>OZ014522.1:440645650-441245650 GCA_963966055.1 Lathyrus aphaca | reverse complement strand
TACCATGGAACCTGTTGCTGAAAGAGATACTTCCTATATCATTCTTCACCCAGATATGCCCACTGACATGGAGGAGTTACAAAGGTCCTGGATCCAGTTGAAGGAGCAAAGAGATACTTTTGAGACTCATTACAAAGCAAGTCAAGAAAGAATCCTGGAGCTAACAAAACAACTTCACGAGGAGTGGAATCTCAACTCATACCTCAACACAAAGAGGAAACGTCCATGGGAGACTTAAAACCCCATCTTTGTACTCATTTCATTTTTGTTGTAAGCCCAAGGGGAAAACTAGTTTTTTGATTACTAATAAAAGTTTACTTTTTGGTTGTTTAAACAAATTTAAATCCTGTGGTCCTTGAAAACATTGCATATGCATTAACATACCATATCATTGCATCACAGGTTTCTTATGAACATGTATCTTATCTTCTCATTGTTTATTTCAGCAGAAATGGCTCTTGAACAGACTGTCAAAGATCTCCAGGCTCAGAATGCACAATTCCAAGAGTTGATTCTGAACTTGTCTAAGGGACAAGATGAGCTGAGAACACTGCTGGCTAAGAAGAAGAAGAATACTAGAAGATCAGGAGGCCTTATCAATCTGGGAAGAAGGTTCAGAGGTCCTATCAAGACAAAGGAACAAATTGAGGATTCTGAGTCTGAAAATTCTGAGAAAGAGGGAGGTAGTCTCCATGATACTGTGGGAGATTCTGATTCTGAGGAAAATTATTATCATGATCCTGCTAGTGAAGATAAGTACAAGATACTGGTAGATAGAATGAATGCTATGGAACTACAAAAATCTACTAGGCTTGATTTTGAAGATCTGAGTTTAGTTTTTGGAGTGGTTATACCTATTGGTTTCAAGGTTCCTGTTTTTGTGGTATATGATGGTGTTTCATGTCCTAAGATGCATTTAAGATCTTATGTCCGGAGGATTCAACCATATACTGCTGATAAGAAGTTATAGATTCATTTCTTTCAAGAGAGCTTGTTTGGAGCTCAATTGGAATGGTACTACCAACTGGAAAGTGTTAATATTCGTGATTGGAATGATCTGGATGAGGCCTTCTATAGGCAATACCAATATAATGCTGATTTAGCACCTACTCGCATGCAGCTCCAAAGCATGTCAATGGGTGCTAAGGAGAGTTTCAAAGAGTATGCCCAGAAATGGAGAGACCTGGCTGGCAGAGTTCAACCTCCTCTGACTGACAGGGAGCTGGTGGGTATGTTTATGAGTACGCTGAATGGTCCTTTCTATTGTCACCTCATTGGAAGCTCATCATCTGGTTTCACTGAGCTGATAATGACTGGAGAACGTGTGGAAAGTGGTATAAGAAGTGGTAAAATACAAGTGGGTGCCTCTTCATCAAACACTGCTAAGAAGCCCCCTAGTGGAAAGAAGGAGTCTAATGTTGTGTATGGCCAACATAGTCGTAACAGGAGTCACCAATCTGTGGGAGCAGTTCACATTTCCAATCCTACTCCTGCAGCACCGGAACCACAACAAAACAATCAACAGAAGCCTAAAAGACAATTCACCAAGATCAACATGTCACTGGCCCAAGCCTTACAACACATGTTGAAAGGGGAACTCATTACTTTGAAAGACCCTCCTCAGAATCCTAATACTTCCTCTCCCCGATACAATCCTAATGCAAGATGTGCCTATCATTCTAACAGTCCGGGACATGACACCAATAACTTCTGGGTGTTGAAAAATAAGATTCAAGATATGATTGAAGCTGGGGAGATTCAATTTGACCCTCTTGGGACTCCAAATGTTATCACTGCTCCTATGCCCAACCATGAGAAGACTGTTAATGTTGTTGATGAAGTTTCATATGTTTTCTCAGTAGCAGATGTGACTACTCCCTTATCCATTATCAAGAAGAGATTAGTGCAGGCTGGTTTCTTTCCAGGTTGTAATGAAGATTTTTTTTATTGTGCCTACAAACCTGATAGTTGCTGAAAGTTGAAAGATGGTATTCAACGCCTCATGGACAATTACACTATATTGTTTGAGAGGACACCTTCATTGGAAAGTATGTGTGAACATCTAGCTCGAAGTACGAAGTTGGAAGATGTAGCTGTTGTTGATAAAGTGCCAGTGAAGATTACCTCCAAAGGCCCTGTCAAGATCACCTCTAAGGGTCCTGTCAGGATTACTGTTGAAGGCCTTGTGAAGACTGTTGCTGAAGTTAGAATGGCTCCCATGGTCATTACCACTCCCGGTCCTGTTCCTTATACTTCTGATAAAGCTATACCCTGGAATTACGGTTCTGATGTTTATATCCATGGCGTTAAACAGGAATCTTTGACTGATACACCTGTTACTGATGATAATCTTGATGTTGATAATATTGCTGGATCTAGTAAGATCACCAGAAGTGGAAGAATTTTCCCTCCTCAGGCTACCTCCAAAGGTGCAGTTACTCCAACTACTATCTCCAATTCTGGGCCAAATACTGATGCTCGGGGCAAAGGTCTTGTGGTTGAACCTGTGCAAGCTGAGGCACCGACTGCTGAAAATCTTTCTAAACAGATGGAAGAAGTGCTGAAGATCATTCGCAAGAGTGATTATGATATTATTGACCAGTTGGGGCATACTCCCTCCAAAATCTCCATGTTATCTTTGTTGCTATGTTCTGAGGCTCATGCTAAAGCCTTAATCAAGTTCCTGAAGACTGCTCATGTGCCAAATGAGATTTTTGTGGATCAATTTGAGAATTGTGTTGCACATCTGACTTATGATAATGGGTTAGGCTTTTCTGATGCTGACTTGACTCCTGCCAAGAGAAACCATAACAGAGCTTTGCATATCTCCATTGAATGTAGGGGAACTACCTTGTCTCATGTGCTGGTGGACAATCGTTCTTCATTAAATGTGCTCCCCAGAGAGGTTCTGGACAAGCTCAGTCCTGAAGATGTTGTGTTAGGACCAAGTGATGTAGTGATGAGGGCCTTTGATGGCTCAAGAAGAGTGGTGCATAGAGAAGTAGATCTCCCGATCAAAGTAGGCTCTCAAGTCTTCGACTCTACTTTCTATGTAATGGATATTCGTCCTGCATACTCCTGTTTGCTTGGGCGCCCCTGGACCCATGGTACAGGTGCTGTGACCTCCACTTTACATCAGAAGTTGAAATACCCGGTGAAAGGAAAGATTGTCACTGTTTATGGTGAAGAGGAATACATGGTCAGTCACATGAATAATTTTAAATATGTTGAGTTGGAGGGTGAATATGTTGAGACTCCTTGCCAGACATTTGAAGTAGTTCCTTGGGTCGTTCCTACTACTGAAGCTCCCCCTGTTGTTAAACAAGTTCCTGTGGTTACCAGAGCACCTCCTACAATGGCCTCCCTCAAAGATGCTAGAGCTGTTGTTGCAGAAGGTGGTTGTACTATTTGGGGTCAGCTTCCTGACATCCCTTATAAGTCTGACAAGTTTGGTTTGGGTTTCACTGCAGAATCCCAGAAGGCTATTCGTTGTGCTCGTACTGTTCGTATCACCAGTCAAGGGGTCATGAGAGATCAAATCAATGTTGTGGGTGACTATAGTGAAGACTACAACCTGGATGATTGGATCTTTCCTACCATGGGTGATGGGCTCAACAACTGGAAGACCGAAGACGTTATTCCTATCTCCTTTAGTCAGGAGTAAATACTATTACTGTGTTTTTATTTTAAGTTTGTAACTTTGAACAATTAAACTTTTAAGCCTTGTGTCTTACCCGGGGCACAATGGTATGCTTGTTTCGGGATGTCATTTCATTTGCATACTTCATTCAATAAAAATCAATGGACGTTTCGTTTTCGTAAATATTGTGCTCCTTGTCTTTCTTTTATTTTTTATTTTTTATCAGCTATGTGTTCTTACACACACCCACATCACTAAAATGCAAATCCTCATCCACTCTAGATCATGTTGATAACAGTTCTACTATTGCCAATTATAATTTCGAGAATCCGATCTATCAAGATGAAGATGGAAAGGAGGAAGATTGTGAAGTACTTGTAGAGCTTGCTAGGTTATTACAACAAGAAGAGAAAGCTATACAGCCACATGAAGAGCCAATCGAAGTTGTGAATCTAGGAACTGAAGAAAACAGGAAAAAGGTCAAGATAGGGGCTGAACTAGAAAATGGTGTTGAGAGCAGATTAATTCAGATGTTACGTGATTATGTGGAAATCTTTGCTTGGTCCTATGAAGATATGCCAGGGTTGGATACAAACATTGTGGTTCACCGTTTACCAGTAAAAAAAGACTGTCGTCCAAAGAAGCAGAAGGTTCGTCGCATGCGTCCTGAAATGTCAGAAAAGATTAAAGCAGAGGTGATGAAACAATTTGATGCAAGGTTCTTAGTTGTGACTTCTTATCCTCAATGGGTTGCAAATGTGGTACCGATACCTAAGAAAGATGGTAAGGTACGTATGTGTGTAGACTACAGAGATCTGAATAAGGCCAGCCCTAAAGATGAACTTCCACTTCCTCATATTGATGTTCTGGTCGACAACACGGCTCAGTATAAAGTATTCTCTTTCATGGATGGTTTCTCTGGTTACAATCAAATCAAGATGGCACCTGAAGATATGGAGAAGACTATGTTTGTTACACAATGGGGCACCTTTTGCTATAAAGTGATGCCATTTGGTTTGAAGAATGTCGGGGCAACATATCAGCGTGCTATGGTGGCTTTGTTTCACGATATGATTAATCATGAGATAGAGGTATATGTGGATGATATGATAGCCAGGTCCTAGAATGAAGAGAAACACCTTGATCATCTGCATAAGCTGTTTGAGAGGTTGAAGAAATACAAGCTAAGATTGAACCCAAACAAATGTACTTTTGGAGTTAGATCTGGTAAACTCCTGGGTTTCATTGTCAGTGGAAAAGGTATTGAAGTAGACCCTGCAAAAGTGAAAGCTATACAAGAAATGACAGCTCCCCGTACTGAAAAGGAGGTTAGAAGTTTCTTGGGACGACTAAATTACATTGCAAGATTTATTTCCCAGTTAACTGCCACCTGTGAGCAAATCTTCAAGTTATTGAAGAAAGATCAGGTAATGGAGTGGAATGACGAGTTCCAGACAGCCTTTGATGAAATCAAGAGATATCTTTTGGAACCTCCAATTTTGATGCCACCAGTTGATGGAAGACCCTTGATTATGTACTTAACAGTATTAGACAACTCAATGGGGTGTGTGTTGGGACAACATGACGAGTCTGGTCGAAAAGAGCAGGCAATATACTACCTTAACAAAAAGTTTACCGACTGTGAAACAAGATACTCACTGCTCGAGAAAACTTGTTGCGCTTTGGCATGGGCTGCTCGCCGACTAAGACAGTATATGTTGACTCATACTACCTTGTTGATTTCAAAGATGGATCCAATCAAGTACATATTCGAGAAACCTGCTCTCTCCGGACAAATAGTGAGATGGAAAATGATCTTAATAGAATATGATATACAGTACACTACTCAGAAAGCCATTAAAGGAAGTGTTGTAGCTGATCATTTGGCTCATCAAGCAGTGGATGATTATCAGTCAATGAGTTTTGAGTTCCCTGATGAAGACATTATGATTATTACCAAAGAACCTGGACAATATGACAGACCTGAACAAGGATCCCGATGGACTATGGTTTTTGATGGGGCTTCTAATGCGCTTGGTAATGGTGTTGGTGTTGTGATCATTTCCCCTGAAGGTTGTCATACCCCGATTACTGCAAGACTTTGTTTCTATTGTAACAATAACATGGCTAAGTATGAGGCATGTATCATGGGTATCAAAGCTGCCATTGAGATGAAGATTCAGTTCTTGGACGTATATGGGGATTCAACCCTGGTAGTGAGTCAGATTAAAGGAGATTGGGATACCAAGAATGAAAATCTTATTCCTTACAGAGAGCATGTGTTGTCTTTGATCCCATATTTTGAAGAGATTACCTTTGGACATATTCCACGAGGAGATAATCAGTTGGCAGATGCATTAGCCACCATGGCATCTATGTTTGAGATTAGCTGGGATGATGAAGCTCCCAAGATTACTATTGATAGATTTGAGAAGCCTGCATACTGTAATGAGATTGATACTGAAGGAGGAGAGGAAAAGCCTTGGTTCTATGAGGTGAAAAGATATCTTGAAACTCAGGAGATCCCTGAAGGGGCATCTGTCAAAGATAAGAAGTTTATGAGGAGGTTTTCTGCTAAGTTCATTTTGAGTAATTGAATTTTGTACAAGCGCAATCATGATTCAACTTTGCTTCGCTGTGTGGATAAGAAAGAAGCAGCAGAGATTATGGAAGACATGCATGATGGGATCTTTGGCACTCATTCTAGTGGTCATACCATGGCAAAGAAGATATTGAGAGCAGGTTACTATTGGTCTACTATGGAAGCTGATTGCTATCAACATTCCAGAACATGTCACAAGTGTCAAATCTATGCTGATAAAGTGCATATACCTCTAGCTCCATTGAATGTGTTGACTGCTCCTTGGCCTTTTTCCATGTGGGGCATTGATATGATTGGTGAGATCAAGCCTACTGCTTCTAATGGGCATCGTTTCATCCTGGTTGCTATTGATTACTTTACAAAGTGGGTGGAGGCAGCTTCATTTGCATCTGTTAGTAAGAATGTGGTGGCTCGATTTATTAAGAATAATCTCATATGTAGGTATAGCATCCCTAAAAGGATTATCACAGATAATAGCTCTAATCTGAACAACACCATGATTACTGATCTCTGCACGTAGTTCAAGATTAAACATCACAACTCTTCTCCGTATCGTCCGAAGATGAATGGGGCAGTAGAAGCTGCTAATAAGAACATCAAGAAGATTCTACAGAAGATGAATGTTACTTACAAGGATTGGCATGAGATGTTACCATTTGCTCTTCATGGTTATCGTACTACAATACATACTTCAACAGGGGCAACCCCATTCTCCTTAGTCTATGGTATGGAAGCAGTTTTGCCCATTGAAGTTCAGATCCCCTCCTTAAGAATCATGAAGGATGCATGCTTGGATGAAGATGAGTGGATTCAGACTCGACTTGACCAGATAAATTTGATTGATGAGAAAAGACTGGCAGCTGTTTGTCATGGCCAGATGTACCAGAAACGGATGATCAAAGCTTTTAATAAGAAAGTTAAGTAAAAGGTATATCAGACTGGTGACTTGGTAATCAAGCGTATCATATTACCACAGGGTGATCCTAGGGGCAAGTGGACTCCTACATACGAAGGACCATTTTTAGTCAAGAAGGTGTTCTCAGGAGGTGCCATGATACTCACTACTATGGACGGTGAAGACTTCCCACAACCTGTAAATGCAGACATAGTTAAAAAATACTATGCATAAAAAGAGACCCGCTAGGTTGACTGGCCTAGGCAAAAATAAGGGCATCCCGGCGAACCAAAAGGGTTCGGACAAAAATTAGGGATATATATATATATATATATATATATATATATATATATATATATATATATATATATATATATATATACACTACAAGAAAATTGGCAAATTACGACGGTTCATTTTGGCTGATTACGACGGTTAGAACCGTTGCAATTTCTAAGTTACGACAGTTTCTGAACTGTCGCAGAATTGTGCGTCGCGAGGCCATATAGCGACGGGTGTGAAAACCGTCATGCAAACCGCCGTTATATCTACGATAGATATTTAACTGACGTAAACTCTATTTTGTGACGGTTTCCAACCGTCTTAAATTGCTTATTGATTTTTGTTTTAATTGTTGATTACGACCGTTAAAACTGTCGTAATTATCCATTTGACACATGATTATATGGCTTTTTGCGACGTTTATAATTGTCGTAATTAACATAATTTTTTTTATTACGACAGTTATAACCGTCGTAACATTTGTTTGATTCATGTTTATAACATTGATTGCGACGGTTATAACTGTCGTAACTTTCCTAATGATTTTATTTTTATTATTGATTACAACGGTTACCAACCGTCGTAATTTTGTTTATAATATTTTTTATTTTAATTATTATCTATTAAAATATTTTTAAATATAATATTATTTTTTGAATATTATTTATTTTCTTTAAATTATTTTTACAAAAATATTTTTATTTTTGGTATTATTAAATTCAATCATAGAAATATTTTTAAATTATCTTTAAATTATTTTGTTTATATGATTTTCTATATTACTTTTTAATGTAGTAAAATTAAATCCAATCATAGAAATGAAATATCTATAATCACTTTTTAACGTAATAAAATTAAATCCAATCATAGAAATGAAATGTCTATAATCATAATCATGTTATATCATAATAATGTAATATCCATAAAACATGTAATATCCATAAAACATGTAATATCCTAATCTTATAATAATAAGCATCATAATACCAAAAATACATTAAAAAAATTCATAAGAACCATCAATAGGTAGCTAAAAGAGTATATAGAAAAACATCAAAGTCTAATTTGTCCTTCCTGATGATCCATTTTCTGCAATTCGGTAGCTAGACTCAGAAGAACGTCTACCATCAACAGGTGACTCTAATCCCTGAAAATAAAATATTAAACTTAGAAGAATGTCTTCCACTAGAATGAATTATCAATCTTAAACTTATATATTTTAAAGATAATAATAGATTTCATGAAAATCATACCCATGTTCCACTAGAATTTTGCATTTGCATTAAGAATTCAATTTCTTTTGTCCTAGCAATGTCCTTTTCCTTTAAGAATGTGATTGCCTCCAACAATTCATCAATTTTTGAAGACGATCTCGTAGATCCATTAATCTGAGATGGTGTAACTCCAAGTCCCATACTACGAACATATCCAGGATGTTCTTTTCCAAATACTTTCTGAAATGCCTCATTTTTAGACACGGAATCCTTAATTGCGGCTTGTAATTTTTCTTGCACATGCAAAAGAGAAAATTAAACTATTGTTTATATAACAAGAATCATGATGCAATAAACTTAATATCTTAAAAATATTATTAGATAAAAAATTGGTTATTATAATAACTTTATAGTAAAAGTAGTATGTAATCAATATTAATTTAGGAGGTAACTACATGATCAGACAATGATATAGACCTGCAATCAACCTTATGCCATAGATATTTCGTAAGTGAATATAACTCTCATGTTTAATGTTGTTACATGGAGAAACTAAGTTATGCACCATCAATAGTGACACACATTTATTCCTCAAATTTTTAATATAAAAATTTGATTTGATTCAATAGTAATAAAACAATTAACATAACATTTATTTCTCAATTTTTTATACATTTCAAACACATCTCAGCTAACTAGTTTTCAGACAGGTTCTCCCCATCTCTAAGAGATGCCAAAATGTTTGATTTTTTCTCAAACATTAAGGAGACTAACAAATATTTTAAAATAATTAACTTGTACTTACATTATTGTTGTATGCATGTTCATTGACAAAAGAACCGTCTGATTTTTTATGAGAAATTGCATACATTTCACTTCTACTATATGATCGTCCATCTCTAGATTCCTAATATTAAGAACAAATATTAATTATTTATATTATCAAAAAATACAATAAAAAATATATAGATTTAGACATACCAACTCCTGTTGCTTCCTTGCAAGCGACTTAGATCCAAGTGTATGCGGAATCTTCAATTTTCCTCTATTTTGGGCATTTTGTTTTGCTATTTTCTACATTGGTAACCAAAAAAAGATGTATTAAAAATATAGGGATAAGATACAATTCATTACTTATGTATTAAAAATAAAATTATACGGGTAAAACACTAATATTACCTGTGTCTTTTCTTTCCGCCTATATTGAACAAAAACAACCCATTCTTTTTCATCAATGCCTTTGCATTTTGGATAATTTTTAAGATTTTCCTCCAAAGTGAGATCCCATCTATAAAATCTTTGAAACAATTGACAACGACCTTCATTCCATTTCTTTGCAGCAGAAGCAAGTATGTATGTTTTGTCACGCCCATCATCAACATTAAAATAGAGCTAACCATAAGAATAAAAATAGGTTAATAAAGCAAATGATAATCACCATAAAATTAATTTACAAAATATGTATTTTTTTTATTAATGATACCTTTATCTTTGAATCATAAAACGATTCTTTTCTATCCATTGGAATATCCCTCCAACAATCAAACATTATGGGAAAGTCTTTAAACATTCTAATAAGTGTACCCAAATATCCGGCTAACAAACCAGCAGCCGATCCTACTGCACGATGTGCCTTATCCCAATCAAGTATTATCCATGTTCCATCAGACTCTGATTTCGCAACCAAATCTTTCACACATAAACGTGTGTTTGAAATATAACCCTCTTCATCTATCACATAAAAAAGTAAATATCTTTAGATTCAAATGTCTACCTATTGTTGTTTGGTATATAACAAATTTAGTCACAAAATAATGAAAGAAACAAGTTACACAGAAGATGGAAAATCAATCCACTAAAATAAAAGTACACCAAACTGCCATGATAATTGTTAATTTCATAATTCATGTAAAACATTTATATGTGGAAACTAAACATAAAGTATTTATATGTTGATAATCACCTGCAACAAAAATAATATTATGCATTTCAAGTAATCATGTTATGAATGTCTTACAAAGATGTTAGAAACTAAACATAAAATAATATTATGCATTTCAAGTAACCTTGTTTGATATATACCAAGCAACAATAAATATTTGATTTGAATATCAATTAACCTTAAATTACTTACTAATAATATTTACATCCCAATACTCAGAACTAGCCACTCGAACAACATCTTTAGTCCCTTCTTTGACCACAACACATTCAACCTCGTCTCGTACCATAACATTTTCAGTCTCATCTCCAACCATAACATTTTCGGTTTCATCTTCTACCACAACATCTTCATCCTCATCTTCTAACACAACATCTTCAATTGTAGTTTGGATTGCCGAAGGGATTATTGTAGTTTGGATTGATGGGGGGGTTATTGTAGTTTGGATTGGTGGTGGGGTAGTTGTAGTTTGAATTGGTGGTGGGGTTGTTGTAGTTTGGATTGGTGGTGGGGTTGTTGTAGTTTGGATTGGAGGAGAGGTTATTGATGATTTTTGAGTTGTCGTTGAACGTAGGCGCTTCTTGTTTACTTCAAGCTCTCCAGGTTGTACAAACCTCGGACGACCCTTCACAGACTAATTAAAATGCATCAATGAAACAGTTTATAATTATTATATGATGCATAGCAGTTTGAAAGCATATCAATTTATAAACAGTTTAAAAAACAAATAACTAACCGGTTTAAAGAACAAATTTGTTTAAGATGGGGACCAATTTTCAAATACATTCAAATATTGGGACCAATACTTTCAAATATGAAAATTTATTACTAACCGATGATGGTATTGAAGAAGAAGAAGATGATTTGTAAAGGGATTGAGAGAGTTTAGTAAGATTGAGAGCCCGCATCTTTTTCTGATTCTCTTCAATTGTTTTGCAGCGAATATCCTCATATGATGAACTCATGATTTGACAACACACTTCAACTGCATGTATAGGTGATAAACAAGTCAGTACACTAAAATATGAATTATGACTACAACTTTAATATATATATATATATATATATAACATAAACAGAAATAGTAACATAAATTATGAATACAAATTTAGAGTAATAATGTCATATGTTGGTACTTCATTTTTATAATGATGAATGAAAATAAAAAGTAAGAATCTAATACATTAATTAGGATAAGAAACAAAAAACATAAGTCTCACACGAGTTACAAACAAGCTATACTTCTTATAAATAAAAAACTATATCTTAATTATTGTCATCATTTTCCGCTGAAGTTCCTGGATCATCATTAGAAAACATCAGTTCCAAATTTTGTGTTGGATATGGCTCAATGGGTGTCATAATTTCATCATTTCCACCCATCTCATACAAGTCTCTTGGCTTCAAATGAACCGGTATGCTCCATCCTTGTTCGCTCTCATCATCCACATAAAAAACCATATGAGCTTCTGACGCTTGAATGTATGGTTCATTATCTTCATGTTCCCGAGTATGTAGCAGTCTTGCAAAGTTTATAGAGGTAAAACCCAACTTATCTTTCTTAATGCCTCTTGGATTTGTAGTATTAGCCCATTCACATTTAAACATGGGTACTGTGAAGCCTTCATAGGAAAGCACAATAATATCTGTCAATCTTCCATAGTAAGGGACCCCTCCAAATCTCATTTGGGTATCACTATTACTTGAATAACTCCGTGTCCCAAACATGCCAAAAACTCCATTGTTTTGAGTTTTTAAATGATTGTCTCGTTCCAATGTTCGAAACTTGAACCCATTGACATTGAACGCGGTAAACCTTTTAACTTTATCATAAGGGCCATGAGCAAGACTAATCAGAACATCTTTATCTGGTCTATCAATGTTGTCAAGATTGTTGCAAATCTATACACGATACAACATTAAATTAGTATTGTTATTATTAAAAACCAATTCAATACAAACATCTATCTTTGTACGAAAACTCACACGATTGCGGAACCAATGAGCAAACTCTCTATGAACCTTCTTGTCTATCTCAGCAGCACTTGTTTGACCACGCCTCATTTGTTTCTGAGTAATACTTCGGAACTGCCTATTTGGTTATTCGATATTAGATGTAAAAAAATCCTAATACTGAAGATGAAACTACTTAAATGGAATAAAACTACTTACTTCAGATAGTCTTCAACTATTGGACAATTTGTTAAAACGTGTCTATGAGCCTGCAACTTTTCAATTGTTGTTAAGGTGTAATAGGAAGATCCACCCACGGGTTTTCCAACTCTAGGAAATAATTCTGTTACACGTGAATCTGTTTGCATATCACCAATAGGGTCATCATCTACACGTCCAAGTTGATTCCATCTAGTCTCAATGTTGTCTAGATATCTTGAAAAAAATGTAAGAATCTCTTCGAAACGGTACCCTTCTGCAATAGACCCTTCTGGTTTTGCCTTATTACGTACATACGATTTAAGTTTTCCCAAGTACCTATTATTGAACCACAATAGTATCGGTTATAAAAATACACTTTCTAAGTTAATATCATTACAACAAAATCATATAGTTTACCTTTCAATAGGATACATCCACCGATAATGAACAGGACCTCCAACTTTAACTTCTTCAACAAGGTGAACAACCAAGTGAACCATAATAGTGAAGAACGAGGGAGGAAATAACATTTCCATGTGGCATAAAGTAAGGACAATTTGGTTTTGCAATTTTTCCAAGTCTTCAATTTTCAATACCTTACTACATATTTGTCTAAAGAATGAGCACAACTCAATCAATACTGCTGAAATCTCATGAGGTAATGTTGTGCGAATAGCTAATGGTAGAAGTTGTTCCATTAATATATGACAATCATGACTCTTCATCATTCCATTCACCTTGAGATTTACCAAGTCAATGCATTTAGAAATGTTGCTTGAATAACCATCAGGCACCCTAATATTCTTTAAAATTGTTAAAAAATTCCTTTTATCTTTACCCGTTAGACTAAAGGCTGAAGGAGAAATTCTACCATTTTCATCAGGCCAAAGATCAGGTCTTATGCCCATATTTTGAAGGTCTTCTCTAGCTTTAAAATGGTCTTTACTCTTTTGCCTATCATTTAGCAAAGTAAATATGACATTATCGCACACATTTTTCTCAATATGCATCGGATCAAGATTATGGCGCAGAAGATTATCCTTCCAATATGGAAGTTCAAAAAATATGCTTTTCTTTTTCCATTGTTGAGGATGAGCTTGTGTAGGATCACATTGTGAACTATCACCTTCTACAGGTTATCCCTCACGTGTTCTTTTTACTGATTTTTCTTTCACTGGCTTTTTACCAAAGATGACTTCAATATCTTTAACCTGTTCAAAAACTTCATGTCCAGATAATGTTCTCGGTGGACTACGCATTTCTTGTTCACCATTAAAGCGGATCCTGTTCAATCTAAACCTGTGTCTACGATCAAGGAAACGACGATGACCCATAAAACACCACTTATGGATGGCTTTAAGACGGATAGATGCAGTTTGAAAGTTACACGATGGACAAGCAAGTCCTGTGTATGTGTTCCATCCAGAAAGTGCACCCAAACCTGGAAAGTCACTAATCGTCCACATCATATTTGCATGCAACTTGAACATCTCTTTCTTGAAAGAATCGTATGTATCCACACCATTTGTCCATAACTCCTTCAGCTCTTTGACTAAGGGTTGTAAGTAGACATCAATATTATTTCCTGGTGCTTCTTTACCGGGAATTATCATTGACATTATAAATGTTGTCTGCTTCATGCAAACCCATGGAGGAGTGTTATATGGAATGAGAACAACTGGCCAAATACTATTGTTTGTACTCATCACACCAAAAGGATTAAAACCATCACTAGCCAATGCAAGACGCACATTTCGCGGATCTGATGAAAACCAAGTATGTGTCAAGTCAAATTTCTTCCAAGCTTCTGAATCTCTAGGATGCCTCAACATTCCATCATTGGTAGTATCTGTTGCATGCCATCTCATATCCTCGACTGTCTTTGATGACAAAAATAATCTCTGTAATTGAGGTTTTAATGGAAAATAACGAAGAACCTTGGCAGGAATTTTCTTCTTTTTCTTGTTAACAGAGACCTCTTCATTTGTTTTCCATTTTGAAGTGTTACAATTTTTGCAAGTCTCCCTTTCTTCATCTTCTCCCCAATAAAGCATACAACCATTTGGACATGCGGGTATCTTTACATAATTCAAACCAAGTTTTGTGATTGATTTCTTGGCTTCATAGAACGAACTTGGAATGTTCGCATATTCAAATGAATCTTTTATTAACTCTAAAATCATTGTCATTGCCTTCTCACTCAATCCACATAGACACTTTATATGGTACAACTTAACCAAAAAAGATAGTCTTGAATATTGTTTACACCCTTCATATAAAGGTTGTTCTCCTTCTCTAACCAATTCATAGTACTCTTTGGCTTCATTTCTTTCCTGAGTTGCACTTGGCATCACATAATCTTCTTGGTCAATCTCTAAATTTGATGTAGTTGGTATTTCATTAGCATGATTCCTATCAACTCCAAATGCATCGTTGATCATGTTTTGAATAGGATCTTCGACAATGATAGTATCTTCAACCATATTTAGAGTTGTATTAGGGGAGATAGTACTAGGTAGGCCAAAAGACTCTCCATGATGAATCCAAGTGGTGTATCCCTTCGGAAATGGTGACCATATTAAGTGGTCGAGCATTTCACTCTTACTCTTTGATTTTTTGAAACCACAATGTTTACAAGGGCATATTACTACGTCATTTTCCTTTGCACCTTTAAATGCAAAATCAATAAATTCTTGTACCCCTTGCTGATACGTGATTGATGATTGTGGTTTCGTAATCCATGACTTATCCATTTCTTCGTAAAAAAAATATAGATATTATATTATATGTTCAAGAGTTCTAGTACTAATTAATATAAATCATGGTCACGTTTTAATCCAAAAAAACACAAATAGAAGGATCATACCGTTGTTGGATTCCAAAAGATTTTCTAATTCCCTTACACTAATCTCTTCTGGTGCAGAACATGAAGATCTGGAAAAAAAATATCCATAAAAAAATTGGTTAATATATGCTAATGGATGGAAATTAACAACCAACATAAAATTTAGAGTTATTTAATTTGCTTAGAGTTATTTAATTTGCACATAAAATTAACAACCAATCAATCAAATTAACAACCAACATAAAATTAACAATCAATCAAAAACCAGCATAAAATTAACAACCAATCAAAATCAACAACCAACATAAAATTAACATAAAATTAACAACCAATCAATCAAAATCACAAGTCTATAAATAAATGCTTTGAGTTATTTAATTTGCACATTAACTTCTTTTGTTGCCGATGAAGGTTAGTCTTATTGCTGCTAAGAGAACAGGTCGACTTAGGGGGTATAATGTACTAGTATATACTTTGACTCAGTATGGTTTTCCTTTATGTGGATATATCCAATGTTAGCTTATAGTCTACACCTGAGTAAAAGTGTCTCCTGGAACATTCAGACACTATCACAAAGTTTGGGATAGTGTTTTGTACATCTTAAATGAGAAATTAAGAAGTGACATAGACACCACTAAATTCATCACTACTAAAACTATCATTTGATTGTCCTTTTTAAATCCTTTTAGAAAAAAGGTTTTCTTTATACTATATTAGTAAAAACAAATACTATATTAGTAAAGATACATATATTAGTAAACTATACTATATTAGTAAAGATACATGTATATTAGTAAGAAAACAAATACTATATTATATTCAATGTAGTCCATGACGAAGACGAAAAGAACGTGTATTAGATCTATACAACCACTTCACAATACTATATCTTGAGTATTTGACTGTCTGTAGGTAGGTATAATGCCTCTCCTTCTTGTTAGAGCATGATTGAGTTGGCCAATGATATTTTCATGAAGAATAAAATGATTATCTTTATAGACATATGTTGCATCTTCCATTTATAGTGTTTCAAATTCAAAACTTCAAAATTGTTGGTTGACTACAAAAAGAGTTTGTAAATAGCATTTGAAGTAGGTGTTGTAACATATCCGGTTAATTTCCATTCATGCACATCAATTTTTTTAAATGTGAAACTACCTTTTAAGTATCTCTCTTTTTGTTGATAACAGGCCATTTAAGTTTCATTTTTTAAGATTCACTCTTCACAAATGTATTCTTTACGAAGAAAAAGATATCTTCTTCTAGAATATTTAGAGTATATAAAGAAACTATAAAAAATGTATATAATTATTGATGTATTTTGCATAAACTTGTACAGCAGAGTAACCACAAATTATTTGATAAATGTACACATTTTCTAGCATCTCTAAATAAAAATGTATATAATTATTTATGTATTTTGCATAAACTTGTACAGCAGAGTAACAACAAATTATTTGATAAATGTACACATTTTCTAGCATCTCTAAATAAAAATGTATATAATTATTTATGTATTTTGCATAAACTTGTACAGCAGAGTAACCACAAATTATTTGAAAAATGTACACATTTTCTAGCATCTCTAAATGAATTAAAACATTATACATTGACAATTTTGAACTTGGTTCTAAATCCCACTAATTGCAAGAGAATAAAACTTAAGTCTCACCGGCAACCAAGTGAGAACATTATATTATAACTTTTTCTATTAGTTCATGTCTGCAAATTTCAGTTGTGGTCCTCTGTATTTTAATAATAGGCTTATTCTAAGACCAAGTATGCAAACAAAAAGACCTGAGCTTAATTGCCTTAGAGTTAGGGTACCAAAAAACTATGAATTTAGATGCATGTTAAGTGTTTGCTTAATTGCCTTAGAGTTAAGAGTACAAAAAATATGATTTTCAATGAACTGGTTGTAGTTATGACTTCTGACAGCAGAGGAACTGGTGTAGTTTTTTGATTATGCAAATGCAGTTCTCAGTGTTACAAAACACTAATGAAAAAGATGGAATCAAACTACAAGTACTTCAGATATCTTTGCTTACATTCATTGCTTCAACTAGTAGTTTTTTCATTTCAGGAGTTTTTATCTTCAACTGAAGGCATCTATGATTCAAATCTACTTGGGCATGAAACATATGAATCTATGTACTATATCCTTCGCAACCAGGTTCATGACCGATATTTAAAGTTAGTTATAGTATAAACTATAAACGATGTATTTTAAGAATAACACATACAGAAATAGAAGAATTTACATCAGAGGTTAAAGTTCTGTGCAACTAGTCATGATGAGCTTTTTATAGTTTATGAATATGCTCAAAATGGTTCACTCAGAAGCCATTTGCGTGAATAAAGGTTAGTTTATGCATTTGTGTTTTGGTCTCTGGGAAAATAAGAAAATCTTTCTTCCAACACTTAGTCACACCCATATCGACCAAATCCCTCCCTTTAAGGAAAATTGATTGATTAGGAAAAAATAATCTTATCCATAACGTTATCTAGGTTGCTCTTATAATTCAATCAAATTTAAACATCAATTACATAAGAACAAAATTTACTAAGTGTTTCGCTCTCTCAACACTAAAATAATTCTAAGTATATAAGAAGTTTTTAAATAGAGAGTGAGAGTAAAAGTAAAAGTAAGAGTAATATTTATAGTTGATGTTTTTGCTATGCAAGGTTTTGGAATTTGAACTAGTGGAGCTGTTGGAATTATAGATTCATCTGTTTTTAACCCAATTCTGTCCACAGTTCAACAAGCAGATTATGTTTGGAGGATAATATTGATGTTTAATGCAATTCCAGCAGCGTTGACATACTAATGGAGGATTAAAATGCTGAAACTAAAAGATACACTGCAGAAATGTCAAAAGTTTATACAAGTTGAGATAGAAACTGAATTGGAAAAGGTTCAAACAATTGTATCAAAATCAAAGATTTTGGTTTGTTTATAAAATGTTTTCATCTTCGTCATGGACTACATTTCTTTTCAACTTCTACTACTTAGTTCTTGTTGGACATTGCTTATTATAGTCAAAATCTTCATGGCTATATGCATCAACCATCTATTCAACCTATATGGCATAAAGAGATCCTCATGGCAAGAGATTCACCATATATTACATGCAACCATCGTGAATACGAACAAATACATTTGTCAAATACCATTAAAGATGAAGATATTACTACTATCATAGTTCATCAATCTTCTTGTTTTAAACCTTCAGACATAGCTGCAATTCGTATATTGGTTCTATTTCAATGCACTACATTTCTGCTCAAGTTTCTTATGTTCTTGCACAGGGTCCTACTTGGAAAGTTACTTTAGGAAGAAGAGACGGTTTAACAGCAAACCGAACGCTTGCGAATCAAAATCTTCCAGCTCCTTTCAACACATTGGTTCAACTTAAAGCTGCATTTACTGCTCAAGGCCTTAATACTACTGATCTAGTTGCTCTCTCAGGCTGCTTCTATTGCAACTAAGATTGACTGATAAACAAAGAGATTTTTTGGATTTTGGGTTTTGTTTCGGTGTTAGGTTTTGAAAGAGAACGGGTCGAAAATCAACATTACCATCAAAACAAAAAGTACTATGCAACTATAATAAAGTTCGAATCAGCCACAACCAATAACCTCATAAAATCCCATTAAAACTTTAAACAAAGCATAAACATAATCTTAAAATTCTCACAACGTTCATTTTAAAATTCTCTCTGTCTTGTGTGTTCAATAACATTGTAGAGAAGTTTATGTGAGATATTCAAGATCTAACCTAATTTGATACCACCAACAAGGTTAAATCATGTTATTATTAAAGAGAAGTTTATGATTTTCATACATTACAGATAGATACAATAATATTTTGAAACTAAGAATATTTAGGGTTGATAACTACATAAATCAAGAGAAAAAGAAAGAGAGTATGAAACAGGGTTTTGAAACACACACAAAGGGTTTTGAAACTGACCTGTAAGGAGTGATTCTGAAAGATACAACAGCTTGCAGATTGGCGTCGTGCTTTCTGGTTATGAATTGAAGAAGTGAAGTTCTGAAAGGTGGAAATAAAGAACAAACGTTTTGTTGTATTTGAGCGGTTCTTGGATTTCTAATGGAGGCAGTTCAGTTCCGTCGCGAGTTTCAATTGGGCCAAAAGTTTCATTGTTTACTGCGGTTTGGATTACAACCGTCGTAATCTTTATATAACTTTAAAAAAATTAAAGGCGGATACGGAAAATTGTCGCGGTTTGTTTTCACAAACTAGCTAGAAGAATGATTTCTTTCCGCATATAATGAAGGAATTCTTATAATTTTAAATTATAATTCATATAAATGAACTTTATTCTTTCTTCTTTTTATTTTTTACTACAGTTTTTTTATGTATATATAAATCCTAATATATATATATATATATATATTAACTTTATTCTTTCTTCTTTTTATTTTTTACTACAGTTTTTTTATGTTAATATAAATCCTAGTATATATATATATATATATATATATATATATATATATATATATATATATATTCAAATATATTCAAATATTAATTTAAAAAATTAAATTATTAATTAATATTCAAATATTTTAATGATTTGTCATCAATTTTTTATCTAAATTAAATCTGGCACAAAAAATATTAACAAATTGGATGAAACAAAATGAAAGTAAAAGTGTAAGGAAAATATATTTTAGCCAATTCCAAGGGTTTAAACACCTCATAGAATAACAACCTTAAATATTATTTTATAAAATAAAAAGTTAAGTAAAAAATATAATAAGGACGGTTTTGTAATAACTGTCGTGATAACCGTCGCAATCCAGTCTCGAACTGTCGTGACAACCGTTGTTATCCAGGAAAAAGGACAGTTTAGTGATAACTGTTGCAAAAAATCTATGACGGTTGACTCTAACTGTCGTGGCAACCGTCGCAACCTAGGAATAAGGACGGTTTTGTGATAACTGTCGCAACTCAAGTGTCGTAAATCTCTTTTTTTCTTGTAGTGATATAAAAGTGTACACCCGGCAAGTCGAAAACTTGAAAAGGCGCCTTGGGCAAAAAAGGGTATCCCGGTGGATTGAAAACCTAAAAAGGCAATCCAGGCAAAAGTTAGGGATTAAAGCGTATGACTATGTCTCGTTTGGATCACTCATATAGCCCCAACTAGTTGTGTTACTTAACTCAAGTTCAAATAGATAAAGATCGATTCAATCGTTTCCGTCTCAACAGCAGAGGATGAGATACTTGAAGATAATGACAATAGTAGAATTGAAACTCAACAAGATTATTTCTCACATAGTTGTTTTCTTTGTTTTGTAAAATGTTTTACGACGAATTCCTCTTACTAGGATTTTTGTCTCCATGTACAGACTTGCCTGTGTGTAGGCCACTTTATAATATAAATAAAATCTCGTCTTTGAATCCAGATTTACTTTTACCCTGTTTACCTAAACGAAAACGTCCATTGGTTATGGTTGAATGTATGTATGCTTTTGAATATGATTGATGTTTACCAAAAATGCATAAAATGCAGTAATAGTATTTACTAAGGATGAACGAGGGTAGGAGTTCAACGAAGCTTCGCCGGTTCATCCGCACAAGACAACTACAAATCCCCAGCAGGGCAAATCTATCTTTATAGATACTTCGAGTAACATCTCCCCTTGAATTTATGTCCATCTCTTTTATCCTCAGTCGGGATACTCAGAAAATCATTCCTTCAATAGAAGTACGACGAACGAAGCCGGGAGGTTATAAATACTATACTATCAAACAAGCCGGGAGTGAAGTCCTCATATTCCTCAGCAACAAGTCGGGATTTATTTGCCCTAGCCAGCAGTTGTTATACAAAGACATCCGGACGTTTCTAGTAACATGATTCATACATACATCATTTACATCATACCATTGCATATCCATAAATGCATAATACATTTACTTAAGTACATCATGCCATACATGCATACATATTGCATAAACTAACCTTTTCTTTGCAGGATAGTTACATGCAGATAAAACACTATCAACAATTCACAACAGTTCAGAGACGATCTATACGAAGATCTAGTGCTGATACTTAATTCGGAGATAATCACTACGAAGATTTATTTCTGATGATCAATACTCAAGTTGTCCTTAGGGGTATGTAAATGATCTATACGAAGATCTGGTGCTTAATCTAGGATATTTCCAAGGGATATAATCGTCACGAAGATTTAATCCTGATATTCTTTTATCCTTGGATGGTAGGTAAACGGTCTATACAAAGATCTATTACCTAATCCAGGATATTTCTAGAAGAGATAATCATTACGAAGATTTATTTCTACTGGTCTATTCAACAACTCAAAACAGTTCAGAGACGATCTATACGAAGATCTAGTGCTGATACTTAATTCAGAAAAAGATCGCCACAAAGATTTGATTCTGATACTTAAATTAAAGTATGATCTTAGATATGGTTCAGAGACGATCTATACGAAGATCTATGCCCTGACACTTAATGAAGGATATTCTTTTTCCCTAGAGATAATGCAGAGACGATCTATACGAAGATCTAGTGCTAGCATTCAACTCAAATCATGTTGCATAAACGATTCAGAGACGGCCTATACGAAGACCTAGTACTGATATCCAGTATCAACATAAAGATATTATCACCTCCTGATATTATGGATGGCATCTATAAGCCCATCTCCAGTTCCCAGTGGCATCTTCAAGCCCACTCAAGAATATACAACCAATCATTAGTGTTACTTTACGCACCGGCAAGTTCAAATATTTGGGCTTTTGTGTTCAATCCCCTTCAACCTTCCAGGTCACGAATGGCACATATGCCAATCTAACCCCTCAGGTTTTAGAAAATTGAACAGGGGCAGCTGTTGCACCCCAAAATTTGCCCTCACCTAGAAAAGACATTGTGTACTAAGGTGTCCAAAGAGGTTCACAATATTCACAAGGTATCTCAATAGGTTCACAAGATTCACAAGGTTCACAATTAGTCAGAAAGTTTGACAATTCCCTCAGACAATGCATCCTCCTAAGCAATGCACCATAAACTAGGGTTTTGAGTTTCATCAGGCTAAATGGACTTACAAGGCCTCAAGTGAGCTTCATAACATCCTACATGTCTTCAAGAATCTCTATGTCAAGTTTCAAGGCTTTCCCAAAAGGTTTGCTCAGTTAGATGATCAGATATGCAAAAATCAGTCAAAGTGGTTAAAAAGTCAAACTAAGGTCAATTGTGGTCAAACCAAAGTCAAACTTCATGATTTTTTGCCAACATCAATTATATGAAGTAAAATTCATCATTTTATCAAGGGTTGATCATGATTCATCAAGGAGATTTTAGATCATCAAGAATCAAGAGTTTCTAAATTAGGGTTTTCATAGGAAAAGTCAACTGAACTTTGACCAGCCATAACTTTCACATGCTTCATCAAAAATTTCCCGTCCAAAGCTCATTTTGAAGGAAATTGAATTCTCTACAACTTTGTGTCTCACAAGACAAGCCCAAAAATGCTACATTTGGAAGGTATGAGCTAAGACATTATAGGTCCTTTTAAAAGTCAACAAAAAGTCAACATCTTCCAAAAGGCATAACTTGAAAATGGTAAAAGATATGGACATGAGACCAAAGAGGTTGGTTAGAGGACTCTCTAAGCTTTCCAAAATGTCCAAGAACACCTTCATAGCTTTAAAATTGAGGGATTTGTGTCTTTGCAAAGTTGGGAAAGTTTTTGGAGGTTTATGAAGCAAATGAAGTCTTAAAACCAAATTTTGCCAAATGAGCCTACCAAACTCCAACCCAATATCAAAGATAATACTAGGCACGACCATATGGCAAAGATTTTTTATTTTTATTATTTATTTATTATTTATTTGAATTTTATTCATCTAAATTCAATTTAAATATAAATTAAATATGAAAAATCAAATAATGATGGAAATCTTTGATTGAAAATCATTAAGACTATATTTAGAATGTGTGGAAATCTCTTGAAAACAGATTGGACCAAAAATAGCATGATTTCATTTGATTTTTGAATATTTGAATGATAAGATTTCTTCATGATCAAGTAATGAAAATCCATGATGTAAAGGCCCAAATTCTGACCTAATTTGATTATACTATAAGTGCATAACCTAAACAAACACAAGGGACACGGAATTTGGCAGTCAAGAACATCAAATACAACTTCAAAAAAATTCATACAAAAGCTTGATTCGGTTTCAAAGCTAGAGGTACTTTCAGGACAATTTAAAGATTGCAATAGCTTCTTGATGATTCATTGATCATGTAGCAACCATCATCATCATTCATAGTGCCATGAAAAGCACAAACCGAATCACGTTTTCTCCTTATTTTACATTTTTTCGTTTTCGTATAATTAACCACTATTGTTTGAATTTAATGCCTGATTTGTGTTGGTTATGATCCATAGATGCTTTCTGGATAGTTTTCGTGAAGCTTCATGCCCTATATTACAATTGGCCATAGCTAGGGTTCTAAGCTCCAAATTGGGGTTTTGTGATTTAAATAATTTAAATAGATTCTAATGGCATGGTTGAATGTTATATAACCTGAGGATCAATATGGTGTATTCAATTTGTCAAAATTTTACAGGTTTAGTGATGATTGAAGAAACATAGGAAAACCTGCGAAACTAAATTCGCAAGAAAACTCGTAACAATTTTCGCAGGTATTTTTGCAGGTCCTGAGGAAGAAGATGACTCTCTTGGCGCGGAATTCATAATTTGAATTTTGTGTTTTATATTTTATGGATTGGTGTTAAATTATGGTCACAGACGCATGCTTGGCCCAGTGGTTGGAGGCGTGTATGTATAGGGTTTGGTCTTGGGTTCGATTCCCTGTTTGTTGCGTTTTGTTCTTTTATTTCATTTATTTCACAGGTTTGATATATAATATTCAGTGGTCATCACAATAACAAGTGCGCCCCATGTGGCTTGGTGGTAAAGGCTTTGCTTTGTATACATGAGGTTCAGGGTTCGAGTCTTGGTGATGGCAATTTTTTTTTGGTTTTCTCAAACATTAAAGAAGATTTCTCATATTATTATGTTTGGACCACTCAATAACACAACTAGCACGCAGCTCAGTTGGTTATGCTCCTTATTATCCAGGTAAAGGACTTGGGTTCAAATCCCAGGTCCTATTTTTTAGGGTTTTTTCATATTTTCTTTATTTTTCTATTTTTTATTAACATTAACCTAATTTAATATAATTCAAAATAATTACTAAATAAATATCATAATATATTTCTATAAAAAACTTTATATTTTCAAAAATCATAATCTATTTTCTTAAATTTAAAATTGTTTCTATTTATTTTGTAATATGTTTATATTATTATTATGTATATATTTTTGTAAATAAATTAAATAATTAGGTTTAGATTGATTCCATAAACCCTAATTTTCAAAACCCTAATTTTTCTAACCCTAACCCTAATATTTTCTTAACTTTAGAACTTAACTTTATATTTTCATAAGTTATAATTAATCATTAATTATTTATTAAATATGTATATAATTTAATATTTATTTATTATTATTAAAATACTATTTTCCTTATTAAAATATTTAAAATACTTTCTAAAATTAATTTATTTTTATTTTCTAACCATTCATATTCACTCTTATTATTATTGATTATTATTGCTTATTTATTATTATTTATCATTATTTATATTTCTCGATTATATTGTAACTATCCCAAAGCTTTGTAATAGTTTAGGTTTATATTTTTGCTTTATTTTTATTGTAAATATATTAACTGTGTGGTTAGTAACTATAGGGTGTGCATAACATGTTTGTGATTAAAATTGACTTAGAATAACTAATTAAATAAGATAAATATTTGAACATGAACACTCACACACGTAAGTCGATCTTTGATCGCCATCTTGCACTTTCTAGGGTTACCTCTCATGTTGCCTATTTCAAAAGGTCAAGTAAGGTGTCTTAAGCAAAGTCCCTTCACAAATATCATCAAGTCCCTTCAAGTTTATAAGATCAAGTCCCTTCGAGGTTGCCTACGATAAATGATCTTGTCCCTTCGAATAAAAGATGATAAGTCCCTACGTATTGCTAAAGACACCTTGCAGTTGCCTACATTCAGATTGTCCCTCCACATGTCCCTTATCACATCCAAGGTAATGACTACCTATTCCTTAATAATAGGGATAATCTTACCATTGAAAGAACATATAAGAACAGTAAAGACTTAATATAGGGTAGGTTTCTCTTAATTACTTGCTCACCGTTTCAAAATACATTTTACACTTCACATTTCAAACAAATTTTCAAAACAAAGTCTTTATATACATCCATACGAGGATCATTATAAAGTACTTAGAAAATTTTTAATCACACACTACACCTTTTCAAAACAATTTAAAGTGAGCTAAGTAACTAAGAGCCCATGGATAACCATGGATATAAAGGGTGCTAACACCTTCCCTTTGTATAACCTACCCCCCGAACTCAAAATCTTTTTAAGGTCTTTCCTGTTCTTTTATGTCCTTTTCTTTTGGATAAAATAAAAGTCGGTGGTGACTCTTGCTATCCGCAACATTTAACTAAAGTCAGTTCTCCCACCGTGTTACACTGGCCCTGTTCAAATCCATGTAGTCTACACACATCCTGACCTTATCGTCTTTTATAGGGACCGACACAATATTGGCAACCCACGGAGGGTAACTAGTCACGGCCAAGAAACCATCATCAAATTGCTTTTGTACTTCCTCTTTGATCTTGATTGCCATATCAGGGCGTGTGCGCCTCAACCTTTGCTTCACTTGCGAGCAGTCTTCTTTCAAAGGCAGCTTGTGTACCACAATGTCAGTGTCTAAACCTGGTGTCGCTCCCCAGATTTCCATCCTGGTACGAACGCGAAAGTGGCGCGGAAAAGAATAGAGTCGCCAGCCAGGCATTTTTATCCCGAAGGAACGGGAATGGTAATGCTGCACAAACCAGAAGAAAAGAAAAGGAAGGACACAGGTCCTGCAAACCAAAGAGACCGAGTTCGGGAGTCGGTTATGACCTGGGAAGGTATTAGCACCCAGATCGTCCTCCGTACCCGACGGGATCCACGCTTGCAAAGAAATTATTTCAAAGGGTAAAGAAATGAAAGCTGCTGCAAAGAAAAGAAACTGAACTGGATAAAAGAAACGAAAAGGGAACTGAAAAAGAAATGAAAAGGAAAAATGTAGGGAAAATAAAGGTTGTGCTCGAACAGGCCCTACCCCGCTGCCTACGTACCTCATCTGGACAATGAGGATCAGAGTCTCCGTAGTTCCCCTAACTAGGGGTGAAAAAGATTGCTTGTGAATTAAGGCTTGAACTGCCTATGTCAATGCTCAGGTGTTGCAGGCTCGGACGACGAGTGCGTAACCGTCTTGCAAAATGACAAGTAGGAACAAGTTCGCGTACGGATCGAAGGAGATGAGAAAAGAATTCCCGAAGGAAAGACGCTTATTGTTCGTTTGTGTTTTTTAGAAGCTTTTTAAGAGTGTGTCACAAGGAAGTGAACTCAAGCTCTTTTCCATGGAATGTGCACTTGTCACTACATTCCAAGATGGAATAATAGAACAAGCACACTCAAGTAAGGAGAAGATCCCCAAAACTTGAACCCAGAGATTAGGGCTTAAGCTCACTAACTCATTAACTTATTAAGTTTTTTTGGTATTTACAATGAAGAAGTGTTTTTTATGATTTTCTTGGTGAAGGTGATATCTTGATCAGACTTGTGCATCACAAGACAAGTTTGTACTATCCCAAGATGGGAAGACTACAAGTGTCTCACGGGATAAGGCTATTGCTCAAGGTATCACTTCAAACTTTGTCTTCTTTAGAGTTTTGAGATGAGAAGAGAAAAGGAACCAAAAGGATCATAAAGGCAAAAGTCTAATGGGGGACTAATGAATCCTATGTGTTATCATGCATGGGAAATCCTAGGTTAGTGTGGTTTACTATCCTAAAGAAGAGAGAAAGAAGAAGAGAAGAAGAAGAAAGAAGAATAGAAGAGAGGGGAAGTAAGGTTTAAGCCCAACAATCACAAGGTTAGAACAAGTATAAAAAGAGAAGAGATGAGATTTGGAGATGTGGGAATCACATCCACACCTCTCACTTACTATAGCCCCTGAAAAGGTTAGCAACACAAGCATACAAGCAAAACAAAATGAACATAATGTCATACCAACATCATACAAACATAAGTGAAGTCATACACACAAATGCTCAATGCAATTGCAAGTCACAAGAATGAGAAAAGAATCACACAAGTCAATATGAGGCAACATGAATCACATGGCAAAGCAAAATAAAATTGGTAAGATACAAAGAAAAATAAGCAAAACAACATTCTCAAGGCACAAGACCAGAACCCTAATCAAGTTAAAGAAGTGCTTATGAAGAAAGAGAGATGAAGAGAAGAGAAGCACAAAGCTAAGCAAACACATTATGGGAAGAAAGAAACAAAGGAGGTGAGATGGATGCACAAAAGAAAGAAAGAACTTCAAAGGTAAACCAAATACAAGATTTCCAAAACACAAACCCTAAAACAAGATCAGAAAGGTATCAATTCCCTAAAGAGACCCAAAATAAGATGAAGAAGTTGGCACAAGTGCCCTTCTAAGCTAAGGAGAGGACTTATGATCAAAAAGAAGCAAAATGGGACAAGTTAAGAACCAAAATTCAAATTAAATCAAGTATGCACCCAAAAATTCCACAACTTTGGACAAGAGATCGTCAATCATGCTATAACAACATTCCAAAAGGAGAGGAAGAAATTCAGAAGCCAAGTAAGTCAAATGAGGGGTCAAGCACCAACTAGGGTTAAGAAACTTCACTCACAAGTCAAGGAACAAAACCAAATGACCAGGCTCCTAAAAATCAGAACAAAAATCACACATAAAGTACACTCTATTATGAATCCAAAGCAAAAAGAACCAATCAAAAATTCAAAATGAGGATCAATATGGAAAATGGACAAGACAGCATGCATAAAAATGGAATAAAATGAATTAATTACAATGAAAAATTAATATCCACGTGTCAAACTAAAATAAATGGAAAATAAAAATATTAAAAATTAAAGAAAACTAAAAGTGACATCCATGAATTATTTCATAATTTTTTGAAACTTAGAACTATTTTTAAAAATTAAAAAGAAAAATTGAAACAAAATGAAATAAAAGAAAAAAAAAATAAAAAAAGAAAAGGCCGGGAGGGTGAGAATAGAAGGGAATCCAGTTCAAATCATTTGGGCTCAAGCAAAGGGGGGGGGGTGTGGATAGCCATCCAGGCCCACCCAATTCTCAGCGTAGCACACAATTATGGGGTGGAAATTCACAAAAATCTGGAAAAAATAGAAACCATAGGATCAAAAGAAAGGACCAGATCAGTCAACTCATTAATTGAGGTCACCAAAATGATTGGACCAGAGAGAGTGTACACATTAGTTATTGTAGGATGCGTGACATAATGAATTATCCGAATGAAAATATGAAAAACAAAACACGTGAGGGAGAGCATCCTCATTAATTGAGGTGGCACAACCACAAGCGTTGAGATGGAAAGGTCCAAGGGTGCTGGTATCATCTTCTTCGTCCAAAACCCTAAACACACAGGCCCAGAACCCGGTGACCGGAGCTAGGGCTCCGGCACCGGAAAACGCATATAATGAACAAATCTCAATAATAATGGATCAAAAGCTCCAGATTAAGTAATCAAGCTATCCTGAATTCAAATATGGCCATGAAAATCTCAATAGAACAATAAATAGACTGGATCGAAAGCAAACGGGTTTCACCATGAAAATTCAAATCCACATACAAAGCTCAATAATGCACCAAATTCGAATTTAAAACAAGCAGAGTCATCAGTATAACCAGTAGATCATAATGCACACTTCTATTTTCATTTCTAGATCCAAGAATTTTGAGCTTACCTGAGACTTGCAGATCTGGAAATAGCTTGTTAGAAGCCAAGAAATAGCTGCCAATCCACTCCAAATACACTCTATTTGCAAAATAAATGCATCTAGAGCCTTGAAAATTGCTGGATCTAAGAGCTTGAAGCTTGCTGCTCTGAAATGGCAAGGTGTTGAATCTTGAGAATTAACTTGAACAATGGATGGATTTGTGATCCTGAGCCCTCAAGGATGAAGAATATGTGATTGGATTGTGAAGAGAACAAGTGTAGAGAATGATTCAAAGGAAAATGAAAAATGAGCCAAAACTTGGGAGCTGTGAAATGAGATGGATCTGAACCTTTCTAAAACCCTAATTCTCTTATATGTGAGCTCATGAAGCAATGCTGAAAGCATGAGGGCCTTTGCACGTGGGAAGAGAGTGTGTGAGAGAATTTGCACAATTTGAAAATTTGTTGTGATATCATGAAACACTCATGCACTGCCCTCTTTCTTGCCAATGTGCACTCAAGATCTCACCCTTGATTTAAATAAAAAAGATCATGGTCTTTGGATGCAAGTATCACACCTTTCTCATGATCATGCAAATATTACACTTATGGAATAAAATTCACATCATGCACGAATTTGTTGTCATTCTTGGAGAAAAATGGCCTATTTGCATTGCTTTGTAACCTTGTGACCTCATTTGGTTCATACCAACACTAAAAAGTAAGTTTAATGACTTTTTGCCTTTGTGTACAAATGAAAATTCAAGCCTTGCCCTAATTTTTCACTAATTTTTGAGGCCCTTAACTCCTTAACCATAGAGGCTATGAAAAATTACGTGTACTTTTTGAAAATGGGAGGATTTAATCTCCAACTTTCATGTTTGACTTTGGTCCATTTGAAGAATTTTTCACCAAGTTATGCTCGCTTGAAAATTAGGGCAAAAACTTGCTAAAAATGGCATTTTCCATGACCAACCTTACACCAATTTTGCAAAACACCTCAAAACCTCATGATTCTTGATCTTTAATCTTTCCAAACCTCTTTTAACATTATAAGAACATCCCTTGGCTAGAAAAATGGGGTTGGACCCCTTGAAATCTCACAGTTGACTTTTCTAAGGCACAGTTGACCAGTTTCTTCATTTACAAGCAACTGAAGAAATACTTGACTTCCACAAGGAAATTTCTCACCAAATTTCATCCCTAGGATCCTCTTAACATGTAAAATACTTTTCCCAAATTAAATGGCCAAAGTCTTGAGGTTTTCATGCTTGAAACTCAAACCCTAATTTGGGATCATTGTGTAGGAGCTTTGCCCTAGCCTGGATTCCCTGATGATCTTCCAACCTTCTGAGCTTTTGTAAATGAACTTGAGCTTGTAAATGAAATGTAGACCCCTCATAGGACTTGAAAAAATCCATTGGGCCCCTTGTCAAAGCTTGTGATGCTTCAAAAATCCCCCACAGATGATCACATGCATAATGCTAGGTCATGAAGATGTTATGCCTCATATTTCCATGCTAGGATGCCAAGAATATGATATGTTCATGATAAATATGATGTGATATGATGCTTAAAAAAAGAAGAGGGAAAATTTGGGGTGTTACACCTGGCATATCCTGGTAAGACCATGCGAAGACATCAACATACTCTCGAAGCATGTCAATTAGACGAGTCTTAATAGATTCTTCTAACGCGGCCCCGATCTTAACTTCTTTCTTGACTTCTTCGGTACCCAGGTTTATTACTTCGATGGCCTCTTCATGCGGCTGAATCATCTTTTCCTCCTATTTAAGCAGTCTGGCTAATTCTTCAGGTAGTTCGCAATCTTCTTCACCCTCCTCATCGGCTTGATAAATTGGATTGTCAAAGTCATACATAGCCATAACAGGGTCGTCATTGATAAGATCCGGTGACAAGCACCTACATGAATGGAATTCATGCAAGGCTTTTAGAAAATGCTTGAGAAAATGAGGAATATTGCCATTTTAAAAACTTTTCTTTCTTTTTGAAAAACAAAAGCAAAAATGAAAGACAAAGAACAACATGGATGAATGTGAAACGTTATCTTTATTAATGATTATGAATTGTGTTAGGAACAAAAGAACCCTTACAAAAAGCTTCTATGCCCCTGGGCAAGGCATAGAGCTTGAGTACAGGAAAGACAAAAGCAAAAAATCATTACTCTTCGAAGGAGGTGACTGAGATAAGCCTTTCAGACGACCAATTGCTAAGTTGAGCCCCTGGAATAGAAGGTTTGATCCACTCATTTAAGTCGCAGTCACTATCAACTATGTCGTCCTGCACGACACTGATGCTTCCATAATCCACCATTCCCGCACTCGTGAAGGTATCGGGCCTTGACGACCTCTAGTGCTCTGTCCTGATGATGAATGCCCAGGATGGTAGCCAACACCAAACATATCCTTATTTTTTGGCACTTCTATTGGACTGCCCCAACCTTCTTGTATCCCCGACTCTACCACCTCTAGATCTTGCTTATAAGAGGCTATAGAAACCCCCTTCTTTGGTTCTTCAGAAGAAGCTGCTAATGAAGATGCAAGTTCAGTTTTCAGGGGCTCAAAAGCCTGACATGGCGTCTCAACTATCTCACCATCCATCTCCACATATTTGAATGAAGCCAGATGACTGACGAAGATATCCTCTTCCCCACGGACTGTTACAATTTGCATTTCCTAGACGAACATCAGTTTCTGATGGAGTGTGAACGATACTGCCCCTGCTGAATGTATCCAGGGCCTCCCTAGTAAACAACTATATGCAGACTGTATATTTATCACATAGAATGTGGTATTGAAGATTTGCGGACCTACTTTAATTGGTAACTCCACCTCCCCAAACACGGATATCCTCGACCCATCAAATGCTCTAACCACCAGGTCGTTGGGCTTTAGAATTACTCCATCATAATCCAACTTCATCAATGCCTTCTTGGGAGGAACATTCAGCGATGATCCGGTATCTACCAACACGTGAGAAAGTACTGCACCTTTACACTCTAAAGAGATATGCAGTTCCAGATTATGAGCACGACCTCCAGATGTTAAATCCATGTTTGTAAAACCCAACCCATGACTGGCATTGACACTGGATACCACCGCTTATAATTGATTTTCCGAGATATCTTGAGGCACATAAGCCTTGTTTAAGATGTCCAAGAGAGCTTTCCCGTGGGAGTCGGAACACATTAGCAAAGACAAGATGGAAATCTTCGATGGAATCTGCTGCAAATGGTCCACAATCTTGTAATATCTCTTTTTGATAATTCTCAAAAATTCTTTAGCTTCTTTGTCAAATGTAATGTCTGGATCAGTTACTGATGTGGGCTCATTGGCAACCACTGGCTGCTTCCCTCTTGCCCTAGCATGGGCTTCTGTAGTGTCCCTGGGTGGTATCACACTATTTCTCAGCATTTCCGGCACAAATAACCTTCCACTTCTAGTAAAGCCGCCTACTCCAACGTTTTCTACTTGAGTTGGGGTTATGCTAGACGTGGCCAAATCTTTCTTCTGGCCGTTACAATATACTTCACCACCATAATTCCATGGAATGGCCTTATCACTCTGATACATTATTGGCCCTACAGTGGTGATCGTTATCGGTGCCACTCTGGCTCGTGGAGGAACTTGAGATGGATCATAGAAAATGGTTACTATGGAGACTTCTCTCTCTTTTACAACTTTGTCAAACTGTAAAACCCCTTCATTAATCATGCTCTGGATCCCCTTTTTTAACTACTCACAACCGTTTGGAGCTTCAACACACCCTGGACAATCACTTCCACAACCTGTAAACACACCCCTCTGGGCCAAGCAAGCTTTAACAACACTCAACGGAGTTTGCAGGTCGTAGATATCACACACCAAGTTTAGATTCTCCCCATCGTCAATTTCCCCAACTGTACCCCTGTGAGGAGGCATGGGGTTCTGTATTACATTAGGAGTAGGAACAAAATTAATCGCTTTAGAATCTAATAGGTCTTGAACAACATGCTTCAGAGCTTTGCAGTTTTCTGTGGTATGTCCGGGGGCTCCGGAATGAAACTCAGATCGGGCATTCGTATCATAACCTTCGGGGAGTTGGCCTGGCCTCGGAGGTTGTAGAGTTCGGAGCTGGACCATTTGGAGTTGTAGGAGATTCTTCAAAAGCTGTGAGTAAGACATACTGCTGTGGCTGTTGGACTTGTTGTTGAACAGGTTGAGCTGAGATAGTGACAGGGGCCACTTGCTGATAAACACCTTTGTTACCTCCTCCCCTCCGTGCGTACACTGCCCCAGTCTCTCATTCTCTCCTCTTCAGGAAGGGTTTCTTGACACCGAAAGTTGAAGTGCCCCCATTCTGAATCTTCCCTTGCTTGATCCAGCTTTCTATCCTCTCGCCAGTCAAGATAATATCGAAAAACCTGCTTGAAGAACATCTAGCCAACCTTTCCATGAAATGCCCAGGGAGGGTGTCCAGAAAAAGTTCTACCATTTCTATTTCCAGCAAAGGCGATTGCACTCTGGCGGCCACTTTACGCCACCTCTGTGCATAATCTTTGAAGCTCTCCGAGTTCTTCTGAGTCAAATTCTGGAGTTGAGTGCGACTAGGCGCCATGTCAATATTATACTAATATTGCTTAAGGAATGCTTCTCCCAATTCCTTCCAGCTTCTCACAGAGCTTCTCTCTAACTTCATATACCATTCCAAGGATCCTTCGAAGAGACTATCCTGGAAATAGTACATCCAGAGCTTTTTTGTCCCTAGTATGGGCAGCAATCTTTCGGTAGAACGCCTACAGGTGAGTTTTAGGGCAGGAGTTACCGTTATACTTGTCAAAGGTAGGTGGCCTGAACTTGTGAGGAATAACCACCCTAGGGATTAGGCCCATGTCAGACACATCTATCCCAAGAGTGTCTCTACACTTGAGGGCTTTGACTTTCTCAGCAAGCATCAAGAAGTCTTGAAGATTTCCTTCTCCGCCAAACCCCATATCATTGTTAAAAGGAGGGAACTGATCCTCCTGTCTGTCTTGTACCGGGATGAAGGTTGTTGTGCCAGGTTCTGGAACTTGAGGTCCACCTGGGCCATTATTGGTGTTGGGAGGAATCACCTGTACTTCAGGAGTGGTTACAGGAGGATTAGTCTGAGGAGGGTTGTGTCCCTGATTTGCATTTCCTAAATCTTGTTGTCCCTGAGCCATCCCTTGCATCATGACCATGAATTCCCCCATTCTGGTGCGAAACTCATTAAGCTCAGTTTGCATAGCATCCATGACCGTCCTCTGGTTGTTGCGAGTTGCGTAACAATGCGGGGTATTTTGTCAGAGATGCCAGGTCTTGGTAGCTCTTGCAATGTGTTCTTTTTATCCTTAAGATTCCATTTACTTTCCATTTTGGTGTTGAGAAAATATCCTTTGCAAGAAAATCCTGTGTGACATTCAAACTTGAAGTGGTGGCATTTATTTTGTGTCCGTGCAACAGATAATAACCAGAGACTTCAGGTAAATCAGAAGACAATTGGAATAACAAAAATCCTCACAAGGTACAAATTCATATGTCAAAAAGAAAAACATACATGCAGAGAAAGGGGATTCCCACAACAAGCCTATGGGTAATCCAAGTCATATGAATACAAAACTAAAGCTTAGGAAGATCTACATCCTGTAACCTCCAACTAAGGCGCTTGAAACCTTGCAACAGCTGAGCTATATCTGGATGAGTAGGTTCCTGCACAAGCTTCTGAATTAGGATATCCCTAAGGTCAAAGGAGGCATTCAATTCCTCAATTTGTTGTAGGAACACCTTTTCACTTTCTTGGCTTGTAATGGAATCAGTTTTGACTTTCTTGACATCAGCTTTCAATTTTAACTCTTCTATTTCTCTCTTAGCTTCCTTTACTGCTTGTTGGCTTTCTGTTAGACTTTGGAGACGACTCTTCTCTTGATGATAAGCCTTCTGAAGGAGCTCTCTATGTCCATCCAAAGAATCCTAAAGACTCTTGATTTCTAGCTTGTGCTTGACTTCCAGCTCTTTCTGCTTCCTTAAGTTGTCTTCCCACTTCTCTTTCCATAAGGTGACAACCTCATTAGCTTCATTTAAATCTTCTCCTTTCGACGTTGGGCCGCCTTGTGAGTTTCAGCTAATCCCCTTTTTCTTGAAGTAGAGCTCTCTCTCCTGAAAGTCTTGCTGCTTGAGCCTGACCATTTCTTCAGCTTTGTGAGCTCTTTCCTCTAATTTTTGGTTTTGCATCTTCAATTTCTAGCATGAATTGTAGGCTTCTTGATTCTCCAACCTGAGTTGCTGAACCAAGGCTTCCGATTTTTGATATTCCTGAAGAGGCACTGAAGTTATGGGTGCTACCTCCTTAGGGTAGAGAGGTGTTTCTTTAGAGAATGGGAGCAACCGGGTCTCTACACGATCCTCCAACCAGCTGGCAAATGGATCATAGGTATTGGGATCTACTCTCCCAAGCTTGGGATGCTAGTATGCTCATCTTGATATTTCCTTCTGCTGGAAAGTATAAAGATTCATTTGTCTCTTCAATCAAAGGTACATCTCTTAAAGGATAACCAAATTGCTTCCTAGATAAGACATGATTGTAAATGATCCCACCTTTCCTTCCTATCAAGGGCACATTTGGGAAGCTACCACAACTGACCAATATTTCTTTGCCCACAAGATCCATGTTGCATCCCCAAGAAATGTCAGCTGAGGTTAAGCCCATTAATCTTTTAGACCACTTCCAAGATTGTTTCAAATCCTGGAAAGGTCTTGATTTAGGGAGTTGCCTTACAAACCAATCAACAAATAGGGAAGCACAACAATTTACATGTCCCTTCCTCCTTTCATTCCTGTGATGAACTCCATAGTAAAAGTCACCTAGCAAAGTGGGTACTGGATTTCTTCTGGAAAATATAGTGATGGCTTCCATGCTGATCAAACCCTTTTCTCCTGGAAACAAACTGGTCCCATACACTATCAAAGCAAGCAAGGTACTGAACTTAGCCCATTTGTTTTCAGAGGCCAAATCCTGAGCTTCCTTGATAAGAAAATCTAAGAAAAGTACTTTACCTTTGGTGGCATCCAATCCTCTGCTAACCTTGGATAAGTCTAGAAGAAAAGACTCAGCTATATCTTTGGATGAAGGCATCTTCTCTAAGCCATAGTAAGGAGCACCATTTTTATGAGGATTCTGAGGATGCTGGTTATCTCTTCTAATGTGGGAGCCAGGATATAGTCATGGAAAACAAAGACCCTCAGCTGTGGATCATAGAATTGCAGTAGAGAATGCAAGCTATCCCTCTGGTCAATGGTTGGCTTGCTCACATAGTCTAGGATCTTTCCAAACTCCTTTCTGAAATCATCAAGCACTTTGTCACCCATCAAGCTAATTAACTTCTAAATACCATCTGTCTCTGGATGTGGGAAAGTATAATGGACATTTCTCTTCCTTGGATTCTCCATGTTGAAGCAGCAAATATGACCAGGAATAGGAGGTAATGAATCCTGAGAATAAAAAGAACACAAAATGATTAATGATGTTATAATTTTATGCAAGGCAAGGCATGTGATCAGTGATGTGTCTGTGTAGTGAATCAGGTAATCAAGTGTATGTGCAAGGCCACAACATCATCACAAGTAATAATACGTTCACCATTTCTGAGAAATGGCTCATGACCAAATCAGGGAATCGGTTTGGAATTATGTACTACTCAGGGAGGTCTTAGCTGAGTCCAAGGAAACAAGCATCCCTCATAAGTCCTTAGCTTCAAACACTGAATCGAGAAACAATAGTACCTTCATCCCAAAGGGTCCAATACTATCGTCATACGAACAGTTTGCCTTAACTGGATTCCTATGAGAGAACTAGGCCATCCTATGCGAGTTCCCAGTGGCCCCTCAGATGCGAGTGGGTTTGCCAACAAATGTGGTCTGCCATTGTCATCACTGGAGAGGGATGTTTCCACAAAGGTTCTCAATGATCGGTTCCTTGACTGCACATAACTATCAAGGTAGTGCATTGCCCCAGAAAGATTCCGGCGTCAATACATTTCTGAGAAGGTCGAAAGTCAAGGCATGGGACTCACTAATACCAACATAGCAAGATGCCATGAAGCCAAAGTGGAACTACTCTAAATCCTAGGTGCACTCAAGCCGGGTATTTGGCTTATCTCACAGTAACAAAACCCATCCCACAACAAAAATGAAACCAGCACAATCCAGTATATGATGCATGTGAAAATAAATACTGAAAGTAGTAAATAAAGCTGTAAAGTAAACTGTAAATAAAAATAGTAAATAAACATAACAACACACAACACACATATAAACACCCAAAGAAACAAAAACAAACAGGCGCTAGGATTGACTCTACGAGGGAAACCAAAGATTCTGGGTTCGATCCCCATCAGAGTCGCTAGCTGTCGCTCCCGGGATTTTCATCCTAGTACAAACGCAAAAGTGGCACGGAAAAGGTAGAGTCGCCAGCCAGGAAGTTTTATCCTGAAGGAATGGGAAAGGTAATGCTGGACAAACCTGAGGAAGAAGGAAAGGACAAGGTCCTACGAACCAAAGATCTGGGTTTGGCAGTTGGTTACGAACTGGGAAGGTATTAGCATCCCAGATCGTCCGTCGTTCCCGACGGGATCCACGCTTGCTAGTTTGTTTCAAAGGGTGAGAAAATAAAGCTACTGAACAAAGAACTACTAACTGGAATGGATGTGAAATGAGAAAGGGAATTGGAAAAGAGAATGGAAAGAAAGAGGGAAATGTAGGAAAAATAAAGAATGTGCTCGAACGGACCCTACCCCGCTGCCTACGTACCTCATCGGGAAAATGAGGATCAGAGTTGACGTAGTTCGCCTAACTAAGGCGGGAACTGTTTGTTTTATTTTTTTTATACTGGATCAGCGTATGTATATGCTCAAGTGTTGCAGGCTCGTTTGGTACGAGTGTGTTTACCGTCTTGCATGCGAGACAAGTCGTCGCGAGTTCGCGTTGTGAGTGAATGAGATGAGAAGAGAAGTCCCGCAGGAAAGTCGCTTATTGTTTGTTGTTTGCTTTTTAAGAGTTTTTTTTATGAATTTGGCACAAGGAAGTGAATTCAAACTCTTTTCCGTGGAATGTGTACTTGCTACTACATTCCAAGATGGAATTATAGAACAAGCACACCCAACAAGGAGAATTTATCCAAGACTTATTTCCAAGGATGAGGGTTTAAGCTCACTAGCCTGTTGAACTTTATTACATGTTTTTGTATCTTTTGAAGAACTATATTTTATGTTTTTCTTTGTGAAACAACCCCTTGATAAAAGTTGTGCATCATTCTAGAAAAGCTTACACCATTCCAAGATGGAATGAATGCAAGTGCCCCATGGAATAAGGCTATACACAAGGGGTCCTTTCATGCATTTATTAACTCCTTTTGGATTTATTTTGAAGATGAGGAGATAAGACTCAAAAGGCAAAGGTCAAAGCTAATGGGGGACTAAGACACAACCCTAATTCATCTTATTATGTACAAGTGTGATCCTATGGTTAATGAGGCATTCTATCTTAAGGGAAAGAAAGAACAAGTTAGAATTCAACTTACTTCCTAAGGAAGTTAAGTTGAATCTAAAGGGAGAAATGGGGACCTATGAACAAAGCACAAAGGTTCTAAGGCAAACCAAATTGATGCATAAGAGATAAGTAATGAAGTGATTACCTCATCTTTCCCCCCTACAAAACAAATATTAGTATGATGAAGTAAAATGAACAATTATTACATGGTAAATCTCACAAACAATTCTCACTATCTAAGGAATAGATTAGTGAACTCCTAAAACCCTTACCTACGCCTAAAGCAACTAATAAGATGGAAAAGTTAAAAAGTCAGTAGCTAAACTCAATTTGAGTATTCTAAAGCTACAAAGGTGTACAACTTCAAACCATGCCCTAAAAAAAGAAGCTAAACCCTAATAAGAACTAAGGTAAAGTTACATGAAGAAACTTAAAGGACTAAGTAATCTAAAAAGGTATAAACCCTAAAGTGAATAGAAAATCCAGGGGTTAACATCTCCATAAAGTCTCCTAAGAGGTCATACTACAAGGGATGAAGAGATCTAAGTAAGAGATGCAAACTATATGAGAAATAGTGTGAGTATAAGAAGGAATGCATATGAAACTTTAAAAGGAAGAAAAATTTAAAGTAAGACTCAAATATGAACAAAAGGATTTCAATTCCCCATACAAAAACCAGAGACTTGATGGAATGTTAAAATGATGTTTAGACATGCAATCATCATCACACAATAGGTTTTGAGGGGTTAAGATGGAGGATGCAGAAGAATTAGGTCAAAAGGAGGCAAAAGAAACTTATGGCTCTAGCAAAACCTAAAATCAAAAGATAAAGATCCAATGGGGGTGATATATACTTAAGGACCTCTAATATGACCTACAAGACTCAAAATCAAGACCTTATAACAATGGCATGAATGCCTTATTCAAATGGAATGAGGGAGGCTTCTAAAAGGGACCAAAAAATGACTTAAGGCTTAAGCACCTTGGGAAAAATATCAAATGACCTAGAAAAATTATGAAATTTGACAACTCAATACAAAATCCAGAGAGTAACATGTGTACCAAAAATCTCATGACAATTCCTATTTTAGAGTAGTGAAAGAATCATTAGAATACAATTAGGGTTTATGTGACCAATGTGGGAAAATGGACCCAAAGGACCCAAACAATGACCTAAAAATCCAGAGAAAAATATTTTGGGGATGTTTAATGAGCTCTTAAAAGAATGCAAAAAAAAAAACGGGGTCTTTATCATTTGTGGTTTATAAGAACAAAAATATACAAAATGATTGGTTCAAAATGGGGGAATTGTGAAACAATTAAAAGAGAAATTAATTATGACTTCAACATTTAATAAAAATAAAATCTAAAAATTTGAAAATTAGAGAAAATTGAGAGGATCCTATATGAATTTATTTGGAATTTTTTGATGTAATTTCATATTTAAAAAAATAGGAAACGAAATTGATGTAAAATGGAAAAAAGATATAAAATGGAATAAAATTGGTTTGGGCCTGGGGGGTCTGAAAAGTAAGAAAAAGAACATGATTGGGCTTAGTTAAATTGCGCAGGGGGTGTGAAAAGAAGAATGAAAACTTTTGTGTTGACTCTGATCATGTGCTAGGCACAAGAATTTTAATGTGTTGGCAGATTCTAGGCTCTTGGATTATGTTCATCTAACGACTGTGTTATAAAGGGAGCTCTGGCCTAGGGTTACTGTTCAGGTGACCGGAAGTGACCTCCGGTCATCTTCTCCGGTCACCCCTGACCTAGGGTTTCTAGAATCCTTCATAAAAATGAATTCTAAGACCGTAACAATGCTCGCCTCACTCTCCTGATCTCAAATATGGCTACAAAACTTATTCTAAGTTCTTAAATTTCCAGAATCGAAGCCACAAACAAAACCTGAGAAAATTGAATCTATGCATCTATGATGCCTATCAACTAGCCAGCCAAGCCATAACCTCTATCAGGCCTCAAACAACATGAAAACACTTAGAAATGTGCAATTCGAACAAGTAGAAGTTCAGGACATACCTGAGTTGCAGAGATGACATATTGTTGCTAGAAGGTCAGAGATGAGGATCCTTAGCTTGCTGGATCTTGATCTTTATCAACAAGAGTGAAATAAACACTCTGTGATGTGTGGATTTTGAGAAACTGATGAAGATGCAGTGCAATTTTCAGAGGTAAAACCTAAGAGCTTCAAGCAATGCACACCACAGAAATTGAGCAAAACATGATGCTGATGATGGATAGATGAAGATCAGTGCCAGAGAGAGAAAGATTGTGAAGTTTCAATCAGATATGCAGTGCAATCACAAAGCTGCAATATGTGATTCTTGAGGAATCAAGCTCAGTCATCCATGAAAGTTATGTTTTAGGTGATGATGAAGATGGATTGAGGGTGATTGAGGCAAGATAGTGTCAATTGGAGGAGTGTGAATAAAAAATGCAGTGCAGCTTCAATAATATGCCATGTTTGATCTTGATGATTCAGGTTATACAATGCTTGGTGGTTGAGGATGAGATGTTTAAGATGATAGCTGGATGAAAAATGAGGATGGATCAATGAAGATGGTGCTTGCTCGAGGAAAAATGCAGAAGGAGCTTCTTCTTCTTGCAGAGAGAAAATTCAGATGATTTTTGGGTGTGATTTTGTGCAAATGAGAATGGTGAACCTGCAATTCAGTTGGAGATCAACTTATATACGAAGCTTAACCCTCAATTGACAGTTAGAACCAGGGTTAGAACCCTGGTTAACTGATTTAGGTTTGTTATGGCTGAGTCAGGTTTGCTATGCAAGCTGAAACAAGTGGATTTAAGCAAGTTTGCAGTAAATGAGTGGTTTTGCTCGAGCCAGATTCCATGTGATGTTGTCCACCTTGGTTAGCATGAGGCTTAATGCAATGTAATGAGGCTGAATAGATCAGCTAGAGCAATGTGAATGAATCTTTGTCTTTGCTTTAGCTTCATTGGAATGGAACATTACAATTGTGGTGAGCATGCCAGCATAGAACCAAACACACTATAATTGATATGCCTTAGTGATCATAGCATGAGGAATGAGGTATGCACACTGAAATGAGTTTGAAACCTCCCTTGATCCAATAACTTGTGCAGCAAGCAAATCAGTCATGACACATGATCTTCCAGGGATGAATTCTCCATGACCAAAGCATCAAATGATGTAATTTTTATGAGCTAATTGAAAATAAATCTTCATAGAACATGTTTGATGTTTGGTTCAAGATGAAACATGACCTCTAACCATCTCAAAAATGCCAATAAACATCATGCCATGAAGCTGCAAAGTGGGACTGTATGGCCTGCCCTTGGCCTGGCCAGATGCCTTGCATTTTGCAGTTTGAAACCCTACACTTTTCCTCTCCATAACTTGCAATCTATTGATCACATGAAAAAAATGTTGAACATGAAAGTTGTAGCAGTCATATAGGGTTTGTAGTTCACCAAAAATTGATTTGAAGTGTTTTTGACCAAGAAAAATGGCTTGGGATATGACCCTCCACCTGTTTGATGATATGCCTTGCAGGGCGCGCGCGTTGGCCTGCCACTTGCCTCGCCCATGGCCTAGTTTTACCCTAATTTAATTCCACTCTACAAGATCATATCTCCCTCATTTTTTATGCTATGGAGGAGTTCCACCCATGGATTTGAATCTCAAGATGCCCTCTTTAATTGGCTCAAAGTATAATTTTAATATCCCTTGTATTTTGGGAGGAGGCCTCTCTCAAAGATGCTGCAAAAATGGCCAAAACATTCCATTTTTGGAAACCCTAATTTTCCAAAAATGGTAAGTTTTGGTTTTCTTGATTTCTCTTGATTCCTCCATCATTTCTTGATCAAATTTGAATCATAGGACCCTTGTAAGCCTAATTTCATGATTTTGATCTCAAAAAGTCAGGAGTTGATTTTTTCTTCAGCATGGTTGACTTTTCCCCAAATCCCTAATTTTCAATCATCTGGCCAATTGAACCTCTTTCATAATGAATTCGTGGATGAAATTTGAACCCTAGGCACTTGTCAACATATATAAGACAATGAAATCCACTTTGAATCAAAACTTCAAGCAGAAGCCCAGTAGAAATGAAACCCTAATTTGGCCTTTTTCATCAGGAGATGTTGCACTGCTTGCCTTCTTTCACCAGGATGGTAACTCAAATCAAAATCATAATCTTTCAAAAAATCTAACCACCTTCTCTGTCTCATATTCAGTTCCTTCTAATCAAACAGATATTTCAAACTCTTATGATTACTGAACACCTCAAATTTTAAACCAAAGAGATAATGTCTCCAAATCTTCAACACAAACACCATTGTTGCCAACTCTAAATCATGCGTAGGGTAATTACTTTCACGAACTCTTAGTTTTCTAGAAGCATAAGCAACTACTTGACCATTTTTCATCAACACTCCTCCAAATCCCATCTACGATGCATCACAATACACCACAAAAGACTCATTCAGATTAGGGAAAATCAACATTGGAGCAGTCATAAATTTCTTCCTTAATTCCACAAAACTCTTTTCACATGCAACATCCGACACATAAGCTTGACTCTTTTGAGTTAACTGAGTTAAGGGAAATTCCAAATTAGAAAAACCTTCAATAAACTTCTGGTAATAACCTGCCAATCCTAGAAAACTTTGGATTTCTGTAGCATACTTCAGAGTCTCCCATTTCAACACAACATCAATCTTCGAAGGATCCACCGCTATTCCACCATTTGAAATTACATGACCAAGGAAATTTACTTCCTTCAACCAAAATTCACACTTTGACAATTTTTCATACAACTTCTTCTCTCCCAGAATCTGCAAAATAGTTCTAAGATGTTCGACATGTTCTTCATCTGACTTAGAGTATATTAAAATATCATCAATGAAAACCACAACAAACTCATCCAGATGTGCATAAAAAATACGGTTCATGTACTCCATAAACACACCCGGTGCATTGGACATACCAAACGACATCACAGTATATTCAAAGTGACCATATCTCGTCCTGAAAGCTGTCTTCAAAATATCATCAAGCTTAACTCGAATCTTATGATAACCATACCTCAAATCAATCTTGCTAAACACACAAGCTCATACCAACTGATGCATTACATCGTCGATCCTTGGAAGTGGATACTTTTCTTAATAGTCACCTTATTCAACTGTCGATAATCGACACATAACCTCATAATTCCATATTTCTTCTTCACTAACAACACCGGAGCACCCCATAGAGAAACAGTTGGTCAACAAATGTCTTCTCAAGTAATTCCTCTAGTTGTTTCTTCAACTCATGAAATTCAGACGCTGACATCCGATAAGGAGTCATCGACACATGACTAGTACCTGGTACCAAATCCACTACAAACTCTACTTCATGTTCTGGAGGTATATCACTTATGTCATCCAGAAACACATCTGGAAATTCACTGACAACTGGTAATTCAACACCCCCATCTTCCTGATCAACTTGCAACAATTCAAACATCGCAAACATCTAAGCATCATCTCTTAGAAGTTCATCCACCTGTCTAGCCGACAAGAACATTAACCTACCATGGTTACCGACTTCTAGAACTCTACCGTCTTAGCATAACAATTGATATGCACAAAATTGAACTCTAACCAGTTCATCCTCAAAATAACATCGATTTGGTGCAAGAATAAACACACCAAATCCATCAAGAAACTCTTTCCAAAGATAGACAAAGGACAACTTAAACACACACAAGTAGTAGTGACAGAACCATTTGTAGACGTTTCTATCACCATACCACCATTCATATCAGACAGTTTCAATCCCAGCCTAGTCACACGCTCAAGCGAAACAAACAAATGAGTAGCACCAGTGTCAATAATAACAATGAAATCAACATCATTAATAAAGTATGTACCTTGAATCAAATTATCCTTCTTGTGAACTTCTGATCCAGTCAAAGCAAACACCTTACCACTAGTATGGGCATCTATAGCAGTCTTCTTCAGTTTCTGACATTGAGTACTGATGTGTCCCTTTTCACCACAGTTGAAACAAGTTGGTTCTTTATTTGGGCAATCACCAACCCGATGACCTCTTTTGCCGCATCTATAGCATCTCACCACTTGATTGTTGCATACATCCGAATTGTGACCTGATTCTCCACATTTGTAGCATTTGTGAGGAACAAAACCTGCTCCCCCACTTAGCTTCTTCCCATCTGAAACCTTCAGTTTTCCTTTATCAGCTGAAGTCACATAAGGTTTTCCTCGAAATTGGACTTTCTCTTTCTTCTCACCCAATTGCTTGTATTGAGGAGATCGAGCTCAACTATCCTCATCACAAATCTTACTCTTATCCACCAACTCAGTATACCTACGAATCTGGTGACATCCAATCCCCTACTTGACTTCTGGCCTCAACCCATTCTCAAACTTGAGACACCTGGAAATTTCAACATCCGTATGGTTGTAGTGAGGACAAAACTTCACTAGGTTCTCGAACTTTGCAGCATACTCTGCTACATTCATACTTCCTTCTTACCACGAGCATCCTCAGCAAAGTACTTTCCCAAATATTTCGTTTTGAACACAACCCAAGTCACCACAGTTCCAACATCTTCCAGTTGCTGACGGGTATTATCCGACCAGTCCTCAGCTTCTTCCAACAGCATGTGCATACTAAACTACACCTTCTTAGCATTATTACACACCATCACTCGAAAAATCTTCTCAATCGACTTAAGCCGTTTGTGTGCGCTATCCGGGTCATGAGTACCTTCAAACGCCAGAGGATTATTCTCCTTAAACTTATCCAAAGCACGAAACACGTCAAGAACATTGTTTTGAGTCGTAGCTTTAGCAAGTACAACCACCACATCCGCAAGAACACGATTTGCAGCCATTATGTATATCACTAACAACATGAAAAAATGAATCTTCAACACTACACTCACAAGCAACAATAAAAAAGGCATTGACAATAACACGACTCGACCAGACAGACCGACCTGCTCTGATACCACTAATATAACACCCTTTTTACCCCATAACAATTATACATAAAATTTATCAATTAAATCAGAGTAAAACCACAAAGGACGTCACATTTAATTCAAACAACATGAAATACAATCGTGTCCTATTCTGTAACACGAGTTACATCAAATCTTTTCAATAAAACATTTACTACATAGTGGAAAATATAAACTTTATGTTCCGGACTGGCCCAATTACCAGAAATAGGCCATATCTATCTCGCGGCCCAATGACTCTATGATGCTCGAAATCCTGAGGACCAACTGGTCGACAGACCCCTTGCTCGGTACTAAGGCTATCTGACCAAGGACAACTCGAGCAGATCTAATCTTGCCCTAATGGCTAGTTCTTAACCGTTACCGGTTACTACGGAATCATTGATCCAGGTCCAACTATATAGACCAATCATCATCCACCAGGAGCAATATAAAAACTCTCTCACACGAGAGGGTCAGGTATTCAAATCTTGACCCAAAATCTTGTACTTGCTCACTCGTTGCTCACTCTCTGACTTTAGCATCGGAGTGCCTTTGCAGTTACACCCCTTTTTTCTCCATCATCAACCGTGCTCATCCATGTTCGATGCGACCACATAGGATCCTGATCTCCAGGTACGATCAGGTGGCGCCGTCTGTAGGAAACCAACTTCCCCGTTCTTCTTCATCAAAGAACCTCAAGAACCAAAGTTACTATCCAAAACGATCCATGGCCGCTAACGACATTCTGTGCGAAGCTCGTACTACTGATGGTATCCTCATTACCCAACGGGGGAGCAACCTTTTCACCCCCTCGCACAAAGAAACCGTCCAAGATCACCAAGACGGAAAGACAGCTTCACCCTCTCACGAGGGCGACCAACCGCTCGAGAGACAACCAGAATTCATACCTTCCGTGGCCGCGCCCGTCGGATCAGACTTTGCCGTGCTGGTTGAAACACTCAACCAAACCCACCTTCTGCTCCTAGCGCACGATGTAGAGATAAGTCGTGTCGAAAAAACCGATCGTCAATCATCTCGATCTCCTAAAAGGCTTCGGGGGTAGCACAACCCATCCCCCCGAAGAAATAAGGATAAAGGCCACCACGAAGAATCCTCTATCCGCAATCGAGGTTGTTCACCTCCTCGAAGATGCCCCTTTTTTGTAATAACCAAGACTCGACAAGGTTTGAAGGACGATGATCGACGACGATCCCGATCACCATCTCCAAGACGATCGAGAAAGAATAAGTCGAACTCTCCGTCCCCGCGACGAAACAAAAAATACCGTTCAAGAACCCCTTCACTCACCTCCAATGATGATGACGATATCAGAGGACCTCTCTCATCTGAGATTATGGCTACCAAATTACCAAGAGGGCTCGAGAAACCCCCGCCCCTAGGTTCATATGATGGAACAATCGATCCTGACGAACATATTAAGAACATCGGCACCCAGCTTGATTACAGGGGTGTCCGAGGAGCCATCAAATGTCGGCTCTTTCCGACCACCTTAAGGAAGGGAGCGATGACTTGGTACAAAAGTCTTGAGCCCAAATCCATCACTTCCTAGAGGCAGATTGGTCGGACTTTCTCCAGGCATTTCACCGCTTCCAGGTGCCATCCCAAAACAGAGGGGTCGCTTGAAGCCATTATCCAGGGAAAAGATGAGCCCCTCAGGATCTATATCGAAAGATTCAATAAAAAAGTTGTCCAGGTCTCGACCACGGATGACATGAAAATGTATTTGTTGGAGCGCGGGTTACGCCCGTCCACCGACTTCCACAGAGCAGTAGGCATTGAGATGCCCGCCACACTTGACGCTTTCCTCTTGAAAGCTCAAGCGTACATCCAATACAAAGAGAAGCAAGTGGCCAGCTCCATTCGTGATGCCCGACGTAGAGAAGACGCCAACCTTTCCAAATCCGACGAACCCTCGACATCTCGTCGGGGAGGTGACAAAATAAAGGAAGACCACCCCCGTGAACCGCAGGAGCAAAGAGGACCAGTAGGACGATTTCGTGAGTATACATCTCTATTGGTGTCAAGGGAGAAAATATTGTCCGAATGTGCTAATTCAGAGTTCCGTCAAGCGGGGGTTCGCTTTCCCAAGAAACTACCTGCCAAACCGGGCACCAACAAAACCAAGTACTGTAGGTTCCACAAAAGCCACATGCATAATACCGAGGATTTCATCCACTTGAAGGACGTGATAAAGATACTCATCAAAGATGGCCACCTCAAACAATTCACGAAATCCAAAGAAACCTCTAGACAGGAAGCACAGGAGACCATAAAAGTCGAGGAAGCGGTAGCGGCACTCGTAGACACCAATATGCAGGTCGCTCTCAGTATCTATCACCCTGAAGATTTCTTTCTGCCCGATCGCCAGAACAGTCCTAGTTACCTGTCTTCTCATAGCCCCTGGGAAACATTCCCCTCTTTTATGGTGATTTCAGGCAGAGGATTCAATAAAATCATGGTCGGTTTTGTAAAGAGAAAGTTCGACCAACTAATAGCAAAGGGACCGGCCCTGAACGCTACGTTAGACCCACCCAGAGACAACTCGGTGCCCATCTCATTCTACAAAAAGTAACTACTGGGAGGAGCACCTAAATCCAGCATTCCACTGCTCATTCGGGCCCAGATGGCAAACTTCGACGTCCGCTGAATACTAGTCGACCAGGGCAGTTCATGCGATATCATGTATTTGCATCTGTACGCAACACTCTAGTTGAACGAGACTCACCTAACGCCATACGTGGGATCCGACCTCCAAGGTTTCAATGGGGCGGTATCTCGACCATGGGGTTATGTCGACCTCATAATCACTTTTGGAGCCGCAGAAACCGCCCGGTCAGTTCGCGTCCAATTTCTGGTCGTCGATTGCCCTTCTCTATATCAATGCATTCTTGGTCGACCAATGTTGGCCGATCTCCTGGCTGTTCCATCAACTGTCCATCTGAAGTTGAAGTACGACACGACGTCGGAGAGGGTGGTTGTAAACACCCCAAATTTGCCCTCACTCTTTATCACACCATGGCTTGTGATCTTTCATTTTTGTATTAACATAAGCATTACATCTCATTTTGCATTTTTGCTTCACTGCATAAGTTCAAGTTCATCTGCATCTAAGGTTTGTGATCTAAGCAATCCAAGATTCCATCTGAGCCATCCCAAAGGCCTCAAAGCTTTCCAAGAGGGTCCATGTGTGTTCTATCATCATATTATACTCCTCAAAGTTCATGAAAGTCAAGGGATCACAAGAATTGACAAAGGCATGGAAGCAGAGCTAGGGTTTCCATGACTTATGATCCAAGAAACTTCAAAGAGGGAATTTTGCAAAACATGTGATAACTCTTCATCCAAGCCATCCAGCACATCAAAACCAATCCCATGGCCATCCTTGAACTCAGCTGAGGCCAGACACCCCATGAAATCTCCTCTGACCCGTGCCCATACCTCAAAGTACAAAATCTTAAATTTTTGCAAAAACTCCCATACCAATCAGCCTGTGCCACAACAACTCTCTGGCCAATCAACATTGTTTATGTGGACAATAAGCAACTCATTTCACACAACATTAAGGTCTGAATCCATCCATAGCATCAGAATCACAAAAACCTCAAGAAACCTTCCCTTCATCGAATTTCATAACACAACCAACCAAAATCACAAACGCTTCCACCAATCAACTCAGCATCACCCCAGGATCATTTCCCACTCATCACCATAGCTTAAAACACCTTCAAATTCAAATACGATTTCTGCAACTTCAGAAACAAAGCACTCAAAATAGCCACTCTAAGCTTCTTTCAAGCTTGCCAATAGCTTCAGGAGGACAAAAGGGAGTAGTTTGCACAAAGGTCGAGCTCTGAAAGTCCATATTGCAAAGCTCCAACTCAGGTAGTCATCACGAACTTTTTTCCCAGAAATTTGATTTCATGTTATAGAATGATTCCTCATGCTTCACTGATCATGCTGATGTCTTTACTTTTAAAAATGGTTGAGTTTTAAGCATTTCATGATGTTCTGAAATTTTTGCCGTTTTGATGTTTTCATTCGAATCTTTTTGATGATGAATGATAAATGATTTTTGAGGCTGGATTATTGTTTAGGGTAGATAGTTGATTAATTCTGGAGGTTTTGGGGGCTTGGGGTGGTGATTTGAGGAAGCTCAGGTGAGGGATTGGCTGGAGAAGATGACCGGAGGTCTTCTCCGGCCACCTGAGAGTGATTAGGGCTAAACCCTGATTAACTGGCCAGATGCGTTTGTAGCCGTTAGATGGTGATTAGGGTTAGTGAACGTGTGGTCCAGATGCGCCATTAACTCATTAATCCATTTAATTAATATAAAATCAAATTAATTAGCCAGTTTGAATTCTGACCACTGGATTGCGCGCCAGTCAATTCCCTCTTTTTCCATTTGAATCTGGGCCATCAGATATGCATACTTTTCAATTTAATTCATTTTTATTTCATTTTAATTCATTTTTCACGCATAATTTATTTAAAATATCAAAAAGCATTCAAAAAATATTTTCTTTTGCATTCTGACTTTAAATATTTTTATCATTCCAAAAATGATTTTTATTTTATTTTTTACATTAAAAAAGTATTTTTAAAATATTTAAATGTTATTTTTAATTAATTAAAGTCTTTTAATTAATTAAAAATACATTTATGTTTCTAAAAATCACCAAAAAAATCATGAATCATCCAAATGCATTTAGAAACATTTTCAAACTCTTCACACAAATTTCTTTTTAGGTTTGATCATAATTTGTGAATTTTCTTTGAATTAAGGGTCATAAAAATCATATTTTTGAACCCTAACTTGAAAAAATCATTTATGCCTAACCAAGAAGAGTTTGAAGTTGATTACTTTTGGATTGTATTGCATATTGCATGTAGTTTATAGGTCATTGTCCTCATGAATATTTCTTGAATTTTCAATTTGATTTGCATTTTTCCCTTTGAACCACCCAAAAACCCTAGAAAACTTAGGAAATTCATAACTTTTGATTGATTAGGCTTCTGACCTTCTCCTTTGGGGTGTGACCTAGTATGGGATTAGGGTTTGTTTGAGATTGATTTCAATTTTTTATCATGTCATTTGCTTCTGTTTTATTCATTTGCATCTTGTTTGTCCATAAAACCCTAATTTCTCATGTTCACTTGCATTCACCTTGCATATGCATCAATACATGAACTTGACATGACATTTCTTGCACTCATATGTCATCTTAGACATCTTAAGACATGTTAGAACCATGCTTGATCATTTCTTCATTCATTTTCCATGTTTAGTATTCATTTCATTTCATTAACTTTCATGTGTTTTCAAACTTCAAAGCATGCCTCCTTTGCATCTCATTCTTGTATGATCATACATGTGCACTTTGTATGCCTTTTCATCATCTTACATGACATTTCCATTGCATAAACACTTCTGACTTTGGTCATTTCATCTCATATCATCTCATTTCACTTCATTTCTTCATGATTTATACTTTATGCATTCATGCTAACACTTTTAGGTGGTAAGTCATTTTGAGAGGTGGATTTGCCTTCACCTCTCACTTCTTCTTATCTCTTTCATTTGCATTCTTACTTGTATTTTAAGTGAACTTGTTCACTTGTGTTCCATCTCTCACTTTATTTCTTTAAGTTACTTATCTTCTTCAATGAAGTAAGTAACTTATTCTTCTGCTTCTTCCTCCTTTGATCTGCTTCTTCCATTGGTGGCTTCCTTGAAGATCTTTATCAAGCCTTACAAACCATAGGATATCCAAGCATGATAATAATTAGGGTTGTGATTAGTCCCCCTTTAGCCTTTTTACCTTTGATTCTCCTTGAGTCTCTCTTCTCATCTCAATAATCAGAGACTAAACTCTTAAAGTTTTAGGACTTTAGAATTAGGGTTATGCCTGCATCCTTCTCTTAGGATGGAGTGTATAACATTAATCCTAAGTGTTAAACCTTTAATTTGTTTAAACCTCTTAATCAAAACACATTAATAATCATCAAGACTTTATCTTGTAACTTGGGCCTTACATTAGGGTTCTAATTCTTCCTTTATGGTTAAGAAGGACTAACCCTAGTGTTTAATGGACAAGTCCCCCTCAAGTTGTCTTACAAACTTAAAATACATCTCTTAATCTCATCCCTTAATTAAAATCCACTTAACAAAGGCTTTGTTATATAATGAATTTAATCCCTAACCATGGATTAAGTTGAGGTATCTTCCTCAGCTTAAGTGTGCTCATCTATTATCCTTCTATTAGGATGGTGTAATGAGTTCACTAATCTGTGATCAGAGATTAAACTCATTACTTAACACTAAACAAAAATCCAAAAACATTTAAATAATCACAAGTAGGTTAATGATCTTAATCCTAAATCATCATGGTAATTAAGTTGAGATGTTTATCTCATACTTAAGTAGGCTCATTATCCCTAATCAGAGAGGACATAATGAGTTTACAAGCCCTTGATTTAGGCTTAAGCTTATTAACTTATGCAAAACACCAAAAACAATAACAAAACTGAAAACACAAAAAAAAAACAATAATTGTCTCCTTCGGGATTCTTTTCTCATCATCCTCATTCATAAACGAGAACTTGCTTCTTCCGTCTAATGCAAGATAGTTAGCACTCAAGCCAGACGGGTCATACACTTGAGCATAGACAAGCAGGCAGTTCACAATCAATTTATTTTTCAGTCTCTTTGAGTCGAACTATGGTGTTCTGACCTCCTCATTGCACAAGAGGATACGTAGGCATAACTTAACTGTTATCGAACAAAAGTCTCTTGGTCATCCCCCTCTTTATGCATTCTTTTTAAGCCTCAGTCCCTGAGCATTCACCCTTTTGCACTGACACTTGTATATTTCTTTTCTTAGCTTTTGCACACAGATAGGACATACATTACCCCTTTTAATCACAATCTTTTAAGCATGGATCCCGTCGAGTACGACGGACAATCTGGGTGCTTATACCTTCCCAGGTTGTAACCAACCCCCTTTCTCAGTTTCTCTGGTTCGCAACCGTCTTATCCATCGTTTTCTAGGTTTATGCAACATTACCTTTCTTTCGGGATAAAAATGCCTAGCCGGCGACTCTATTCAGTTCATTTTCATTTCTCCTTTCACCGACAGTTCGCGTCTACGCCTTATCTGACCCGGTGTCTTTTCGGGGGAGTGACAACACTGCGACTCTACTGGGGATATATTATCTTGCAACCAGGGTTTCTAGTTCTTTTTGTGGGTGTCTCCTAGCGCTTGTTTGTTTTGTGTTTACAGGGGTATTATGTGCTACTTGTGCTTATTTGTTTATTGCTTTATTTATTGCTTTCTGTACAGATTTATTTATTGCTTTTATTTACTGTTATATGCATTTCATACTGTTATCATCATATCATCTATGTTGGATCTGTTGTTTCCTTTGGTGGGAGGGTTATTGAGTGAGTAAGGTTCCATACCGGGGACCTGAGTGACACATAGGACAGAGTGGCTTCGTATTCTTTCCCATTCCATTTCGGTCTGGTGCGGGAATATGAAACATGGTTCAGACATGGGTTTTTCTTGAGAACTCTGTGCTACGGATTTCCTGTAGTACCAGGGCTATCTGGGAAGCCTGCTAAGTATGGATGACATTTTTATGACCTTCAGCATCTGAGGTGAATTAGAGGAGGATCCTTTATGATTGTTGTAAACACTGTACCTCCGGGTTAGAAGTGTTTGCACTTCTCATAACTGATCCAAGCCTGAGGATCCTTGTTCTAGAACAATACATGTGAGGGGGTTGGGATGTTTACAGGTTTGCAGGAACCCTTGGCCTCATCATACCTTTGTTACTAGTTTGTTAAGGTTGTATCATTTTGGACTGTTCTTGTGAAACCCTGGATTTGTGGCTCTTTATTTGAGTCCCCCACCTGGTTACTGGTTTTCTAAGCCTCCATCCGGACTTATGAATACACATGGACCCTATCAAGGCAGATAACAGATCCATCACTTGACCACAAACCCTTTGCATATCATTTTTCATACATCATTTTTCATCATTTAACATTTGTCTATTTGTTTTACAGGGTATCCACATCTTGTCTTTGGTTTGGTTTTGACCTGTTCTACTGCTCATATTCCTTCAGTTGTCTGCATCAGCCACTTCATCAGTTACCTTCACCGGGGATTCTTCTTCAGTACCTTCTCCAGTTATCTTCATCAGTTTTCAGCAGTTGCCTTCATCAGTGCTTCTCCTCATTCTTCTTCACCAGCATCCATTGTCAGCATGGACACATCCAGGAAGAGCAACATCACCTATCATTTCTTTGAGCCCACTCTGACAAGCATCAGACAGATTCAGTCTCTCATCACTCCTAATCATGTCCCTTTATTCAGGGAGCATTATGGTGGCATTATGGACATGATCATGGACCTGGATGCATCCCAGAGGAGCATGATCCACACATGCCTCCAGTTCTATGACCCTCCTCTCAGATGTTTCACTTTCCCATATTTTCAGTTGGGACCATTGATGGAAGAGTTCTCTATATTGTTAGGTTTCCCTATCAGGAGGGGGATTCCCTTCAACCATGAGATGGTTGATCCCAAGAATAAAGATATAGCTAAGGCTTTGCACTTGGAGCCCACCCTCATTGACCAGAGCATGACCACTAAGGCTGGAATCCCAGACCTTCACTTGGACTTCTTGGTTACTCAGGCCACCCTGCATGCTGCAGCAGGAAGGTGGGAAACTATTTGTGCTCTTCTGGCCCTCAGCATATATGGAGTCATCTTGTTTGCAGACGATCCAAAGTTTGTAAGCAAGAGTGTTATTCATCTCTTCCTATTGAGGAATCCAGTCCCTACCTTGCTTGGAGACTTCTATTATTCAGTGCATCAAAGGAATGAGAAGCAAAGGGGAAGATTGGTCAGATGTTGTGCACCCCTCTTCTACTGTTGGTTGTTAAGGAACTTACCAAAGTCAGACACCTTCTTGAATCCTCATCGGCCAAGGAACTAGGCTAAAATAATGATTGTCCTTACATCAGAAGACATCAGATGGTGTACTCAGAGCACCAAGGGTAAAGATATCATCACTAGCTGTGGGCAGTATCCCAATGTACCCCTGATTGGAGTAAAGGGTTGCATCAACTACAACCCTTTGCTATTCAAAATACAAATAGGGTATGCCTTGGTGCATCCACCAAGGGAGCAAGATTTGATAGAAACCCTCTATTGTGACATCCAGCACAACCTTACCATTGTCAAACAGGCAGCCTGGGCCTGGAACAATATTCAGACTAAAGGGACAGCTATTCTGGGCAAGTGCAACAACATAGCTTCAGCTCAGTATCTTGACTGGTCTCGTATAAGGGGACAGATCACCCGTATGCCATTCACCTTAGAGGATATACCTGGACCATCGGTAGTGGAGCCTACAACTACTGTCAGTTTAGGGGAGTTTGAAGGAAAGGAATACTCAGCTCTCTAAAGCTTTGAAGAAGACCCTCTGGGAGAGGAATGATAGCCATCTGGATAATGAAAGGTTAGAGAAGCTCCTGATTGAGCACTTGACCAAAATTGAAAGAACAAATGACTACATCAGAAAGGCTAGAGCATGAGAGTTAGTGTTGAAGAATGCTTGCAAGGAAGCTAAGACTCAGAAGGCCAGAGCTGAGCATTACTTAGAGGAGAGTCAGGCTAGGTGGATCAGGATCACTGAGGCTCGTGCACAGGAAGATCAGAGAACCCAAGCTAGGATAGAGCAGCTGGAGGCTAGTGAGAAGAAGAATCAGGTAGCTTTGTTAGCAGCACAGAAGGAGATCTCTGACTTGAAACTCCGGGCGGGGTTAAAGAGATCAAAAGACCAGGATAAGCATAAGAAGTTAACCAGTGCCATTGCCACCCGGAACCTTCTTATCAGGACCATCACAGAGCACCCAGTTGGCCCAGTGACTGAGGCTCTCCTAAAAGAAGTCAGAGAGGATGACTTTGGATTGGATGTTTGATTTCCTTGTATCTGTACTTCATTTTTATTGTTGTATATTGACCCGTCATGGGGACTTTGTTGTAATCAAACTACGTATCTTCACATTATAGTAATATATGGTTTGTATTATTGGGCTTTATCTTTCTGCAACATCATCATTTCCTCGAGGTCTGGAAGGTCAAAACCAAAGAACCAAACCGGATACCCTTGGAAGACAAATAGGCATCATGCATTGCATACTAACATCATTTCATTGTTTTGTAGGTTTTTGTTTTTGTTGTTTCTCACTTTGTTGTGATTTCAGGAAACATTGCTCGTAGAAGAGTGTTCCCCGTCAATAGAGTGCACCGGTATCCGACAAGAAACAACCTTCCGGGATTACAAATGGATCAGGTTCAACAGGATTTGACTGATGTGAGGACCCAAATGGCCAATGAAAGGACTGAGATGAGGGCCCAAATGAATAAATTTATGGCAGTGATGACTGGTTTGGCTAGGAGCCAGGAGAGACTGAGAGAGTTAGTCGAGCGGAAAACTCCAGAAGAACACCACCCAGGCACAGGAGGTACCAGTAACAACGATCACGTACAACCTCATACTGATCCCCCAGAGTTTGGACCTCATCTGAACCCAGACATCAATGCTATAAGAAACACCCAAGGCAACACTGGAGGGAGGGCCTTGCAGGAGGACCCTCAGGAAGAACAGTTTACTGTGGTTGGGGTTGGGGACAGTCTACGATCATCGGCTGGATGAAATAGCAGAAAAGCTAAGGTCTCTTGAATCCCAAAACTCTATGGGTTTTGATGTCATGGATATGGGATTAGTGGAGGGGGTTAGAATTCCTCATAAGTTCAAACCTCCCTATTTTGAAAAATACAATGGCACATCCTGCCCACGTACCCATCTTCATTCTTTCCTTGGGAGATTGAAAGCCTACACCATGGATGAGAAACTCTGGATGTTTTACTTCGAGGATAGCTTGACAGGGGCATCCCGGGAATGGTACTCTTACTTGACCAGGGCCACAGTTAGAAATTGGAAAGACTTGGCCGAAGCCTTCATTCGTCAATATCAATATAATCTGGACATGGCTCCAAATAGAGCCCTTCTGATGGGAATGTCACAGTCTTCCCAAGAAAGATTTAGAGAGTACGCCCAAAGATGGAGGCAATTAGCTGCTTCTGTTCAACCCCCGATGTTAGAAAGGGAGATGGCAGATATGTTCATGAACACTCTCCAGGGTACTTATATTGACAGGTTAGCTGCATTTTCTTCCACCAGCTTTGCAGACGTGGTTATAGCTGGGGAAATAATTGAGAGCATATTGAAAATAGGAAATATTTCTGACAACGGCGCCAGTTCAAGCAGTGCAAGGAAGCCATTTGCAGGGCCCCGCAGATCCGGTGAAAGAAATTCTGTACATGTGGGAAGAGGGAGACCCCAATATTTGCCAAGATCAGTTGCTGCCATCACTATCCCTACTCCACCTCCTCAATATACTCAACAACCACAGTTTCCTCAACAAAGATCCTACAATAACAATAACAACAACCAATAACAACGCCCTTTTCAGCAGCGGCCATCTCAGATCAACAGGGTGATTGACCCTATACCAATTCCATATGCCACATTGATGCCACAACTCCTAAAGCTTAATCTTGTTGAGATAAGGACATTGGCTCCTCCGGATCCTCAAAACCTTCCGAGAAATTACGACGTCAACGCCAGGTGTGCTTTTCATTCTAATGCACCTGGTCACTCAACAGAAAAGTGCAGGGCTCTGCATATGAAGGTCCAGGATCTGGTAGATTCAAAGGCCCTGAATTTTGCACCACCTCCTAATGTCACGAAGAATCCTATGCCCAACCATGGTGGGCCAAGGATAAATGCAATAGAGGAGGACTCACCCATGATTTTAATTGAAGATACTGCAAGTATTCAGACACCTCTGGAAGAGGTTAAAGCTCAGCTCTTGAAATGCCAAATGTTTCCAGGTTGTAAGGTCTGTTGTGAATCTTGCAAGGTTTCTAAGAACGGGTGTGAAAGCTTGAGGAATGGCATCAATGGCCTGATCAAGGAAGGTATTCTGCAAATAACAACAACCGCTTCTACAACACTACCAACTCCTTTTTCAATGACAAGTGTTTCTCCTACGACTGCAAAGATAATTGTTCCTACAGACTCATCTACAAAATCAGCAACCACCTCTTCCATCACTTCAACAAACAGCAGTTCCATTGCATCAACTTCTACAACTACATCAACCACCAACAACGACGTCTCCACAGTCACTATCTATTATGACCCTACAATGGTCCCTGTTTCCAACAAATATCAACAACAATCTCAGCAACAGTTTCAGCAACAACCAAGCTTCAGTCAGTCATCACCACCAACATCAACCAAAAGTCCTGTCACCATCTTTTATGATCCACAAACAATAACGGTTCCCACCTCTGCTGCAGTTAGCCCCGTCACCATCATGGTGCCAGGGTCTATTCCATATGACAAAGAGAATGATGTACCATGGCACTATGGTTCAGACCTTTACTGCAACGGAGAAAGAGTCCTTCTTGATTCTTCGGTTCACACTCCACAAGTAGATAATGTCGGGGGAGGTGGAGGCTTCACCCGAAGCGGACGCCTCTTCGCGTCACAAGCTCCAAGAACTAGTACTGAGGTAGAGGCTGCTGCCAAAGCCAAAGAGAAAAGTGTGGCACCTAAAGACCCTGCACCAAAAGAGACTCATAAATCATCCTTTGATCAGGATGTGGATGAATTTATGAGGATAATTAAAAGAAGTGACTACAAGGTTATGGATCAGCTCCACCAGACTCCTTCCAAGATCTCCATCTTATCCCTGCTATTGTGTTTCGAAGCTCATCGAGATGCACTGCTTAAAGTCTTGCATGTTGCCTACGTGCCGAAGGAGATCACAGTGAATAAGCTTGAGACAGTAGTTTCCAATGTCAATACTAGCCATGGGCTAGGTTTCACTAATGCCGACTTGACAACGGAAGGACGTCACCACAACAAGGCTTTACACATCACTTTGGAGTGTAAAGGGGATGTGCTCTCTCATGTTCTTGTTGACACTGGGTCTTCACTCAATGTCTTGCCAAAGAAGGCTCTTGTCAAGCTCGAATATGATGGAATAGCTCTCCGACCAAGCAATCTGGTGGTCAGAGCTTTTGATGGCTCCAAGAGGTCTGTTCTTGGAGAGGTGGAGCTGCCTGTGATAATCGGTCCGCAGGTCTTTCAGACTAATTTCTATGTGATGGACATTCAGCCGGCCTACAGTTGTTTGTTGGGTCGACCATGGATTCATGCTACTGGCGCAGTTACGTCGACCCTTCACTAGAAATTGAAATATGAGTGGGAAGGACAGATTATCACCATCTGTGGTGAAAAGGATATCTTTGTTAGCCATCTGGCTACATAAAAATACATTGAGATGGATGGTGAAATCCATGAAACCATGAGCCAAGGGTTCGAAGCTCTGAACGTCAATGAGGCGACGACTGAAGTATTTGCTGCATCCTAGGAGGATAGGATGGATACTTCAATTGTCTCCTATCAGTAAGCCCAGAAGGTTGTTGAAGATAGAAACGCCCAAGGTTGGGGCAAGCTGCTACGGGTGGAGAAGAAGGAGGACAAATTCGGTTTGGGTTACAAACCATTCCGACAAGATCAAGCAGAGGCTACTAAAGAGCCCAAGTTCATCCGTGGGGGGATGCTCACCCCAGATGTTGTTAAGAACATGGAAGATGAGGCGGAAAGTGACCTCAACCTGGAGAGCTGGATACGTCCAAGGATCCCTGGTCACCAAGTCATTAACTGGTCTTCCCAGGAAATTATAAGGGTTACTCCTGCAGAGTAATTATTATTTCCTGCTTTTTTCAGCATGCATCAAGTCCTGCATCTTGCCTAAGGTGTAAGGACCCATTTTGTAATAGGGCCATATTGTAATTTTGTGCAAATGGAATATAAATGAATATCAGACATCTTTTGCAAATAATTCTCTCTTTCGCTCACTATCTTTTCATTTTTCACTTTTGTACAAAACAATAAAATGGAAATGTTTTCAAAATAACTAATTTCATTTACACTTTTTCTAAACAAGATTAAAATTGATCACTAAAACGAACAAATCTCAACCCTTGTAGAGATTATCCTCCAGATTGCACCGATAACAACACTGCTATGACCTTGTATGACTTTGACAATCCAATTAATCAAGTTGATGAAGGGGTTGAAGAAGACTATGAGTAGCCTGAAGAGTTAGCCAGGTTGTTGAGGCAAGAAGAGAAAGTGATTACTCCTTATCAGGAGGAGGTTAAAACAATTAATCTTGGTACCGAAGAGGATTTGAAAGAAGTGAAAATTGGGGCCAGTCTGCAAGCTTCAGTAAAAGAACAACTTATCAACATGCTTCGGGAATACTTCGACGTCTTTGCTTGGTCCTATCAAGACATGCCAGGTCTAGATACAGATATTGTTATGCACAGGATACCCTTGAAAGAAGATTTCCCTCCAGTCAAGCAGAAGTTGCGCCGCACTCGTTTGGATATGGCCATGAAGATTAAGGAAGAAGTACAAAAACAGTGGGACGTCGGTTTCCTTGCTTTAACTAGTTACCCGCCGTGGGTCGCTAACATTGTACCAGTGCCTAAGAAGGATGGCAAAATACGGATGTGTGTAGATTACCGGGATCTGAATAGAGCTAGCCTGAAGGATGACTTCCCATTACCTCACATTGATGTATTGGTAGACAACACAGCTCAATTCTCGGTATTTTCTTTCATGGACTGATTTTCTGGCTATAATCAGATCAAGATGTCACCCAAAGACATGGAGAAGACAACCTTCATCACACCTTGGGGCACATTTTGTTACAAGGTAATGCCATTTGGACTGAAGAATGTTGGTGCGACTTATCAATGGGCTTTGGTAACGTTATTCCACGATATGATCCATAAAGAAATTGAATGCTATGTGGATGACATGATTGCCAAGTCCCTTACTGAAGAAGACCATCTGGTAAATCTGCTGAAGTTGTTCAAGCGTCTGAGAAAGTATCAGCTGAAGCTAAACCCCAACAAATGCACATTCGGGGTATGTTCCGGTAAGCTGCTGGGATTTATCGTAAGTGAAAAGGGAATTGAAGTTGATCTTGACAAAGTCAAAGCCATTCAGGAGATGCCTGCACCTAGGACTGAAAAAGAAGTTTGGGGGTTCTTGGGTAGATTGAACTACATATCAAGGTTCATATCTCATCTTACTGCAACCTGTGAACCCCTGTTCAAATTGTTAAGGAAGGAACAAGTGGTCAGGTGGAACGAAGATTGTCAGAAAGCTTTTGACAAAATCAAGGAGTACCTACAAGAACCTCCAATTCTCATGCCTCTAATTGAAGGAAGACCTCTGATAATGTACTTGACAGTATTAGAAGGATCAATGGGATGTGTGTTGGGCCAGCATGACGAGTCTGGTAAAAAAGAGTATGCAATATACTACCTAAGCAAAAAGTTTACCGACTGTGAACAACGTTATTCACTGCTCGAGAAAACTTGCCGTGCTTTAGCGTGGGCTGCTCGCTGACTAAGACAGTATATGCTGACTCACACTACCTTGTTGATCTCAAAAATGGACCCCGTCAAGTACATATTTGAGAAGCCAAAACTTACTGGAAGGGTTGCAAGATGGCAAATGATTCTGACAGAGTATGACATTCAGTACACATCTCAAAAGGCCATCAAAGGAAGTGTATTGTTTGACTATCTGGCTGAGCAACCCATTGATGACTATCAGCCCATGAGATTTGACTTCCCTGATGAAGACATCATGTACTTAAAAGCAAAAGACTATGAAGAGTCTGTTCACACTGAAGGGCCCGACCCAGAAGAAGAGTGGACAATGATGTTTGACGGGGTTGTCAATTTGAATGGTCGTGGAGTTGGTGCAGTGCTCATTACACCTAAAGGAGTTCATACGCCTTCCTCGGTAAAACTCACATTTGCCTGCACTAACAATGAAGCTGAATATGAAGCTTATATCATGGTTCTTGAAGAAGCCATTGACCTCAGGATCAAGACATTGAATGTATTCGGAGATTCAGCTTTGGTAATCAATCAAACCAATGGCAAATGGTACACTCACCAAAAGCATCTAATTCCATACCGTGACTACACGAGGAGATTATTGACTTTCTTCACAATAGTCAAACTTGAGTATATCCCTCAGGACAAAAATCAGTTTGCAGATGCTCTAGCTACCATTTCCTCCATGATCAAGGTTCAGACTGCCAATTACGTGCCTCAGATTTTGGTATCCAGACTAGACCGATCAACATAAATTTTCTCTATGGAAATTGCTAAAGATGACAAGCCGTGGTTCCCTGACATCAAAAGCTTCTTAGAGGATCAGACATACCCACCTGAGGCATCATCCAATGATAAGAAGACATTAAGAAGGTTGTCCGGTAGTTTCTTCCTTAATGCTGACGGTTCATTATACAAGCGAAACTTTGACATGGTGCTGCTCAGATGTATTGACAAGAAAGAAGCAGACTTGCTGATGCACGAGGTGCATGAAGGATCTTTCGGTACCCATGCTAGAGGACATGCGATGGCTAAGAAATTATTAAGATCAGGCTACTACTGGATCACAATGGATGCATATTGTTGTCCCTATGCCAAGAAATGCCACAAATGCCAGATCTACGCAGATAAAGTGCATGTGCCTCCAAATCTTTTGAACGTGATGTCTTCACCTTGGCCCTTTGCCATGTGGGGCATTGACATGATTGGAAAGATCGAACCGACTGCTTTAAATGGCCACAGATTCATCCTAGTAGCCATTGATTACTTCATCAAATGGGTTGAAGCAGCTTCGTATGCAAACGTCACCAGACAAGTGGTAGCCAGATTTCTAAAAAGAGACATCATCTGTCGGTATGGAGTTCCCGAGCGAATCATTACTGACAATGTTTCCAATTTGAACAACAAAATGATGGCAGAACTATGTCGGGACTTCAAAATCCAACATCACAATTCTTCTCCTTACAACCCAAAGATGAATGGCGTTGTTGAGGCAGCCAATAAGAACATCAAGAAGAACGTCTACTGGGGAAACACCGTATCAGCTTGTGTACAATATGGAAGTTGTCCTACCTGTTGAAGTTGAACTACCCTCCTTACGAGTGATGATGGATGTAAAGCTGGACGAAGCAGAATGGGTCTGATTGCGATACAATCAACTGAATCTGATCGAAGAAAAGAGATTAGCTGCCATCTGTCATGGGCAGTTATATCAGAAAAGGATGAAGAAAGCCTTCGATCAGAAAAGTTAGGCTCTGGGAATACCAAGTGGGAGATCTTGTGCTGAAAAGACTTTTTCCTCCTCATATAGACCACAGGGGCAAGTGGACTCCAAATTACGATGGTCTATTCATAGTAAAGAAGGTCTTCTCTGGTGGAGCACTAATGCTCACTACTATGGATGGTGAAGATTTCTTATCCCCTATGAATTCAGATGCAGTTAAAAAATACTTCACATAAAATGACCCGATGGACATAAAAACAGAGTGTAAGTCCAGGTAAAAATAGGGCATCCCGACGAGTAAAAAAAACAGAATAAAAGACTCGGGCAAAAATAAGGGAAAATTAGAAAAAATGTACACCCGCTGAGTTGAAAAGCCGCATTGGACAACTCAGGAAAAAATGGGTATCCTAGTGGATTGAAAACCCGAAAGGGCGATCCACGCAAAATCAGGGAATAAGTGAACAACTGCATTCTGAATTCGCCTGTATCGTTCACAACATGGAAAGCTTCGAGAGGACAAAGCATCGGTCAGAATCAGCCTTCCTCAGAAAGCAAGATGAGAAGAACGTCAAGGTCATACAGGTCATAGCAAAGGAAGTACACTAGAACGTCGTCGTCAACATTGCCAACACTTTTGTTTTTCTCAATTTATAGCAATCTCCTCATTCCAGGGGATTTGTTTCTTTGTATTTGCCAATTCAGGGTACCCAAAACAATAAAATCAGAATTTCCAGACACACCTTGTTTTGTACATTTTTGTTTCATTTGAAAAATGTCCAATATTCATGATACAGTACTTGCACAAGGCAAATGGGCCATTTATAATTAATGCTTGCAGGAAATGTTTTTTTACTTTCAGGAAAGTCTAACTCCTATGACGGAACCTGGTAAGGGGTACCTCGGGATACTTGTGTGTTTCTTGTGTCTTAACAGGTTGCAGGTATTCAGTACCCAACATGGGGCACACCAAGCATTGCATCCCCAATAGGCTGCTTCCCATAAGTTTATCATTTCCCCAAGCAGCACCTGATAACTGTGACACACCAAGGTGGTCAAGGAATCTCCTACTCCCCACAGAGTCTCCATCCTCTTCCCGGGAGGACAATGCATGCATACTTTCCCAGCGGAGTTGCTGAAGCTTCCTTCTCCCCAGCTGAGTCTTCTCTTCGGTTAGATCTACCAACGATCTACCTCCCCAAGCAGAGTTCTCCTCCTGATAGATTCACCAATGATTTCTTCCCCAGCCGGGACATTCTTCCAAGAAGATCAGCCAAAGATCTTTATCCCAGCAGGATCCGAATCCCGGATTGGTTTATCTTTTGCATAATCATAGCATTTGCATCATATTCACCAAATAAGCATAGAATTCCGTCTAGTACGGAGCATTACGGAAAAAATCAAACATTTGCATGATCACAAGCCAGGTTCAAGCCAGTCACATGCAATTATTATCAATATTTCATCAGCAATATACAAATACATCCCCTGCAGATATAAGCCAAAGCGTCCCCTTTGCACTCTCAAATACAGATACCTATACATGCTCTTTTGACACTCGACCATGTCATACTTCCCCAGCAAGGTTGCCAGAACACCTTCTGCAAACAGATACTTGTTTATACACGTCTTTTCGACACCCGTCCGTGTCATCCTATCCCCACAGAAAGCCAAAGCATATCCCTTACATTCTCAAAACAAATGTCTGTTTATATAGCATATATTTGACACTTGTCTGTGTCATACATTCCCCAGCAGATCAAGCACTCGTTCGTGTCTTGCTCATGTTTCACCAACAGATCAGTACTCACTCACACTTATACATAAGTCTCTGATACTCGTCCGTATCTTGTTTATATCACTCCTCAACAGATTCGACACTCGTCCGTGTTCTTTGTTAACTAGTTGGTACTCGTCCGTATCATCATCTCTGAACACGTGTCAACGTTTGTTTCTACCGATACTCGTCCGTATCATGGTCCTAAGGATGCTCGTCTGCATCTTTAATCTATACACATCTTTAAACACTTATACCTTTTATTCTTGAACGTGAACACTCGTCCGTGTTTACCGTTCCTCAGCAAGTCACTAACAAATCAACTTTCTTCTATCCGACATTCGTCCTATGTCATGATACCTTCGGCAGCCATACCCTGCCAGGTGATCGTCCTTCACCCTTGGATGACCGTCCCTCATCCCATTCCCCAGTGGAGTCCCCATTAGTGGAACCTTCTATTCGGCATTCGTCCTATGTCGTGATATTTTTTAGCAGCCATCCCCTGCTAGGTGATCGTCCTTCACCTTTGATGATCGTCCTTCATCATTTTATCCGATGGTTGTCCCCATCGTCGACCTTTTCTATCCGACATTCGTCCTATGTCATGATAAACCCCGAGAGCAGCCGTACCCTGCTAGGTGATCGTCCTTCACCTCTTGATGATCGTCCTTCATCATGCTTATCCGATGGCCGTCCCCATCGTCGACCTTTTCTATCCGACATTCGTCCTATGTTGTGATAAATAGCAGTCGTCCCCTGCTAGGTGATCGTCCTTCACCTTTAATGACCGTCCCTCATCATTATTTTATTTATTCTTTAAACCGATGGTCGTCCCCATCGTTGTTTACTTTACTTTGCAAACCCGATGGCCGCCCCCATCATTTCTTACTTTACTTTCCAAGCCTGATGGTTGTCCCCATCAATGCTTTTCTCAATCCCCAGAGAGTTTTATTCCCTTACCCGATGGTCGTCCCCGTCGTGGTCTCTTTATTTCCCCAGCTTGTCGGTCGTCCCCGTCATTGCTTTACTTACCACTTTATCCCCAACAATCGTCCTCTGCTCGATGGTCGTCCTCTATCGCTCTCATTTGATAAACATACTATACTACCTTTTACAATTTATATCCCTTTTCTTCTTTTATCCAGCGAGTGCAACTTTTGGATTGTCTTTGGTCTTCAACCACAAGTTATCTTGTTTGTCTGTTAAGCAAGACGCTTACATCCTGCACAGCTAACTCATGCTTGAATAGGGGCAGTTGTAAACCCCCCAAATTTTCCCTCACTCTTTATCACACCATGGATTGTGATCTTTCTTTTTTGTATTAACATAAGCATTACATCTCACTTTGCATTTTTGCTTCACTGCATAAGTTCAAGTTCATCTGCATCTAGGGTTTGTGATCTAAGCAATCCAAGATTCCATTTGAGCCATCCCAAAGGCCTCAAAGCTTTCCAAGAGGTTTCATGTGTGTTCTATCATCATATTATACTCCTCAAAGTTCATGAAAGTCAAGGGATCACAAGAATTGACAAAGGCATGGAAGCAGAGCTAGGGTTTTCACTACACAAATGACCAAAATTAGGGTTTTGGTTTCAGAGGCCTTAACTCCAAATTTTTGGGCCATTCTTGTTTATATTGTTCTTAAGATGTTATAAGGATCATATGTACCAAGTTTGATGAAGAAATTCATTGTGGAAGTCATTTGTTCATTGGGTAACTTCTTGAGCAAGTTAAGTCAAAATCAAGGCATCTGAGGCCCCAAACAATGGAACCAACGGGGTATTTTCATCAAATTGAAGTTCTATGATCTTTATTTGATCTTAGAAGTGGTTGGAAGTTCACAAGATTGAAGAATTTTGAGCCATTTGCAAATTTGCCAAAAATGGAAATGACTTGAAATGCAAACTTTCCATTTTGGGAAAGTTTTTCAACCTCCTCTTTCTTAACCCAAAATGCTTCAAATGAAAAATTCTTGGTCATGAAAGTTGTAGATTAGGTCTTTCCCTTTTCAAAAAGTACAAGAACATGTCTTGATTCATCATAGAACTCAAGACATGGCCTTTCAAAGTTGGCAAAAATCCTATAATTTCAAGTTTCATGTCAAAGAGGGATTTTGTAAATTGGGATATTCAAGCATTATAATGACTTCAAATGTACACAAACACTTCACAATATGTCAAACAGACCTCAAAAGATCAGAATTGTGCATTGAACCTAGGGTTTCCATGACTTATGATCCAAGAAACTTCAAAGAGGGAATTTTGCAAAACATGAGATAACTCTTCATCCAAGCCATCCAGCACATCAAAACCAATCCCATGGCCATCCTTGAAATCAGCTGAGGCCAGACACCCCATGAAATCTCCTCTGACCCGTGCCCATACCTCAAAGTACAAAATCTTGACTTTTTGCAAAAACTCCAATACCAATCAGCCTGTGCCACAACAACTCTTTGGCCAATCAACATTGTTTATATGGATAATAAGCAACTCATTTCACACAACATTGAGGCCTGAATCCATCCATAGCATCAGAATCACAAAAACCTCAAGAAACCTTCCCTTCATTGAATTTCATAACATAACCAACAAAAATCACAAACTCTTCCACCAATCAACTCAGCATCACCCCAAGATCATTTCCCACCCATCACCATAGCTTAAAACACCTTCAAACACAAATACGATTTCTGCAACTTCAGAAACAAAGCACTCAAAATAGCCACTCCAAGCTTCGTTCAAGCTTGCCAATAGCTTCAGGAGGTCAAAGGGGAGTGGACTGCACAAAGGGAGAGCTCTGAAAGTCCAGATTGCAAAGCTCCAACTCAGGTAGTCATCAAGAAGTTTTTTCCCAGAAATGTGTTTTCATGTTATAGAAGTATTCCTCATGCTTCACTGATCATGCTGATGTCTTTACTTTTAAAAATGGTTGAGTTTTAAGCATTTCATGATGTTCTGAAATTTTTGCCGTTTTGATGTTTTCATTCGAATCTTGTTGATGATGAATGATAAATGATTTTTGAGGCTGGATTATTGTTTAGGGTAGTTAGTTGATTAATTATGGAGGTTTTGGGAGCTTGGGGTGGTGATTTGAGGAAGCTCAGGTGAGGGATTGGCCGGAGAAGATGATCAGAGGTCTTCTCCGGCCACCTGAGAGCGATTAAGGCTAAACCCTGATTATCTGCCCAGATGCGTTTGTAGCCATTAGATGGTGATTAGGGTTAGTTAACGTGTGGTCCAGATGCGCCATTAACTCATTAATCAGTTTAATTAATATAAAATCAAATTAATTAGCCAGTTTGAATTCTGACCACTGGATTGCGCGCCAGTCAATTCCCTCTTTTTCCATTTGAATCTGGGCCATCAGATCTGCATATATTTCCATTTAATTCATTTTTATTTCATTTTAATTCATTTTTCTTGCATAATTTATTTAAAATATCAAAAAGCATTCAAAAAATATTTTCTTTTGCATTATGACTTTTAAATATTTTTCTTATTCCAAAAATGATTTTTATTTTATTTTTTGCATTAAAAAAGTATTTTTAAAATATTTAAATGTTATTTTTAATTAATTAAAGTCTTTTAATTAATTAAAAATACATTTAGGTTTCTAAAAATCACCGAAAAAATTATGAATCATCCCAATGCATTTAGAAACATTTTCAAACTCTTCACACAAATTTCTTTTTAGGTTTGATCATAATTTGTGAATTTTCTTTGAATTAAAGGGTCATAAAAATCATATTTTTGAACCCTAACTTGAAAAAATCATTTCTTAACCAAGAAGAGTTTGAAGTTGATTATTTTTGCATTGTATTGCATATTGCATGTAGTTTATAGGTCATTTTCCTCATGAATTTATCTTGCATTTTCAATTTGATTTGCATTTTTCCCTTTGAACCACCCAAAAACCCTAGAAAACTTAGGAAATTCATAACTTTTGATTGATTAAGCTTCTGACTTTCTCCTTTGGGGTGTGACCTAGTATGGGATAAGGGTGTGTTTGAGCTTCATTTCATAAAACCCTAATTTCTCATGTTCACTTGTGTAGCGGTAAAATCATGAGTGTAAGCTATTGATTAACTTAACTCAAGGTACACAGAGTCGCCACCGCGCTTTTATTTATTTCCAAAAGGAAAAAGGTAAAAGAACGAATAAAAACCTAATGAATCTAACAACAAAAGCTAAAAGAAACAAACAGAGAACGGGTAAGGGGATTGGTTACAAATCGGGAAGGTTTTACGCACCCAAAATGTCTGTGGTACTCCACGGGAGCCCTTTGACATATTTATTGCTTTTTGGTTTGAAATTGGTTTGCTTGAAAATGATTGAAGAGATGAGGAGAAGAATGTTTTTTAAGATTTTGTGTTTGAAGAGGTTTTAACGCCTCATGCCTACATACCCACAAAGTGCAATGCGAGATCAAAATCTCGTAGTTCGTGGTACAAAATTTGAAAAGAAACAATGAGTTGCATTAATTTTAAAATGTAGAGATAAGTCGTCATTCTTTAGCGAATAATTCCGCTAGAAAGAATGAATCATATCTAAACATATGAAAAGAAAAGGTGCACAAAGGCACAAAAACAATTGAGTGAGTTTTGGATTTTTTAAAGTACGTAAGAAAAGAATTTCGATATATTTACATGGATTAACATTTATTAAGAAAATAAAATGAAAAGGATAAAATCACTTGACCTAAGTCAAGGTTTGATTGCGAAAACATTTGAAGTTTGAAAACCAAGAAGATTTTTGAAATAGGGAGAAGTTTTGAAAATTTAAGAAGTGGGAGGAGATGAAGGGACTATCCTAATACTTGAATTAAAAAGTTAAGAGAAGAGCGATCAAACCATATTATGAACATTTTTTCAAAGTAAACGGAATTCCATCTTCAAAGACAAATGAACTTAATTCGAGGCCAAGGTCTTCAATCGATCACAACTTGAGCAAAGGGAGAGATCCTAAAATCTAAGTCCAAACTCCAATGCTAAGGATAGTAACCATAGTCCGAAATTAAAGTCACCAATCTTTTTTTAATGTTTAATCCTTTATTAGTGTTTTGTGTCCAAATGGACAAAAGAAAAAAAAATCACAAGCAACAATATAAACATAAACAATATGATATATGATATAATATGATAATAGCATAATAAAAGAGATAAGGAGCGAGAAATTGAAATAAAGAGGATAAGGTGCGAGAGATTGAATTTAAATGGATTATATTCACATTATTATAATATTTACATATAAGTGGTATGATGAACTTAATCAAGCACAACCACGAAAGATAATAAAAAAATCGAGGCAACCGGATCCAAGTGGATCTTATTCCGAATCGGGACAAATTTAGGTCTATGTTAAGCAATCGCCGAGTAATTTACGAAGTAATTACCCTACAAATGAGGCCGGCCACCACTAATTAAAGTGGAAAATATTCGTGCTAATACATGTTAGAGAAATGATATAGTGGATCATTCTCCGAAAACATGTCGCACGAAAAGAAAAAGGATGGTCTAATCTTAATCGAGATTTTCGTTGGATTTATCGAAGGCAACCTATCACGATCTCAAAGTATGGAGAATGATCCAAATGATCATTCATCCATAGATTTGAAATAATGAAGATTAAACCTATTCGAAATTCAACAATCACGAATCAGGGATTTTCATCGACCAAAACAAAAAAGGGATGGAAAAGAAACATGGATCTAAATGTAAAATCCATCAAAATAAAAGAACAAATAAAAAAAACTTTGTAAAATTTTTAAAGACTCTTCTTCAAAATTCTTTTAATAATATCATAGGAATATTATTAAAGTCATTTTTCATTTAAACTTCTCTTTTTTTTTAATAAAAACAAACCAAATAGATTAAAAAAGAAAAAAAGATAACAAAAAAAAGGGGGGGGGGGAGAATCCGCAGGCGGGTGTTGGATTAGAAAAGAGATCCAACTCAATTAAGGCCCAAACTCACATCATACTCTTTTATTAAAAAAAAAAGAAACTAATGGTCAACATAAAAAAAAAAAGAAAAAAAGAAAACAAATCAGTAGAAGATCATTGCTTCTTCTTCGCAAAACCAGGGCGGAAAAATAGGGGAGGCATCACGGCGGTATACCTTCAAATCAATGGAATCCAACGACGGCTTCACAATCAGAATCGCGTCTCTCTCTCTACGAATCTGATCTCAGCTTCTTCTTCACGCGGATTTCTTTTGATTTGGTTTTGATGTGATTGCGGAAATTAGATCGAAGGTAGCAAGGACCTTATGGATTTACAGGTCTTGGTCAATTTAATGGAGGTTTTGTTTGAGAGTTGATGAAGATGGATTTGAAGACTATGATTATGAATTTGGCATAAATTTCAAGATGAAGATGATAATGAATTTGGTTTGAATTTTCTGCAGGGATTTGATGGCTTTTGAAGCTTGACAAATTGAAGAGGGAGAGGCTCTATTTATAGGAGAATATGAGGTGGAGAGGGTTGCCGTTTTGGAGAATGTTTGCCGCGTTTTGGCTTGCAGAGAACGCGTGACTTGTTGCTGAGTTTTTCTGATTTTAATTTCTGTGTTTTGCTTCTGAGATGTTGCGTTTTGACTGCGTTTTGTATTGCGTGTTTTGAAGCAGGTGCGTCCCACGTGCTGGGGTTTGTGAAGTGCAGCTGGATTGAATGCTTGGGCTGATGAAGTTGTTCATGTGCGGGATGCGTGTGCTGCGGCTTGCTGGATTGAAGCCTTGGCTTGGAAAAGTCAGTAGTCATGTGCGTACGACTTGGCTATTGTGGGCTGATTGAAAGGCTATTCACGTGGGGCTTGAAAAGCTGGAAAAGGGAAACATGACTTCATCACCTTTTTTCTTTTCCTTTTTTTTTTATTTTTCAATTTACATGGCATAAAAGAAATGGGCTAAAGAAAATAATGGGCTTTGTAGAATTTGGTAATATCTTGTACAAGTAATGCATAATGGATTAAGGTAAAAATATGAAAATGAATTTGTATAATTTGGAAATAAGAAAATGAATAAATGGATATAGAAAAATGGGATGAATATTGTGGAGATGGATAATTGTTTAAAAAAAATAGATAAAGAAAATGGATAATCGGCTTAGAATATATGTGGATGAAAAATGGATATGGATAAAAAGGAATGGAAAAAAATGGAAATTAAAAGGTGAATAATAGGAATAATTCGAATAATGGACAAATGGGCGAAGCGAGGATTTCTATTATTCTTTAGCCCCAAAGCCAATATCTCAATTTCTTCTTGCATAAGACACTGATAGAATGAACACGACCCTCACTGAATCACTGAATAAATTGTCAATCAAGCCACGACCATTTAAATCGTCTAAAAATTGTCTGATTATTTCCCTGATAAACTGAATCCATACTGAGGAAAATAAATCCTCAGGTGAATCACTGGTGAAATGATGAATCAAACCAGACTTCACACGCAACATTTCTTGATAATCTGATGACTTTTGTACACAACACAGCTTGAATTTTTGAAACGCACACTATCTGAGGAATAAACCACTGGCACACACCACTTGCATTCGAAACAATTTATTTGATAGTTTGACCAAATTTAGGTCAAACGTCCATCTGAATCGAATTGTGACTGAACAAACGCATCTTAATTGAAATTACTGTCTTGTCTTTAAAATCCTGCAACACAGAGAAGAAGAAGAACACTGCAACCTATTTTTTGTATTTTGGTTAGAAGTTAGTAAAGATAAACAAATAATGAAGAATTAAAAACAATGGTGATCCCCTGCGAAGCCTAGACCCTCATCTGAGAAGAAACTTGAAACCAGTGCGATCTTGTTTGTAGGCAAAATGCAGATGATATGCGAAGAAATATTAGGGCAAAAATTAGGGTGTTACAGCTGCCCCTATTTAAGTTTCTTCAATCCAGAGATATGAAGATTGACATCTTCGTCTCTACAAGATGGGAGAGACTTAAATACAGAAAACCCAATTTTTATCATAAGAGAACATGATACGATATGAATATGATATGCAAGCCCAAGATCTCTGTGGGGAAAATATGACCATCAGAGGAAAGCAAAAACTTGGGGACACAGAAAAAAATCCCGCTGGGGAAACAAAAACAGACAACAAAAGATTTTACCAGGAAAATAAATCACTGGATAGCTGACTCCACTTGGGAAAAGATATGATAAAATCAAGGAACAAAATTCAACCAGGGAAAATAAACACCCTGCCAGGAACTATCAACCAAACAAAATATTCGAATCCGAATAATGGAGGAATACTGAGTTGGAAAAGAATCATCAACTACCTGTTTACTGGGTAGGAAAATAACGGACTCGACTATCGATTTACTAGATAGGAGAAACATACAGAGGGATAACCTCAATTACTTTTTTACTGGGCAGAAAAATTCTCAACTACCTGATTTACTGGGTAGAAATTACAAAGGATTCGACTATCGATTTACTGGATAGGAGTAAAATAAAGAGGGATAACCTCCACTACCTTTTTACTGGGCAGAAAAATTCTCAACTACCTAATTTACTGGGTAGGAGCACGATCCACTACCTGATTTACTGGGTAGGAACTCAATCAAAGGGAAATAGCTTCTATTACCTTTTTACTAGGTAAGACGAAATCTCAACTACCGGATTTACTGGGTAGAAAAATTCTCAACTACCTGATTTACTGGGTAGGAGCTTAAGCAAAGGAAAACAACCTCTATCACCTTTTTACTGGGTAAGAGGATAAAATCTCGACTACCGGATTTACTGGGTAGGAGTACAAGTAAAAGAACTTGATCAAATTTGGTAATATTACCCACTATCGGTTAACTGATAGTTTAATTCCAAAGTAATATACTCAAGCTGGAGAAAATGTTGCCCACTATCAAACAATGATATCTTAATTCCAAAGCAATATTACTCACAAAAGGGGAGAAAAGTTCAATCCAAGAACAAGTTGGAGAGAAACGGTCAAACAAGACTCATCCCGAGGAGGAAATATCTCAACTAGGGAAAATTCCATCCAGATAATAAACTGGGGAGGAAGCTGAATCAAAATCATCCACAAGAAACAACCTCAGTGGGGTATTAGAAAGGATTAACACTTTCTGCTTAATGGTCGACACTCTAAACTTGAGAGGAAGACGACACACACACACTCTGTGGGGAAAGTCCACACCAAAGAGTAGATAATAATGATAAATGCAAGAATGCAAGCAAATGATGCTATGCTTATATGTATGAATATGCTTATGAATATGCTGACAAAACAGACATAAAGATAAGAAACGGGTGACATGAACACCACAACAACCAGATACTCGGCTAATCCCAAGGCAACAATGCAGGGAAACATGCTGGAGATTCAACTTGAAATCTTGCAGGGGACTGTCATAAGCCATCAAAGGAATAAAATCCTACTACAAGGCTTAAATCATGATAAGACAGCATCTGCTAGAGGGATCATCCTACTGAGGAAAGGTAATAATCTGCTGAGGATGGAAGTATTCTTGATAAAATTGAACTTCACGAGGAATAACCGTCATACCACTCCTGCTCCACCTGGGGATAGAGTGCAAGACCTGCTGAAAATCACATAGAATCTGCTGGAAACTAACACATGCAGACCTACTGGGGATCCATATGGGGATATCAGAAGTTAACATCATAGCCAAAACAATTACGAGGGATTTTAAATCAATACCCACCATCGGGTAAAAGAAAACCTCTAAACTGACTGCTATATCAATACTTCTATATTCAAGGATGCAAACAATTCAAGCTGAGGAACAAGAGCTCAGCTGGGGATTCCCAATGCTTCTCGATTTAAAGATAACTTGCTGAGGAAGAGATCAAAACTCAGCTAGGGATTCTTAAGAACATCCTTTCCAACAACTCTTCTGCAGAAAACATGGGAACTCAGAACAAACATACAATTCCCGCTCATGCTTATTGTTGGGGAACAAAACATCATTAACATCAACCTGTCAAAAGGAACTTCGCATGGACACAACCGAATCAAACCCTGCTTTGGGAGAGACAAATTACGCACATCCAGACTTTACCATCCTTGGAATCACTATCGATATCCTTTATTTGTTCATATATCAAAAGAAAAATGTTTTTAAAATCTTCAAAGATTAAATTTATTAAATTTGTTTCAAAAATCATCATCAACAATAAATTGAAATTTTGAAAACAGAAACAATATAAAGAATTGCAAACAATTGGATAAAAGCTCAAATTCATTGATAGAATGGTAGTCAGCAAATGGCATGACTCCATGGATCATTACAAGTTTGAAAAATGGTAAATACATGGAAAAGGGATACATTGAGATACAATGATCACTATTCTCCCTATCAACTTTGAACTCCACTGTGTTTGAAACTTCAGTCAAGGATGAGTGAATAAGAATCTTTGATGGGAAATTCTTCTGAGGGATAGAATCTGAAATCCTCGGTTGCTACAAGTGATCCAGTCTGTCGACGTAGTTACTTGCCATGATCCCTAACTTTTGCCTAGATTGCCCTTTTGAGTTTTCAATCTACCGGGATAATTATTTCTGTTTATGTCTCTAATTTTTGCCTGGACCGCCCTTTCGGGTTTTCAATCCACCGAGACGCTCATTTTTGCCTAAGCCGCCCTTTCGGGTTTTCAACTTAGCGAGTTGTTCTCTTATTTTTTAGGCGAAGTATTTCTTGACTGCATCCGCATTCACAGGGCGAGTGATCTCCTCACCATCCATAGTTGCAATAATTAATGAACCGCCAGAGAAGGCTTTCTTAACAACATATGGGCCATCATAGTTTGGAGTCCACTTGCCCCGAGAATCTTTAAGGAAAGACTGAATCTTTTTTAGCACGAGGTCGCCTTCTCTGAATACACTTGGTTTGACCTTCTTGTCAAAAGCTTTCTTCATTCTTTGCTGGTACAACTGACCATGACACAAAGTTGTTATTCTCTTTTCTTCAATCAAATTCAACTGATCAAATCTACTCTAACACCATTCAGCCTCAGTCAACTTGGCTTCCATCAGAACTCTCATTGATGGGATCTCAACTTCGACGGGGAGCACTGCTTCTGTGCCATAAACAAGTGAGGAAGGGGTTGCCCCTGTTGAATTGCAGACAAATGTACGATACCCATGCAAAGCAAAAGGGAGCATCTCATGCCAGTCCTTGTACGTCACAACCATCTTCTGAATGATCTTCTTAATATTCTTGTTCGCAGCTTCAATAGCCCCATTCATCTTCGGTCTATAAGGAGACGAATTATGGTGTTGAATCTTGAATTCTTCACAAAGCTCTTTCATCATCTTATTATTCAAGTTCGAACCATTATCAGTAATAATTCTATTCGGAACACCATATCTACAGATAATGTTATTCTTGATAAACCGAACCACGACTTTCTTGGTCACATTAACATACGATGCTGCTTCCACCCACTTGGTGAAGTAGTCAATTGCCACAAGAATAAAACGATGTCCATTCGAAGCCTTGGGTTCAATCATACCAATCATATCAATTCCCCACATGGAGAAAGGCCATGGGGAAGAAATCACATTGAGATAAGCTGGTGGCACATGAATCTTATCAGCATACACCTGACACTTATGGCACTTTTTCACATACTTGCAACAATCAGATTCCATTGTCAACCAATATTAACCTGCTATTAACATCTTTTTAGCCATTGCATGCCCATTAGCATGAGTGCCAAAAGATCCTTCATGAATTTCTTTCATTAACATGTCTGCTTCGTGTCTATCCACGCATCTGAGCAAGACCATGTCAAAATTTCTCTTATAAAGCACATTTCCATTCAAGAAGAAATTGCCTGCCAATCTCCTCAAAGTCCTCTTGTCTTTATCGGATGCCCCAAGTGGGTATTCTTGACTCTGGAGGAAACATTTAATATCATGATACCAAGGCTTATCATCATGGACCTCTTCAACTGCAAACACATGAGCTGGTCTTTCAAGTCGCATTACACTGATCATGGGAACATCATTCCACTGGTGCACTTTTATCATAGAAGCTATAGTTGCTAAAGCATCTGCCATCTGATTCTCATCACGAGGAACATAATGAAACTTAACTTTAGTGAAGAAAGTTGATATCTTCCTGGCATAATCTCTATAAGAGATCAAGTGGGGTTGATGAGTTACCCACGTACCCTTGATCTGATTAATTACCAAGGCAGAATCTCCATACACATCAAGATGCTTAATCCTCAGATCAATAGCTTCCTCAAGACCCATAATGCAGGCTTCATACTCAGCTTCATTATTGGTACAAGGAAAAGTCAACCTCGCGGCGAAAGGAATATGCGAACCATGGGGAGTAATGATCATTGCCCCAATTCCTCTTCCGCGTGCATTCTCAGCATCATCAAAAACTAAACCCCATCGAGATCCAGGCTCCGGCCCTTCCTCAATCAAAGGTTCATCACAATCTTTCACTTTCAAAAACATCACATCCTCATCTGGAAAATCAGACTTGATAGGTTGGTAATCATCAATCGGTTGATGTGCCAAATGGTCAGCAAAGATACTACCTTTTATAGCTTTTTGAGCTCGGTACTCAATATCATATTCTGATAATAACATTTTCCAACGAGTAATCCTCCCAGTCAAAGCAGGCTTTTCAAATATATACTTGATTAGATCCATTTTAGAGATCAACCAAGTTGTATGATTCAGCATATACTGGCGAAGATGCTTTGCAGCCCAAGCTAAGGCACAACAAGTTTTTTCAAGCATGGAGTACCGAGACTCACAATCAGTGAATTTATTACTCAAGTAGTAAATTGCATATTCTTTTCTTCCAGATTCATCTTGCTGACCAAGCACACAACCCATGGAATCTTCCAACACAGTCAAGTACATGATCATCGGTCTACCTTCCACCGGAGGAGACAAAATAGGAGGTTCAAGCAAATATTCTTTGATACTTTCAAACGCTTTCTGACAATCATCTGTCCAGACATAACCTTTATCTTTTCAAAGCAGCTTGAAGATCGGAGCACATGTGGCAGTCATGTGAGAGATAAACCTCGAAATATAATTCAAACAGCTCAAGAATCCTCTTACTTGCTTTTCAGTTCTTGGAGCAGGAATTTCTTGAATAGCTTTCACTTTATCAGGATCAACTTCAATGCCTCTTTGACTGACAATGAAACCTAACAACTTTCCAGAACGTACACCAAAAGTGCACTTGTTCGGATTCAAACGGAGCTTATACTTCCTTAACCTCTGAAACAACTTCAGCAAATTTTCAACATGATCCTCTTCAGTCTTCGACTTAGCGATCATATCATCAATATATACCTCGATTTCTTTGTGCATCATATCATGGAAAAGTGTGGTCATAGCTCTTTGGTATGTCGCACCAGCATTCTTCAGTCCAAAGGGCATCACTCTGTAGCAGAATGTTCCCCATGGTGTAATAAATGTGGTCTTTTCCATGTCCTCGGGTGCCATCTTTATTTGATTATAACCGGAAAATCCGTCCATAAAAGAGAACACATCAAACTTAGCCATATTATCTACCAACATATCAATGTGTGGCAATGGAAAATTATCTTTCGGACTGGCTTTGTTCAAATCTCTGTAATCAACGCACATTCGGACTTTTCCGACTTTCTTCGGAACAGGAACAATATTGGCCACCCATTCAGGATAAGTTGACGTCACAAGAAAACCTGCATCAATCTGCTTTTGAACCTCCTCTTTGATCTTTACTGCCATGTCGGGATGAGTTCTTCTCAGCTTCTGCTTTACAGGTGGATAGTCAGGCTTCAACGACAATCTATGCTCCACAATATTAGCATCAAGACCTGGCATGTCTTGATAAGACCAAGCGAATACATCAACATACTCTCTGAGAAGCTCTATAATCCTCTTCTTAACATCAGGACCAAGCAATGCTCCAAATTTGACTTCTTTCTTTTCATCTTCAGAACCCAAGTTGACCATCTCTATAGACTCTCCATGAGGCTGAATAACCTTCTCCTCATGCTCAAGCAACCGAGAAATCTCATCAGGAATCTCTTCAACATCCTCTTCCTCAGCTTCAAACACAGGGAATTCAAAGTTAGGAGAGGTCATAGGATCATTGTTTTCAATGGGTTTATCAATCAATCTGCACAATGATTTTATTTTTATTTTAGAGTATGAACAAAAGTGAAAACATTATGCAGATAAACAATTATTATTATTTTTGGGTTTTTTATGTTACCATTTTTCAGAATGAAGCAAAAAGGAAAAACACATATGGAAATAACAAAATAACATTTTATTGATGATGATAAAATTTGAAACAAAGCCCGACAAACATCACTTTCACCTTGGGCAGAGTGAAAGGATTTTTGAAAGAAAATAACACAAATTACTTTGAAGCATGAACAATAAAAGGAACATCAACAGCAATCCAGTTCTGGAAAATCTTTCCATGCGTAACAAAGTCAGGCATTTCTTCATCTTCATCATCTTCAATGATGGCAGCAGCGGAATGATCGTTGATAAATCCAGTACTTCGGAAACCTTCCTGAATAGTCTTCGGGTCGTTGAGAACCACGCCTGGTGCAAAGTGTAGATGTTTAGAATTGGCAGAATTTTTGACCAACAAGAAGTGTTAAATTTAGTTCAGGATGTCACATCAGATGTTGTGACATTATCAAACAGAGTATAAGTAAATGAACTTAATTCAGGATGTCACACCAGATGTTGTAACATTGTATCAGTTAATGAAGCAAGTTCAGTTTACAGGATGTCACACCAGATGTTGTGACATTGTATCAGTAAATGAAGTAAGTTCAGTTTTCAGGATGTCACACCAGATGTTGTGACATCTCAAACCTGCTAACAGAACTGAGTAAATTCAGGGAAGTTATCTGGAATTAATTATGGATGGATAAAACAGAAGAAGGCGCATCTGTAGGGAGATTTGTTATATGACTTAAGTATAATCAGAAGAACTGAATCACCTAGAATCAAGGAAGTAACAAACCCTAATTCAAGGTGATGGCAGCATGCGTATCAGGATTGGATAAACCTACAGAAAGCCCAAAATCCAAACACCTATTTAAGCAACAGAAACTCTCAAAATAGAGTACGAAATTAAGAAGACTAAATAGGGTGTTTGTGTTTTAATAGCAGGTTGTTTTATGTGTACCACTTTATGAGCTTTTAAGCAAAAGTGTATATGTGTCTTGATTGAAACTGTGAAGTAAGATCAAGCTGTTTTGTTTGAAGTATGACTTCAATTTTATTAAACTTGTAAACATATCACTGTGTGATTGAGGGGGAGTGAGTTGGTACTCATATCTAAGTTGTGTCTTAGGTAGAAATTGCATTGGGTAGATATTAAGTGAAAGATTAAACTGAGTGGTTTAAGTCTAGAATTAATATTACTTATATTGGATTTCCTTCCTGGCTTGGTAGCCCCCAGATGTAAGTGTGGTTATACACTGAACTGGGTTAACAAATTCCTGTGTTGTTTAATTTTCCTGCACTTTAAGTTTTGGTCAAGTCTTCAAGTGTTTAAACATCTCATTCGACATCACGTACCTGATCACAGAATTTTAATTGGCATCAGAGCAGGCACCCTGCCTGTTTAACTGGGTGAGATCTAGGGACTGCAAATTCTGGAAACATGGACAGAGATGTAGGATCTGTAAACAGACCACCTATATTGGATGGATCTAATTATGACAACTGGAAGCCAAAAATGGTAGCATTCTTAAGATCACTTGACAATAGGGCCTGGAAAGCAGTCAACAATGGATGGGAGCACCCTGTCCAAGATAACAAAGATGGAGCAAAAGTGTTGAAACCTGAAGAAGAATGGAGTAAGGAGGAAGAAGATTCAGCACTTGGAAATTCCAAGGCCTTAAATGCTTTATTCAATGGCATTGATAGGAACATCTTCAGACTTGTGCATCACTGTGAGCTGGCCAAAGATGTTTGGGACACTCTCAAAACAACTCATGAAGGAACATCAAAGGTAAAGATGTCAAGACTTCAACTTCTCACCACCAAGTTTGAAAACTTGAGAATGAAGGAAGATGAGACAATTCATGAGTTCTACATGAACATCTTAGAAATAGCCAATACTTCTGGTGCTTTGGGAGAAAAGATGACTGATGAAAAGCTTGTAAGAAAGATTCTCAGATCTTTGCCAAAAAGATTTGACATGAAGGTCACAGCAATAGAAGAAGCTCAAGACATATGCACAATGAAGGTTGAAGAACTCATTGGTTCCCTGCAAACATTTGAGATGGGAATGAATGACACAATTGTAAAGAAGAACAAAAGTATAGCCTTGGTGTCAAATACTGATAAAGAAGAAGAAATCAATGAAGCAGAACCTGAAGAAAATTTATCAGAAACCATTGCTATGCTTGGAAGACAATTCAAAAAGATTCTCAGAACGATGGAAGACAAGTCCAGACCAAGTGGAAGATACTCAAACTCTTCTGAGAATAAAAGACCTTATGATGAAAAGATCAATCAAGAAAAAGGGATTAAATGCCATGGATGTGAAGGATATGGACACATCAGAAATGAATGTCCTACCTATTTAAAAAGGCAGAAGAAAGGTCTCTCTGTAACCTAGTCTGATGAAGACTCAGGATGTGATTCAGAAGAAGAATCAGCTAAGCATATCACTGCTTTAGCTGGATTATGTGAATCTGAAAGTGAATCCAGTGATGAAGAGCTTACTTTTTAAGAGCTTGAGCAATCATACAGAGAACTGATTAAAAGGAGCACTGAAATATGCATGGAGAGTATAAAGCAGAAGAAGCAGATTGAGGCACTAAAGGATGAAAAAACAAGTGATCTAGAGATCATTGACACTTTGAAAAGTGAAATAAGCCTTCTCAACTCCAAGTTAGAGCATATGTCCAAATCTGTTAGAATGTTGAGCAGTAGCTCAAACACACTGGATGTTATTCTCAACAACAATAAGCATTCAGGGGATAGAAGTGGACTGGGATTTAACAAAGTTCATAAGTTTGAAGCTAGCACCAGCAAAACTACTTCAAATTCCATACAGTCAAACAAGATGTCCCAACAGATGCTTCAACATCATGAAAAGAACACAAAGTCAAACATAATGTTCCAACAGATGTCTCAACATCATGAAAAGAACATAATGAAGAAGAAGTATCAAAGATGGAGATGTCATCATTGTGGAAGGTTTGGACACATCAAACCTCATTGCTACAAGTTGCATGGATATCCAAATCAGATGTATCAGCAACCTCCTAAGCAGAAGATAGAGGTTACCAAGAAAGTACTGCATAGATATCAGCAACTCCCTAAGCAGAAGACATAGGCCATCAAGAAAGTATGGGTACCTAAAGCTAGTCTTCATGCTGATCAAAGCTACATGCCCAAGAACAAGTTCAACAAACAACCTTGGAGCTCTACTAATGGACACTACACAGGGCAGAGGCATCAAAAGAAACCTCAATAAAAATGGTCAAAGAAGGGTGTTGCATATATAGCTCATACATCTCTAAGAGTATCAGCTAAAGAAGACTGGTACTTTGACAGTGGATGTTCAAGACACATGACTGGATTGAAGAATATGCTAGTAGACTTAAAGTCATATTCATCCAGATATATAACCTTTGGAGATGGAGCTAAAGGAGAAATCAAGGGAGTTGGGACCTTGGACTGTCCAGATGTACCAAGACTAGATGATGTGCTGCTGGTAAAAGGATTGACTGCTAACTTGATCAGCATAAGTCAATTATGTGATCAAGGTTACAGTGTAAACTTTACCAAAACTGAATGCATAGTGTCTAATAAAGAACAGAAGGTTGTCATGAGAGGAGCCAGATCTAAAGACAACTGTTATATGTGGGAACCTCAAGACTTCAGTCTCACTTCAACTTGCTCTTTAACCAAAGAAGAAGAAGTGAAACTATGGCACCAAAGACTGGGTCATCTTCATTTTAGAGGCATAAAGAAAATCATATCTATGGAAGCTGTGAGAGGTATTCCTAAGCTGAAGATTGATGATGGAAAAATATGTGGTGAATGTCAAATAGGCAAGCAAACCAAGATGTCCCATCCAAAGCTCCAACATCTGACAACTTCCAAAGTTTTGGAATTATTGCATATGGATCTTATGGGACCTATGCAGGTTGAGAGCCTTGGTGGTAAGAGGTATGCCTATGTGGTGGTTGATGAATTTTCAAGGTATACATGGATAAATTTTATCAAAGAAAAGTCTGATGTATTTGATGTATTCAAAGATTTATGCCAAAGAATACAAAGAGAAAAAGCCAGCTGTGTGATCAGAATAAGAAGTGACCATGGAAAGGAGTTTGAGAATAAAAAATTCTTAGATTTCTGTTCCTCAGAAGGAATCAATCATGAATACTCTTCACCAATCACTCCTCAACAGAATGGGATTGTTGAGAGGAAGAATAGAACTATCCAAGAATCAGCAAGAGCTATGATCCATGCTAAAAAGTTACCATTGTACTTCTGGGATGAAGCTATGAACACAGCTTGTTACATTCATAATAGAGTCACTCTAAGGAAAGGAACCTTGTCCACAATCTATGAAGTCTGGAAGGGCAGAAAGCCCACAGTTAAGTACTTCCATGTGTTTGGAAGTAATTGTTATATTCTGGCTGATAGGGAGCAAAGAAGAAAAATGGATCCTAAAAGTGATGAAGGGATTTTCCTTGGATACTCTATAAACATCAGAGCCTATAGAGTATTTAACTCTAGAACCAAGGTTATCATGGAGTCCATAAATGTAATAATTGATGATGCCCCTGCAGATGTTACAGAAGATGTTGGAACATCTGCTGACAGCCAAACTGAAGCTGAAGAAAAGAGTGATCATCCTGACTTCACTCAAACTGATGCAAGGACATAACAATCCAGCAAACCTCCCTCCATCAGAATCCAGAAGGATCATCCCAAAGATTTGATAATTGGGGATCCCAACAGAGGTGTAAGCACTAGATCAAGAGAGGTGATTTCAGGTTCATGTTTTGTCTCAAAAATAGAACCTAAAAACATCAAGGAAGCTCTTACTAATGAGTACTGGATTTGTGCTATGCAAGATGAATTAAGTCAATTCACAAGGAATGAAGTGTGGGATCTTGTTCCTAGACCTGATGACATAAATGTGATTGGCACTAAATGGGTGTATAAGAACAAGTCAAATGAGCAGGGAGTTGTTACAAAGAACAAAGCTAGACTTGTAGCACAAGGATACACACAAATTGAGGGAGTAGACTTTGATGAAACCTTTGCACCAGTAGCAAGGCTTGAATCAATCAGACTACTTTTAGGAATTTCTTGTATCCTGAAGTTCAAGCTATTTCAAATGGATGTGAAAAGTGCCTTTCTAAATGGATATCTTAATGAAGAGGTATATGTAGAAAAACCTAAGGGATTTGTTGATCCAAGCTGTCCAAATCATGTGTACAAACTAAGGAAGGCTCTTTATGGACTGAAGCAAGCTCCAAGAGCATGGTATGAAAGGCTGACTACTTTTCTTATCAAGCAAGGGTACAAGAAAGGTGGAATAGACAAAACCTTGTTTGTTAAAGATGAAGAAGGAAATGTCATGATTGCTCAAATATATGTAGATGACATTGTTTTTGGTGGGATGTCAGACAGGATGGTTAAACATTTTGTCACTCAAATGGAATCTGAATTTGAGATGAGCCTAGTAGGAGAATTAACCTACTTTCTTGGACTGCAAATAAAGCAAATGGAGGACTCCATGTTCATTTCCCAAAGCAAGTATGCTAAGAACATTGTCAAGAAATTTGGGATGGACAATGCTACTCATAAGAGAACTCCTTCCCCCACACACTTAAAGCTGACTAAAGATGACAAGGGTGAGAATGTAGACCAAAGCCTATACAGAAGTATGATTGGAAGCTTATTATATCTGACTGCTAGCAGACCAGACATAGCCTTTGCAGTAGGTGTATGTGCAAGATATCAAGATGATCCAAAAGATAGCCATCTAAACCAAGTCAAGAAAATTCTGAAATATGTCAATGGTACTTGTGACTATGACATAATGTACTTTCATGGATGCAAACCAATTCTGACTGGCTTCTGTGATGCTGATTGGGCTGGAAGTGCTGATGATAGAAAGAGCACATCAGGAGGATGCTTCTTTCTAGGAAACAATTTGATTTCTTGGTTCAGTAAGAAACAAAATTGTGTATCCTTATCTACTGCTGAAGCTGAATATATTGCAGCTGGAAGCAGTTATTCACAGTTGGTTTGGATGAAGCAAATGCTCACAGAGTACAATGTCCCACAAGATGTCATGACATTGTACTGTGACAACTTAAGTGCTATTAACATATCAAAGAATCCTATTCAACATAGCCGGACCAAGCATATTGATATCAGGCATCATTTCATCAGAGATCTTGTGGAAGAGAAAGTGATCTCATTGGAACATGTAGCTACAAATCTGCAATTGGATGATATATTTACTAAAGCTTTGGATGCTACCCAATTTGAAAACCTAAGGGGTAAATTGGGAATCTGTTTATGTGAAATATAGCAGTTATGGAGATGTGCCAACATGTCATATGACATCGTGTGGCATGATCACCAGATGGCAACACCAGTCTGGTCAATGACTTTGGGTATTCCACTCCTAAAATTTCTCCAAGTAACGGCTACTTATAAAAATATCAGCTTGTTCTCAGCTATTCATCTTCTCATCATCCTCTCAAAATGAATTGCATTCTCTAACTGATTTTCAGAACTCATCAAAATCATTCAAACCTAAACTCCTCATCCACCACTTTCGAAAATGTCTCAACATCAAAACCCTAACCTCTTTGAAGAAATTCTCAACCAAGAAGATGTGGTGCATGCAACCCCCATCTCTGTGGTACTTATGGATTCAACTCCAATAGACGAAATCAGAGGAAGTGTTCCTCTTGCTCAAAAGCCAAGAACCCCTACTGTGAGAAGGGAAAAAGAACCTATCTTTAGCAAAGTCAAAGGAATGCCTTCATCCTCAAACACCACTCCAAAAGCCTCTGAATATGTGGATGATTCTATAAAGGAACTGGTGAACAGGATTTTGTCTGAGCAAAGAGTTGTGAGTGGCATATCTATCCCTCTGAACACCATGCCAACTCCACAAGAAGAACAACAAAATCAGGCTGAAGAGGACACTCCTGCTCAACAGGATGTCCCAATAGATGTTGAAACATCTGAGGACCAGCAAAAGGCCTCCACTGATGATGTTGATGAAACATCTGAGGACCAGCAAAAGGCCTCCACTGATGGTGATGATGAAACATCTGAGGACCAGCACAAGGCCTCCACTAAAGATCAAGCCTCTGTTGATTCACCTGCTGAAGAGGAGACTGCTCAACCTCCTCCTGTTGTAAACATAGAGCATGATTCTGACACAGAAATCATTGCTTCTGTAAACCCTAGCATAGCCAAAGAAGGGTAGCACTTGAAAGAGAGATGAGCAGTAATGCACTTGAGTGCACAGAGGTAATTGATCTCATCTCTTCTGCTGGCTTATTCAAAACAGTGTCAAACTTCTCTCCTTGCTATGAGCTGATAGTCAAGGAATTTATTGTCAACCTTCAAGAAGACTGTGCTGATGGTAAGTCAGCTGACTTCAGAAAGGTGTATGTAAGAGGGAGATGTGTGGAATTCTCTCCTAGGGTTATCAACCACTATCTAGGAAGAGAATCTGATGGACCTAATGAGCTGGGAAAGACAGATAACCAGGTGTGCAAGGTCATCACTGCCAATCAGGTCAAGACTTGGCCAGTTAAAGGGAAACTTTCTGTTAGCTTGCTAACAAGAAAGTATGCAATGCTGCATAGGATTGGCACTGCAAACTGGGTCCCTACCAACCATACCTCCTCAATAGCAACTGGTTTGGGAAGGTTCATATATGTTGTGGGCACCCAAACAAAGCTGGATTTTGGGGCCTATATTTTTGATCAGACATTGAAGCATGCTGGAACTTCTGCAACAAAGCTGCCTATTGCCTTCCCTTCTTTGCTGTGTGGAATAATTCTTAGCCAGTATCCAGGTATCCTCACTGAGAAGGATTCAATCTGCAAAAGAGAGAGTCCCCTGGCCTTCCACTACAAGCTGTTCTTAAGTCATCATGCAGCTGATGTTGAAGCTCCCTCTGGGACATCTGCTGGATCTTCAAAGGCAAAGACTCCAATCTCCAAAGCTGCTTTGATTGCTGAGCTGAAGAACACATGCAAAGAACTGGATGCCAGGAAGCAGAAGCTTGAGGAGATTATCCAAAGGCTGGAGATTGAAGAGAGTGCTCAGAAAGCTGCTGCTTCTGATGAAGAAACTGAAGAAGAGGAAGACACTGAATATGAGGATTCTGAGTGAAACATGTATGTGAGGAATATGTAATGTCTGCTTCAGCATTGTATTTTGATTTTGTAATTCTTCTGTAAACTTTGGCCCCAATTTATGTCTAACAAGGGGGATAAGAGAACTGAACAACAACAACAATGTATGATGCAGCTTACTGATTAATGAAAAATGAATTATGTTTGCTTCTGAACTAAAGATGTGTTTTTAATGAAAAATTTCTGTTGCAACAAGTCTGAACACATGTAGGTTTGAGGGGGAGTAAACTCACACATGACTCAACAGAAAAGATCTGCTGCACTCTGATAAACCAGAAAAGTATGTTAGCCAAAAATTAGCCAAAGGGGGAGTTTGTAGATGTTTAGAATTGGCAGAATTTTTGACCAACAAGAAGTGTTAAATTTAGTTCAGGATGTCACATCAGATGTTGTGACATTATCAAACAGAGTATAAGTAAATGAACTTAATTCAGGATGTCAAACCAGATGTTGTGACATTGTATCAGTTAATGAAGCAAGTTCAGTTTACAGGATGTCACACCAGATGTTGTGACATTGTATCAGTAAATGAAGTAAGTTCAGTTTTCAGGATGTCACACCATATGTTGTGACATCTCAAACCTGCTACCAGAATTAATTAATGACTAACAGAACTGAGTAAATTCAGGGAAGTTATCTGGAATTAATTATGGATGGATAAAACAGAAGAAGGCGCATCTGTAGGGAGATTTGTTATATGACTTAAGTATAATCAGAAGAACTGAATCACCTAGAATCAAGGAAGTAACAAACCCTAATTCAAGGTGATGGCATCATGCGTATCAAGATTGGATAAACCTACAGAAAGCCCAAAATCCAAACACCTATTTAAGCAACAGAAACTCTCAAAATAGAGTACGAAATTAAGAAGACTAAATAGGGTGTTTGTGTTTTAATAGCAGGTTGTTTTATGTGTACCACTTTATGAGCTTTTAAGCAAAAGTGTATTTGTGTCTTGATTGAAACTGTGAAGTAAGATCAAGCTGTTTTGTTTGAAGTATGACTTCAATTTTATTAAACTTGTAAACATATCACTGTGTGATTGAGGGGGAGTGAGTTGCCTCATGGGAGCACCTTGATACACATGCTTTGACAAAGTCGACTTTGGCATTACGTTCAGAGAAGATCCACTATCAACTAGCACCTTGGACATAGCATCTTCCTGACAGTTGACTGAAATATGCAGAGCCAAGTTATGATTTCTCCCTTCTTCAGGCAAATCATCATCACAGAAACTTAAATTGTTACATGACGTGATATTAGCCACAATACTATCAAACTGATCAACAGTCACATCATGGTCAACATAAGCTTGATCAAGAATCTTCTGCAAAGACTGCCTATGAGCCTCAGAGCACATCAAGAGTGATAAAACCGATATCTTCGACGGAGTATGCAACAACTGCTCAGTAACGTTGTACTCACTCTTCTTTATCAATTTTAACACCTCATCTTCACTATTACCAGATTGGCCTGATTGGACAACATCATCCATAATCTGCTTACTCGCACTTGTATCTTCAACTCTCTTCGGAGGGTCTGAAGCATACACTCTACCACTTCGAGTAACCTTTGTCATATCAGCAATGCTAACCACAGACTTTGGAGTAGGAATAGGAACTTCTCTACCATTTTCTATCATCGTAGCATTATACCGGTACGGAACAGCTTTATCAGACTCATATGGTACTGGACCAGGAAAATTAATCACCAATGGAGTAACAACATTTTTGCGACTATCAAAAGAAATAACCACCCTCTCAGGAACAACCCTCTCAGGAAGATTGAACTGAGGCATAATAACATTCACTTCATTTTCATATTCATCTCTTTTTGCTGTCACTTCGATCAACTTATCATGCATCATCTTTTGAATGTCTCTCTTAACAATCACACAACCACGAGGATTCACCGAGCAGATACAACATCCAGCATAATCGTGATCAATATCGTGATATTCACTTAAGAAAGCATGCATCTCAACCAAAGACCTTCGAATATGTCGGACCTTATAGATCTTGAACAACCCAGGACAACCATCAACCATATTCACAGACGCATTACCATGCTTCGGCAGCGGATTTTTCTGCACATTTGGATTGACATCATTGAAATACAGAACATTGTTCCTCATCAATTTTTGTACTTCAAACTTCAATGGGTAACAATTCTCAACATCGTGCGCCGGGGAACCTTGATGAAAAGCACAGCGAGCCTCTGGCTTATACCACCATGGGATAGTCTCTGGAACTGAAGGTGGAGGACGGGTTTGCACAAGATTCTTTGTAATCAAAGATGGAAGCAAGTCCGCATACGACATCGGAATAGGATCAAAACTCGGCTTAGCCCGAACCTGTTGATTACCACCTTGTTGCATCGAAGGTTGTTGATAACGAGGCTGATACTTTGGAATTGCTGGCATAGCTGGAGCCACGTTAATCATCGGAGTTACAGAAGCTACGTGCTACGAATGGTGATTCCCACGACTGTGAGGTCTTCTATAACTTTCACGAGATACTGCATTAGTCTCCTTTTCTTTCTTTTTCCCAAAGTTTAACCTTCTAGAGCTTGAACCATTACTATTCTCTTGACTCAACCGTCCCTCACGGACACCTTCTTCTAAACGCATCCCCATACTCACCATTTCAGTGAAATCAGAAGGAGCGCTTGCTATCATCCTCTCATAATAAAAAGAACCCAAAGTCTTCAAGAAGATCTTTGTCATTTCTTTCTCTTCCAGCGAAGTTGATCTCTATCTGGTGCCATATCAACGTTATACTTGTATTTCCACACAAAAGCTTCTCCCAAATCATTGAAGGTCTTGATTTGGCTATTATCCAAGCTCATATACCACCTCATGGGTGCACCGGTCAAACTATCCTGGAAATAGTGAATCAACAGCTTATCATTATCTGTCTGAGCAGACATCTTTCTTGCATACATAGTCAAATGACTCAACGGACAAGTGTTGCCTTTGTACTTCTCAAACTCAGGCAACTTGAATTTGTAAGGAACTTTAACATTTGGGACCAGACAAAGATCATAGGCATCTTTTCCGAACAAATCCTTATGCTTTAAGGCTCTCATCTCCCTCTGTATCTCAACAAAGCGTCCCTGGAAATCATCAAGTCTTTCAGCTACTCCAGCGTCTTCACTGGGCTCAGCATGGTAAATCATTTCATCATGATGCAGAATAGTGTGCACCACAGGCGGTGCAGTAGTCAAAACTGGAGGAAGAGTAGTCCAGACTGGTGGGAGAGTATTAAATGCAGCAGTCTCAGGATGAGGAGGACGATAACCAGCAGGAATAAAATCGACTGGCATGCCCCAAGGTGTGCTAGCAGGCATATGATAGCAAGGAGAAATAACAGTCTCGACAGGAATTGATGTTGTAACGATCTCGGAGATGACAGTATTCTGAACAGGAGAATTAGGAGGTGGCTGATTCTGAGTAGCCACCAAACTTTCCATCATAGCAGAAACTCTTTCCAAGCTTTCCCTTAGATAAGTAACCTCTTCCCGCAGCTCGCGATTCTCTTGTTGTAAAGTTTCCATCACCCTTCTCCGATTAGCTCGAGTATCAAATCGGTGAGTCAGCTTGACAGGAGAACTGAATGAAGACCAAGAAACAACATAAGATCCCTGGAGAACACTCAAAAAGAAAGACAAATGCGGGTATGATGCATGGTATGCGTATGCAAATGCAAAGGTTTCAAAGGACTATAAGATAACTTGCAATATTTATAAAGAATCACTTTTTTGAAATACTTAAAAACTCATTCTCATTAAGATCAAAGTGAGGATTACAAGTGAAGTACAAACATCAATAATCCCAATACATGAGAGAAAAAGTAAACTAGGCCTAGGGAATCATATCCGAAGAAGTTCCGAATCCTGGTTGGTACTTCATGCGAATCCTCTAGATCTCTTTCTTGTACCGATCTTCCATATCTTCCTTATCCTTCACCAACTTGTCAACAATGGCCTTCCAAGCACCGGATGGAGGAGGAATGGTAGATGGAGTACTAGAGGAAGATAAATCCTCTCTTGGCCTCTTCGTGACACGCCGCTCAAGTAGCTCAATGAGATCATCCTTCTCCTTCAGCTGCTCTTGCATCGTAGTCTTCTCAAGTAGCCATTCCTCTTTCTCTTTCTTCATCTTGTCCAACTCTTCTTGAAGAGCCACCTTCTCATCAACGGGAGGTAGAAAAGAAGACAATGGTAATATGGGAAACAGAGGCTCCTCAGGTGGATAAGGCATCTTGAGCTTGGAAGCCCTAGATTGAACCCACTGGATATAACATTCGGATGGAGCAAGATGTTGTCTTCCCAATTGACCTTTCTCTTTCCGATGAACCGCATGCCAAGAATGAGCGATCATTTTCTTCATTTCTACATGATCAACACCATTAAGAAAGAAGAAACGGGATAAGGAAAGATTGTTTGGTATGTCCTTCAAACAATAGCCCAACTGTCGTCTAGCAAGAATGGGGTTGTAGCTAATTCCCCCATGTGTACCAAGAAGAGGTACATTAGGAAATTCTCCACAACTATCGATAAGTACTCCAGTGTCATAATGAGAACAATACCATGTCATGTCCTTATGAGAAAGTGACATCAACCTTTGAGACCATCTTCGATTCTCTCTATTGTCCTTGAAGACATCTGACTTGGGTAGGTGCGAAATAAACCACCTATAAAGAAGAGGCGCACAACATACAATCTCTCAGTCACCTTTAGAGGTCCTATAGTGAAAAGCATGATACATATCTCCAAGCAAACTAGGCACCGGATTCTTCTTCAAGAAGATCTGAATAGCATTCTCATCCACAATACCATCCAAGTTCGGAAACAAGACAATCCCGTAAATGAGCAAAGCAAGGATAGCCTCAAATGCATCCTTATGACCCAAAGTAAGTGAAGTAGAAGCCTTTCCCATCAAGAACTTAGCATTAATACCACGAACACTCCCCTTTAGAAGAAACTTCCCATTAAGATCGGACTCCTTAAGAAAAAGTGCTTTGGCGATGACCTTGATAGTAAGCTTCTTCTCTAAACCAGTGAAAAGAAATTCCTTGTCCAAAATAGGCAAACCTATCCAATGAGAATACTCCTCCAAAGTCGGCACAAGTTGATAATCAGGAAAGGTGAAACAATGATGCAACGGATCATAGAACTGAGCTAAAGTAGGGAGAATCCCCTCAGGTACATCGGTATCCAACATAAACAAAAGCTTCCCATGACATTTCCGAAACTCCTGGGTATCAACAACCAAAGCTCCTAGCTTTCTCAACTCTACTACATTAGGATTCTTGAAGGTGTACTTCTTTGTGTTCCTCCTTTCAAAAGTCATAGCCATGGACATCTGAAATTTTGCAAACGTTCCTTATAAGTCCTTTGAAATCTTAAACACAATGCTCATGAATGCATGATGGCATGTATGCAACAAACACAAACAATATCACACAAAGCACACGGGCTTAGGTTCCGAGTCACGAGCATGAAGCCAAGGTAACAGAACACCAACCCACACAGGTAAGTACTAAGGTTTTGTCTTTATTGTACCTACAGAAAACCAAAAGGGTGCTAACAGAGGTGCCCGGAGTTAACAACCATCTTTAGAATATCATCGGTACATTGGATTACTCCCCAACCAATAACATTCTTAAAATAGACCTCGTCCGAGTGTAGTATCGCGTGACAACCACCTTAGGTTTACACCCAGACAGTTTCCGCACTACGTTCCTAAATTGGCTTGGATGGGTTAAGGGTTCTACGGTCCTCAGTATGATCAGCTCAAGGTCGGAAAATAATGCCACGTACAATTACTCGTCATGACATTGATAGTCCAAGAGAGCCTAACCGAGTGGAGATTATCAAATTGATATAGCTTTGGACTACTCCATCGCTTATCGCTTCGAATATCGCCGTCCTATCATAAGTTCATCTCAGATCCGGGTTAGAATCTATCTCCCACAGAGGATCACCAAAACCGAAACAGAACAACCAAATAACAAATAAATCAAACCGAAGCAGTAAATAAATCAAAGTAGGCTGAATCCACTTAGAGATTACTCCCCAGCAGAGTCGCCACTTTTCTGTAGCGGTAAAATCATGAGTGTAAGCTATTGATTAACTTAACTCAAGGTACACAGAGTCGCCACCGCGCTTTTATTTATTTCCAAAAGGAAAAAAGGTAAAAGAACGAATAAAAACCTAATGAATCTAACAGCAAAAGCTAAAAGAAACAAACAGAGAACGGGTAAGGGGATTGGTTACAAATCGGGAAGGTTTTACGCACCCAAAATGTCCGTGGTACTCCACAGGAGTCCTTTGACATATTTATTGCTTTTTGGTTTGAAATTGGTTTGCTTTAAAATGATTGAAGAGATGAGGAGAAGAATGTTTTTTAAGATTTTGTGTTTGAAGAGGTTTTAACGCCTCATGCCTACGTACCCACAAAGTGCAATGCGAGATCAAAACCTCGTAGTTCGTGGTACAAAATTTGAAAAGAAACAATGAGTTGCATTAATTTTAAAATGTAGAGATAAGTCGTCATTCTTTAGTGAATAATTCCGCTAGAAAGAATGAATCATATCTAAACATATGAAAAGAAAAGGTGCACAAAGGCACAAAAACAATTGAGTGAGTTTTGGATTTTTTAAAGTATGTAAGAAAAGAATTTCGATATATTTACATGGATTAACATTTATTAAGAAAATAAAATGAAAAGGATAAAATCACTTGACCTAAGTCAAGGTTTGATTGCGAAAACATTTTAAGTTTGAAAACCAAGAAGATTTTTGAAATAGGGAGAAGTTTTGAAAATTTAAGAAGTGGGAGGAGATGAAGGGACTATCCTAATACTTGAATTAAAAAGTTAAGAGAAGAGCGATCAAACCATATTATGAACATTTCTTCAAAGTAAACGGAATTCCATCTTCAAAGACAAATGAACTTAATTCGAGGCCAAGGTCTTCAATCGATCACAACTTGAGCAAAGGGAGAGATCCTAAAATCTAAGTCCAAACTCCAATGCTAAGGATAGTAACCATAGTCCGAAATTAAAGTCACCAATCTTTTTTTAATGTTTAATCCTTTATTAGTGTTTTGTGTCCAAATGGACAAAAGAAAAAAAAATCACAAGCAACAATATAAACATAAACAATATGATATATGATATAATATGATAATAGCATAATAAAAGAGATAAGGAGCGAGAAATTGAAATAAAGAGGATAAGGTGCGAGAGATTGAATTTAAATGGATTATATTCACATTATTATAATATTTACATATAAGTGGTATGATGAACTTAATCTAGCACAACCACGAAAGATAATAAAAAAATCGAGGCAACCGGATCCAAGTGGATCTTATTCCGAATCGGGACAAATTTAGGTATATGTTAAGCAATCGCCGAGTAATTTACGAAGTAATTACCCTACAAATGAGGCCGGCCACCACTAATTAAAGTGGAAAATATTCGTGCTAATACATGTTAGAGAAATGATATAGTGGATCATTCTCCGAAAACATGTCGCACGAAAAGAAAAAGGATGATCTAATCTTAATCGAGATTTTCGTTGGATTTATCAAAGGCAACCTATCACGATCTCAAAGTATGGAGAATGATCCAAATGATCATTCATCCATAGATTTGAAATAATGAAGATTAAACCTATTCGAAATTCAACAATCACGAATCGGAGATTTTCATCGACCAAAACAAAAAAGGGATGGAAAAGAAACATGGATCTAAATGTAAAATCCATCAAAATAAAAGAACAAATAAAAAAAACTTTATAAAATTTTTAAAGACTCTTCTTCAAAATTCTTTTAATAATATCATAGGAATATTATTAAAGTCATTTTTCATTTAAACTTCTCTTTTTTTTAATAAAAACAAACCAAATAGATTAAAAAAGAAAAAAAGATAACAAAAAAAAAGGGGGGGGGGGGGGAAGAATCCGCAGGCGGGTGTTGGATTAGAAAAGAGATCCAACTCAATTAAGGCCCAAACTCACATCATACTCTTTTATTAAAAAAAAGAAACTAATGGTCAACATAAAAAAAAGAAAAAGAGAAAACAAATCAGTAGAAGATCATTGCTTCTTCTTCGTAAAACCAGGGCGGAAAAACAGGGGAGGCATCACGGCGGTATACCTTCAAATCAATGGAATCCAACGACGGCTTCGCAATCAGAATCGCGTATCTCTCTCTACGAATCCGATCTCAGCTTCTTCTTCACGCGGATTTCTTTTGATTTGGTTTGGATGTGATTGCGGAAATTAGATCGAAGGTAGCAAGGACCTTATGGATTTACATGTCTTGGTCAATTTAATGGAGGTTTTGTTTGAGAGTTGATGAAGATGGATTTGAAGACTATGATTATGAATTTGGCAGAAATTTCAAGATGAAGATGATAATGAATTTAGTTTGAATTTTCTACAGGGATTTGATGGCTTTTGAAGCTTGACAAATTGAAGAGGGGGAGGCTCTATTTATAGGAGAATATGAGGTGGAGAGGGTTGCCGTTTTTGGAGAATGTTTGCAGCGTTTTGGCTTTCAGAGAATGCGTGACTTGTTGCTGAGTTTTTCTGATTTTAATTTCTGCGTTTTGCTTCTGAGATGTTGCGTTTTGACTGCGTTTTGTATTGCGTGTTATGAAGCAGGTGCATCCCACGTCCTGGGGTTTGAGAAGTGCAGCTGGATTGAATGCTTGGGCTGATGAAGTTGTTCACATGCGGGATGCGTGTGCTGCGGCTTCCTGGATTGAAGCCTTGGCTTGGAAAAGTCAGTAGTCATGTGCGTACGGCTTGGCTATTGTGGGCTGATGGAAAGGCTATTCACGTGGGGCTTGAAAAACTGGAAAAGGGAAACATGACTTCATCACCTTTTTTCTTTTCCTTTTTTTTATTTTTCAATTTACATGGCATAAAAGAAATGGGCTAAAGAAAATAATGGGCTTTGTAGAATTTGGTAATATTTTGTACATGTAATGCATAATGGATTAAGGTAAAAATATGAAAATGAATTTGTATAATTTGGAAATAAGAAAATGAATAATTGGATATAGAAAAATGGGATGAATATTGTGGAGATGGATAATGGTTTTAAAAAAATAGATAAAGAAAATGGATAATCGGCTTAGAATATATGTGGATGAAAAATGGATATGGATAAAAAAAAATGGAAAGATGGATAAAAAGGAATGGAAAAAAATGGAAATTAAAAGGTGAATAATGGGAATAATTCGAATAATGGACAAATGGGAGAAGCGAGGATTTCTCTTATTCTTTAGCCCCAAAGCCAATATCTCAATTTCTTCTTGCACAAGACACTGATAGAATGAACACGACCCTCACTGAATCACTGAATAAATTGTCAATCAAGCCACGACCATTTAAATCGTCTAAAAACTGTCTGATTATTTCCCTGATAAACTGAATCCATACTGAGGAAAATAAATCCTCAGGTGAATCACTGGTGAACTGGTGAATCAAACCAGATTTCACACGCAACATTTCTTGATAATCTGATGACTTTTGTACACAACACAACTTGAATTTTTGAAACGCACATTATCTGAGGAATAAACCACTGGCACACACCACTTGCATTCGAAACAATTTATTTGATAGTTTGACCAAATTTAGGTCAAACGTCCATCTGAATCGAATTGTGACTGAACAAACGCATCTGAAATGAAATTACTGTCTTGTCTTTAAAATCCTGCAACACAGAGAAGAAGAAGAACACTGCAACCTATTTTTTGTATTTTGGTTAGAAGTTAGTAAAGATAAACAAATAATGAAGAAGTAAAAACAATGGTGATCCCCTGCGAAGCCTATACCCTCATCTGAGAAGAAACTTGAAACCAGTGCGATCTTGTTTGTAGGCAAAATGCAGATGATATGCGAAGAAATCTTAGGGCAAAAATTAGGGTGTTACAACTTGCATTGACCTTGCATATGCATCAATACATGAACTTGCCATGACATTTCTTGCACTCATATGTCATCTTAGACATCTTAAGACATGTTAGAACCATGCTTGATCATTCCTTCATTCATTTTCCATGTTTAGCATTCATTTCATTTCATTAACTTTCATGTTATTCAAACTTCAAAATATGCCTCCTTTGCATCTCATTCTTGTATGATCATACATGTGCACTTTGTATGCCTTTGCATCATCTTACATGCCATTTCCATTGCATAAACACTTATGACTTTGGTCATTTCATCTCATATCATCTCATTTCACTTCATTTCTTCATGCTTTATACTTTATGCATTCATGCTAACACTTTCAGGTGGTAAGTCATTTTGAGAGGTGGATTTGCCTTCACCTCTCACTTCTTCTTATCTCTTTCATTTGCATTCTTACTTGTCTTTTAAGTGAACTTTTTCACTTGTGTTCCATCTCTCACTTTCTTTCTTTAAGTTACTTATCTTCTTCAATGAAGTAAGTAACTTATTCTTCTGCTTCTTCCTCCTTTCATCTGCTTCTTCCATTGGTGGCTTCCTTGAAGATCTTTCTCAAGCCTTACAAACCATAGGATATCCAAGCATGATAATAATTAGCGTTGTGATTAGTCACCCTTTAGCTTTTTTACCTTTGAGTCTCCTTGAGTCTCTCTTCTTATCTCAATAATCAGAGACTAAACTCTTAAAGTTTTAGGACTTTGGAATTAGGGTTATGCATGCATCCTTCTCTTAGGATGGAGTGTATAACTTTAATCCTAAGTGTTAAACATTTAATTTGTTTAAACCTCTTAATCAAAACACATTAATAATCATCAAGACTTTATCTTGTAACTTGGGCCTTACATTAGGGTTCTAATTCTTCCTTTATGGTTAAGAAGGACTAACCCTAGTGTTTAATGGACAAGTCCCCCTCAAGTTGTCTTACAAACTTAAAATCCACTTCTTAATCTCATCCCTTAATTAAAATCCACTTAACAAAGGCTTTGTTATATAATGAATTTAATCCCTAACCATGGATTAAGTTGAGGTATCTTCCTCATCTTAAGTGTGCTCATCTATTATCCTTCTATTAGGATGGTGTAATGAGTTCACTAATCTGTGATCAGAGATTAAACTCATTACTTAACACTAAACAAAAACCCAAAAATATTTAAATAATCACAAGTAGGTTAATGATCTTAATCCTACATCATCATGGTAATTAAGTTGAGATGTTTATCTCATACTTAAGTAGGCTCATTATCCCTAATCATGGAGGATATAATGAGTTTACAAGCCCTTGATTTAGGCTTAAGCTCATTAACTTATGCAAAACACCAAAAACAATAACAAAACTGAAAACACAGAAAAACAAACAATAATCGTCTCCTTCGGGATTCTTTTCTCATCATCCTCATTCATAAACGAGAACTTGCTTCTTCCGTCTAATGCAAGACAGTTAGCACTCAAGCCAGACGAGTCATACACTTGAGCATAGACAAGCAGGCAGTTCACAATCAATTTATTTTTCAGTCTCTTTGAGTCAAACTACGGTGTTCTGACTTCCTCGTTGCACGAGAGGATACATAGGTATAACGTAACTGTTATCGAACGAAAGTCTCTTGGTCATCCCCCTCTTTCAGCATTCTTTTTAAGCCTCAGTCCCTGAGAATTCACCCTTTTGCACTGACACTTGTATATTTCTTTTCTTAGCTTTTGCACACAGATAGCACATACACTACCCCTTTTAAACACAATCTTTTAAGCGTGGATCCCGTCGAGTACGACGGACAATCTGGGTGCTTATACCTTCCCAGGTTGTAACCAACCCCCTATCTCAGTTTCTCTTGTTCGCAACCGTCTTATCCAATTTTTTCTAGGTTTATGCATCATTACCTTTCCTTCGGGATAAAAATGCCTAGCTGGCGACTCTATTCAGTTCATTTTCATTTCTCCTTTCATCGACCGTTTGCGTCTGCACCCTATCTGACCCAGTGTCTTTTCGGGGGAGCGATAGTGGCCACCCTGCACGGTGACGTCGAAGTTGGCCATCGCTGTTTCAAAGCAGCCTCTAAGGGCCTTAGCTCGATTTCATACCATCCCAAAGCTTCCACCTCAGCATCCTCCGTAAACACAGAAGTGCTCGCAGCTCTCCCTCGGTTTGATACCAGCCCAAAGCTTCCACCTCAGCATCCTCCGAAAGCTCCCAGCAGCCCTTTACTTCGTTAGCCCGACCAATCACCGACGGAGAGTTCGATCTAATCCCACTGGGAGAAGATCCTAGCAGATGTGTGAAGATTGGAGCCCATCTCCCAGACCTAGCAAAGAAACAACTAGAGGCAGGCCTGAAAGGGAACGCCGACCTATTCACGTGGAATGCAGCGGAGATGCCCGAACTCGACCCAGACGTGTCCTACCACCATCTCTCCATCGATCCTAATCACGAGGTCGTTGCCCAACAGGAGGAGGAAACAGTCGACCGAAAAAACTAAAGCTGCCGAAAAAGCTGTAGAAGACCTCCTAGAGGCGAACATTGTAACGGAAAGATGCTTGCCCATTGCCAAATATTGATAAACTAGTCGTCAACTCGACCGGCTTCAAACTACTATAATTTATGGACGCCTATTCAGGATATAATCAAATTCCCATGGCCGTGGCCGATAAAAAGCACACGGTCTTCATGACCGAATCAGACAATTACTACTATAATGTCATGCCCTTCGGTCTGAAAAACGCGGGTGCCACTTATCAACACATGATGAACAAGGTTTTCCAAGCCGAAATTGGAGACATAATCGAAGTATATATGGACGATATGATCGTCAAATCTCAGAAAGAGACGGATCACGCTTCCCACCTATGAAAGGTATTCGACCAAGCTCGAAAATGCAAGATGCGTTTCAACCCAGAAAAATCTACATTCGGAGTTCGAGCGGGAAAATTACTCAGATTTTATTTGACCGAGCAAGGAATTGAAGCCAACCCGGACAAATGTCGAGCGTTCGTGGAGGTACCTACCCCAAACTCTAAGAAATCCATACAATCGTTAAATGGAGTGCTCGCTTCCCTCGCCTGATTTGTGGCTAAGTCTGCCCAAGACGCGCTCCCATTCTACAAATTCCTTCGCAAAGAATCAACTTTTGAATGGACTGAAGAATGCGAACAAGCCTTTACCCACCTGAAAAAAGAACTTTCCGAGCCCCCATTACTCTCTAGGCCTAATGAAGGTGAAACACTATACCTCTACCTCGCTATCGCAAACAAGGCAGTAAGTGTTGCCCTTATTCGTGAGCTGCCCGAAGGGCAAAAACCCATTTACTTTATGAGCAAAAAGTTGAGCGACCCTGAGCTTAAGTACCTGGAAATCGAAAAGGTAGCGCTGGCTCTCCTCTTCACAGCAAGAAGGTTACGACACTAGTTGCTGGCCCATATTATTGTCGTTAGGATTGACCAACCCATCAGGAAGATGCTCGGAAGGCCAAATATGGTCAGACGAATGCTGAAATGGTCACTGGAATTATCCGAGTTCGACATCAAGTTCGAGGGACGACATGCCCTCAAAGCTCAAACCTTGGCCGACTTTGTAGTAGAACTTACCTTCACCGAAAAAACTACAACATCCCCGTCTAGGTGGACCGTCTTTGTCGACAGAGCATCTAGCTTGGCAGGCAGCGGGGCCAGGGTGATATTGGAGAACGAGGAAGGAACCCTCATCGAAGTATCCTTAACCTTGTCTTTCCCCACATCCAATAATCAAGCAAAATACAAAGCCTTCCTGGCCGGTTTACGCCTTACAGATGACCTAGGAGCAAAGGAAATTGTAATATGCATAGACTCCCAGCTGGTCACCAACCAGGTGCGAGGTGATTTTCAAGCCAAGAACGACAACATGGCCGAATACTTAGCCTTGGTCAAGGAGAAGCTTAAACGATTCACATCCATAGAAGTCACGCACGTCCCGTGCAAAAACAACACCCGAGCGGATATATTGTCCAAATTGGCAAGTACCAAGAAGAAGGGAGGCAACAAATCCGTCATACAAGAGATACTCCCTCGGCCCAGCATTGGGAAAACTTCAGCCCCAATAGACGTCAACTTCGTGGGCGACGCTAACTGTTGGATGACCCCAGTATTTAATTATTTGATCAAGGACGAATTACGAACAAACCCAAAAACGGCCAGCACCATACGCTGTTGGTCATGCTCGTATACTATGGTCGAGGGGAAGATGTATCGCCGAGGTTTCTCCACACCGCTCCTCAGATGCATTGAGGAAGAAAACATTCCACACGTGTTGAGGGAAGTCCACAAAGGGATCAACGCACAACATCCAGGTGGACGATCACTCGCTCGCAAGATCCTACGAGCAGGATACTACTGGCCAACAATGCAGGACGATGCGAAGGAGCATGTTAAAAAATATGACAAATGCCAACGACATGGTGACGTACATGTGGCGCCTCCTACTGAGTTGAAATCACTATCTTCCCCATGGTCGTTTGCATGGTGGGGACTAGACATATTGAGGCCCTTCGTCGTCGGCACTGGCAAAAACAAATACCTCATAGTGGGCATCGATTATTTCACTAAATGGATCAAAGCAGAGGCCTTGGCCAAGATCACTATACTAAACATCTTACGCTTCTTCAAGCGGAACATCCTCGCCCGATTCGGGGTGCCGCTCGCCATCGTGACAGACAATGGAACCTAGTTCACCGACAAGCATTTCCAAGAATTCGTAACCTTGGTTGGAACCAAACATCACTTCGCCTCGGTCGAGCACCCCCAAACTAACGGGCAAGCAGAAGCTGCTAACAGGGTCATCTTAAGAGGCCTCAAGAGGAGGTTAGACGAGCACAAAAAACGCTGGGTCGAAGAGCTACACAACGTTCTTTGGACGTACAGAACCACACCTCACTCGACAATCGGGGAATCCCCATTTCGGCTAGCGTACGGGACTGAAGCAGTCATCCCCATAGAGATGCACATATCGTCCATGCAAACAGAATCACCCATGGACCAAAATACCAACTCTAAAACGCTAAGAGAAGAGCTCGACTTAATCAAAGAAATCCGATCAGGAGCAGCTCTTTGAGAAGCTACACTCAAACAAAAAATTGCAGCTCGACATAACTCTAAGGTTATTAAACGAGCATTCAAAGTCGCAAGTCTTGTCTTGAGGAGAAATCACAAAGAATCCCGAGAAGGGAAGATGGCACCAAATTGGGAGGGCCCATATCGCGTCCGAGCAAAGATCGAAAACAGGGCCTATTAATTAGAAAATCTTCAAGGGGAAGAGCTCGCACGACCATGGAACGCCGAGAAACTCAAGCAATACTACAATAAGTATGAAGGTCACCCTGCTCCTGTACAAGGAGCAGATAGTCCGACCAAATCTGCATGCCCAGGTACAAGCATTGCAGCCCAAAACGTTGATCAACAGGACCCCCCCTCATGAAGAGGAAGGTAATTGTCACATGAACGGATACTCAAACGAGTCCAACGTCTCCTGAGTACCATGAATAGGCAGAACCCCAACTCACGATGGGACGTTCAAACCACGAAATCCGAGCCATGATCCTGACCTGGATACCGACCCAGAGCCAGCCTCCATACATCTGACCGGTCCCCCAAACCGACATATCATATTTTCTTACGAGCATTCACCCCCTAGTCGATCACTGTTTCATATTCCTTGCGCCAGACGAGCGCAAAATACTTAGCGAAAAAAATACATTTAAAATAAAAGTCCTCCGACGGACGGGCAGTCATACGTAAAAACAAAAACACTACAAAATCACAAAACGACCACCAAGGTCGGAAACATTCATCAAAAAACTGCGATCCCTAAGGGCCGACTTGTTCATAATTACATAAAAAGGGGACCATGTCCACGAGCAAAAACTATAAATTACATATGTTTTGGGCACGCAGGCCAACCTAATTACCCTCCTCCTCTTGCGCCCCTGACAAACTTTCACTCGGAGGTTGCTGAGCTTCAGGCTGGACCGACTGGTTTGGCTCTCCCGGATGAGAATCATCCACGATCATATAATCTGGGACTACAACCCGAACATCCACGACCTTGTACAAATAGTTGATCTGATCAGTATCAAGGTCCAACTCCGGATGGAGGGCATTGATATGATCCACAACATTCTGAAAACTCATCTTGGTCGTGTCCCTCAAGTCTTCCAGATCCTGGTCCAACCGGGCAAAGAAGTACGCCCTGCTCATCATACCCTTGGTATCTTCATCCTCGTCATCCTTGGGAAAGAAAGTTTCTTTCAACTTCCTATTCTGACCAACAGCTTTCTTTTTATCCACTTTTAGCTTGGTGACCACGTCAGCCCGCGCCGTCAGCTCTTTGGCCGCAGCCTCAGCGTCCTCGGTGGCCTTCCTCGCTTTTTCCTTCGAATCGGCTAGGAGGGAATTCAAGCGATTAACTTCACGCTCCTGCCCGAAACTTCTCTCGGCTAGCATCGAGGCCATTGACAGCACCCGCATCACAACACTGGCATCCTGCACTAGGGATAACCTCCGAGCAGGGCGATCCATCTGCTCGAGATACAACGAGTCCGCCCGCTCGACCTCCAGAGAAGTTTACTCGAAGAAGTTACACCTCACAAAAATGGCGGCAGTGCATGTTTGAGTTTCAAAGGAGCGTTGGTCGTCAGGTCCATAACGTTCGTTCCAATTTTATGCTTCTTAGGACTTGGACCCGAAGTCACGCCCGAAGAGCCTCGAGCGATGGGACCAGAGCCAGATCCGCTCATATCGTTACCCACCAATCGGGTCTGAACGATCTTAGCATTCCTCTTGTTACTTTGCCTCAACTTATCCTGGATCTTATCCAGGGAACTCGCCATAGAGCCTGCAAAACAGAAGAAAAAGAGAAAGATAAGATCGGCTACGAGCACAAAACCACATGACAGACAAACAGAAACAAAAATAAAACAAGTACCAAACAGGTCAGACACTTCTTGACCGTTTTTACAAGCCATGAGAGTTGTGACGTCGATTAGCGGATGTTCCACGGCTTCTCCCCCGTTAGAAGCTAACATCACCTTCCCCTCTCCGTCGAACATCGGGGTCGGAGTGAAAGAAGACACCAGCTTACGAAACTCCTCAAAGCTAGTTCTTTCGTCCTCGGTCAAAGCATCCCCTAGTTGAACGAAATCACTCACGGGTCGCCCATAATGACCGTAATCCCCGAAAAAGGAAACCTCCAAATCCTCCTACGGGGCACGTCATTCTCGTCGGTGTCGACGCCTATAAAGTTGATCGCCCTTATAGCTTCTCGGCTCACAGGCTCGATCAAGAAGTAGTCGCCTTTGAATGATCAGATAGACTCCGAATGCGCCTTGAAGATCTTAGCCCGTTGCTTAAAGGAGATAAAACCCTTCCGGGCATTCCCTCACCCCACCTGGTGCTGCAGAGAGAACAACCGAAAAAAGAGAGGAAAAGTAGCCCCGAGCCCCAGATGCGCGCATGTAAGCTCGAATGCCATCATAAAGGATGCAGCTGCGAGGGCGCTACATCCAAGTAACACGAGCACCGAACATACCAAGTCGTTGAAAGGCAACCTGATCCCCAAGATCGAAATGGCATACTCATACGTTGAAAATTTTCTCCCCCCGAAATCCGAGAAAATTTTGTCTTCGTCACCTGGACATATCACCTTCCAGTGGATAGGATCCCCCACCACAGGCAGAGGATCCCCGCGTGGCCGAGCATAAGACGAGATTTTATCCAGCAAATCCTCAACAACCCACTCCTCGGGCGTAATTGCCCTTTCCTCCTCTTCTGGAACCACAAGAGCGTCAACCTCTTCCCCGGACACTGTCGCTGCATCATTTATTTCAGTTGCCTCTGAATCCCCCGAGGAACTTCCAGAGTCCGATGGAATAGTTGCCGAGGAGCCCGAATCATCCGACGAGCCTTCCTCCGAGGAGATTTCGTAGGGATCGACGAGCGCGTTTTCACCTGAAAAGTAGAGGAATGGTGTCAGCGAATTCGATCAGAATATCAAATCCACCATTCCATTACCTATCAAGTGAAAGGGCGCGCAACGACCCAAGAACAGGGTCCCGACCAAAGCCCTCGAGTAATCGACACCTAAAACGTTCGATCAACGCTGGACAGGGAATCGTAAAAGCACAGGGTTCGCGACGAATAGATGCTCATTGCGAAACCCTAAACCTCGATCGAAAATCGACTGAGGTCGCCTCCGACCGTGAATCAGGGTCCATAACGGGCAGCGTAACAGTGACTACTTAAACCTAAAATCCATCTACATTACTCTAATCTATTGCTAAAATCAAAGCCTAAACCGCATGCATTACTATTTCATAAGAAATAAGTCTAAATGTCGAAATGAAGTTCTTACCTTGACCTTGAGACGCCATTTAAAGAGATTATGTTAGGAAGCACGGTGGTCGGCGAAAGAGAACGGTGATCGACGGCGGAATACGATTGACGGAGGTACGAGCAGGGAGTAAAGAAGAAGACGAAACGAAAAAGTACAAAAATGAGACAGTTCCTCTATTTATAGAGAAGAGGGCACGTGAAGCTGAAGCATGACCCATATCCCTAGGTAATGATAGCCTACACGCTAGCCCTTAGGCTAGTCGTCAGGACATTAAATTGGCACAAATATCAAGACACGTCACCTTTTCGTTTATTCTTCCACTGCACTGATTAATGGATGGGTTGATCGCCTATCAAACTCCTTTGTCTCTCCACAGGAAATGCTCGAAAAACCAACCCACCAACGATTACAGATATTCCCGAGCAAAAGGCTACCCTTAAGTCATCGCTTCTTCGACCAAAAGCAACGACTTGGGGGGCTCCTATTCCGGACTGGCCCAATTACCAGAAATAGGCCCTATCTATCTCGTGGCCCAACGACCCAATGACTCTACGATGCTCGGAATCCTGAGGACCAACTGCTAGACAAACCCCTTGCTCGGTACTAAGGCTATCCGACCAAGGACAAGTCGCGCAGATCTAATCTTGCCCTAACGGCTAGTTCTTAACCGTTTCCGGTTACTACGGAATCCGCAATCCAGGTCCAACTATACGGACCAATAATCATCCACCATGACCAATATAAAAATTCTCTCACACGAGAGGGTAAGGTATTCAAATCTTGACCAAAAATCTTGTACTTGCTCACTCGTTGCTCACTCTCTGACTTTAGCATCGGAGTAACTTTGCAAGTACACCCCTTTTTTCTCCATCATCAACCGTGCTCATCCACGTTCGACGCGGTCATATTGGATCCTGATCTCCAGGTATGACCAATTAGCTTATCAGAAGGAAAAAAAACAGATCGAAATAGTTTTCCTATGGCCAAATAAGCTTCTTGCAAAATAATAAACTTAAAATAAAATATTTTTAATAATGAAAATAGTTGACCATGCTTCCACGTTAGCTGAAAGAAAGACATTTTGAAACAAACAAACCTATTTTACTACTGATATCTAATTCTTATTTTATGACACGGTGATATAGTCACCTGGGATATGTAAGAAACTAATATAGAATAATATAAGTGAGAAAATAATATTATACAAAATTTTAGTATCAAATATTTATAAATCTATGTTTTTGTAAAATAAAGTACCTACATGTATGTACAATTGAAAATGTTTAATTGTTAAAATTATATAATATTAATTAAAAAAGTCAGCTCTCAACATATTTATTATTTAATAGACTAGTTTGTTAAAATATAATATTATATATTTAACGAGTTATCTCTCATCTAAAAGAATATTAGACACAAGAGAAATATTAAATATTAAATATTAAATAAAGTAGTTTCCATATTTTAACATTTGATGCTTCAAATAAAACACCAAATTGGATCGGTAAGAGATATGTTATCTCTTTTATTATATGTAAGACATTAGTTGTATATGAGAAAAAATTAAAATGTTAGATTGATGTTTTATTAAATGAATAATTATAATTATTATAACTTTAAGTGAATTACACATGTTGTTATTCTAATTTAGTTTTTATGAGAGGTTAGCTTTCTCTTTTTATGTCATAAATCTATGCAAAGTATGACCAAAGACACAAATAATAGAATAATTATAATTTGCAGGAATGAATTATTTAATTTTTATTCTTAAATTTGAATTTTAGAAATAATACAATACAACAACTTATAATTTTCTTATTTCAATTATATATTTATCTACCAAATTTATTTTTGGAAGAACATGATTTATTTCTCTCCTCTAGCTATTTTCAGATATTACCACCACCTCTTAGACTTTGTCCAGGGGAAATGGGTTGAAATTAATCCATAAAGATTTGTGTTTCAGATAATATGTTTTCTAAATCTTGTCTGGATATTTTCGGATGACCTTGTCCAGGGCTAGGTCCAGACGATGTGGGTCGAAAAACATCAGTTGAGAATTGTGTTTTGGCAAAGATTTTTTGTAAATCTTGTTTGGCAATTTTCTGATGACCTTGTCCAGGGCTGGGTCCAGACGATGTGGGCCGAAAAACATCAGAGGAGATTTGTGTTTTGGCAAAGATGTTTTGTAAATCTTGTCTGGTGATTTTCGGATGACCTTTTCCTGGGCTGGGTCCAGACGATGTGGGCCGAAAAACATCAGAGGAGATTTGTGTTTTGGAAAAGATGTTTTGTTAGTCTTCTCTGTTGATTTTCGGATGACCTTGTACAGGGCTGGGTCCAGACGATGTGCGTCGAAAAACATCAGCGGAGATTTGTGATTTGGCAAAGATGTTTTTTAAATCTTGTTTGCCGATTTTATGATGATGTCCTTCTCTAGGGCTGGGTCCAGATGATGTTGCTCGAAAAACATTTGTGCCTTCAGTTAATGATTTAATCATCCTAGCTTGAGTTTGAAAGAAAGAATGGTAGGAAACTAGTACAAGACAAATTACTAAATATTTTTTCATTGCTAAAAATTCACCCATAATCGTCACTAGAAAAACGAAATATTATTTTTATGAACTAGTTTATCTAATGAAAAAAGAGAAATGAAAAATAGGGTATTTATAATGTCCTATATTTTATAACTTTAACCAAAGTGATATTTCTTATCTTTTCATAATTAATTTTATTGAACCTATTTTAAAACAGTCAAATATTTCTTCTCATTTTTATGTGATAAAAGAATAACCTTTACATATGTTAACATAAATATACATTTGTAAATATTGAAATATAGAAAAAAGAAAACATATTCTTAGAAAAGTTACATATTTTTCAAAATAATAGAAATATCAAATCTTTTTTTTTTGAAAAAATATTCAAGATAGCTTCAAATTATAATGATATATTTTTTAATCTCTTATATCCAAAAATTGAATCAATAAAAGCGTATAATGGATAAAGTAAGAAATAAATATAAGAAGCCAATAAGGGTAATGAAAGAAGATTGAGAAAACTGTTTTCTTAAATTTAAATTTTTAAAAATATATTCCTAATAAATAAATGAATAAATAAAGATATTTAGTTAAAGTAACATGGGTAAAAAAAACAATTATATAAGTTTTGTCAATGTTAAGAAAAAAGTAAAGAGATAGAATTATAAAGGGATAAAATTAAGGTATTCTTTTATAAATAGAATCAACAAAAAATAAAATGAATTTCTTTTGTTGAAAACATTTATATTGATTATGATATTGTAAACAAAAAAAATAAAGAGAAGGGTTAATATACTTTTTAGTCCCTATAAATTTTGAAATTTCATTTTTTGTCCCTCTTGAGTTTTGACAACGGTTTTAGCTGGTTTTGGCAACGGGTTTCTTATAAAATATGTTGCCAAAAGGCAGGGAATGACTAAAAATGAAATTATAAAATTTATAGGGACTAAACAGTATATTAACCCTAAAGAGAATGAATAAAAAAATTTTAGGGCTATTTTTGTTAACAACTTTTATATAATTTTAACCTATAGTGAATCGAAAAAAAGATGAACATTAGTAGTTAGTGAAAAAATTAAGAGTTATTTTGGCTAGATAATGAAAAAGAAATATTTTGGACTAAAGAATTATAAAGTTAATCCTTTTTTAAGATTTTAAATTTTGAAATAAAAATAAATAAGTAAGATTAAAGAAAACAAATAAAAACGGCAAAAAAAAACCGAATTATATTTTTTAAAAACGTTTACCTAATTTTATATAATGTACAAAATAGAAAAGAGAGTTGATAATGAAATATTGGGTTTTGTTTATTGTTATAAATTTTTACATAATATTTACCGAAAGAAATCACTAAAACAAGAGGTTAAAATGAACATAGATAGATATTAAGTAGGGTGTGTGTAGTATCATCATAAAAAAACTCCTATCTTCTTTATATACAAACTCTAAATATTATCTTAATAGAAGGAAAAAAAACAGATCGAAACAGTTTTCTTATGGCCAAATAAGCTTCTTGAAAAATAATAAGCTTAAAATAAAATATTTTTAATAATGAAAATAGTCTACCATGCTTCCACGTTAGCTGAAAGAAAGACATTTTGAGACAAACAAACCTATTTTACTACTAAGGACTAATTCTTATTTTATGACACAGTGGTATAGTCACCCGAGATATGTAAGAAACTAATATAGAATAACATAAGTGAGAAAATAATATTATACAAAATTTTAGTATCAAATATTTGTCTTGTATAACTCTATGTTTTTGTAAAATAAAGTACCTACATGTATGTACAATTGAAAATGTTTAATTGTTAAAATTAAATAATATTAATTAAAAAAGTCAGCTTTCAATATATTTATTATTTAAAGACTATTTAAAATATAATATCATCTATTTAACGAGTTATCTCTCATCTAAAAGAATATTAGACACAAGAGAAATATTAAATATTAAATAAAGTAGTTTCCATATTTTAACATTTGATGCTTCGAATAAAACACCAAATTGGATCGGTAAGAGATATGTTATCTCCTTTATTATATGTAAGACATTAGTTGTATATGAGAGAAAATGAAAATGTTAGATTGATTAGTTTTATTAAATGAATAATTATAATTATTATAACTTTAAGTGAATTACACATGTTGTTATTCTAATTTAGTTTTGATGAGAGGTTAGCTTTCTCTTTTTATGACATAAATCTATGCAAATTAAGTATGACCAAAGACACAAATAATAGAATAATTATAATGTGCAGGAATGAATTATTTAATTTTCATTCTTAAATTAGAATTTTAGAAATAATACATATAATAACTTATAATTTTCTTATTTCAATTATATATTTATCTACCAATTTTATTTTTGGAAGAACATGATTTATTTCTCTCCTCTAGCTATTTTCAGATATTACCATCACCTCTTAAACTTTGTACAGGGGAAATGGGTTGAAATTAATGCATGGAGATTTGTGTTTCGGATAATATGTTTTCTAAGTTTTGTCTGAATATTTTCAGATGACCCTGTCCAGGGCTAGGTCCAGACGATGTGGGTCGAAAAACATCAGTTGAGAATTGTGTTTTGGCAAAGAAGTTTTGTAAATCTTGTTTTTCAATTTTCGGATGACCTTGTCCAGGGCTGGGTCCAGACGATGTGGGCCGAAAAACATCAGAGGAGATTTGTGTTTTGGCAAAAATGTTTTCTAAATCTTGTCTGGTGATTTTCGGATGACCTTTTCCTGGGCTGGGTCCAAACGATTTGGGCCGAAAAACATCAGAGGAGATTTGTGTTTTGGAAAAGATGTTTTGTTAGTCTTCTCTGTTAATTTTCGGAGGACCTTGTCCAGGGCTGGCTCCAGACGATGTGGTTTGAAAAACATCAGCAGAGATTTGTGTTTTGTTAAAGATGATTTTTAAATCTTGTTTGCCGATTTTATGATGATGTCCTTCTCCAGGGCTGGGTCCAGATGATGTTGGTCGAAAAACATTTGTGCCTTCAGTTAATGAGTTAATCGTCCTAGCTTGAGTTTGAAAGAAAGAATGGTAGGAAACTAATACAAGACAAATAACTAAATACTTTTTCATTGCTAAAAATTCACCCATAATCGTCACTAGAAAAACAAAATATTATTTTTATGAACTAGTTTATCTAATGAAAAAAGAGAAATGAAAAATAGGGTATTTATAATGTGCTATTTTTTTATAACTTTAACCAAAGTGATATTTCTTATCTTTTCATAATTAATTTTATTGAACCTATTTTAAAACAGTCAAATATTTCTTCTCATTTTTATGTGATAAAAGAATAACCTTTATGTGAAAAAATATTCTAGATAGTTTCAAATTATAATGATATATTTTTTTAATCTTTTATATCCAAAAAATGAATCAATAAAAACGTATAATGGATAAAGTAAGAAATAAATAAATATAGAAGCCAATAAGGGTAATGGAAGAAGATTGAGAAAACTGTTTTCTTAAATTTAAATTTCTAAAACTATATTCCTAATAAATAAATAAATAAATAAAGATATTTAGTTAAAGTAACATGGGTAATGAAAACAATTATATAAGTTTTGTCAATGTTAAGAAAAAAGTAAAGAGATAGAATTATAAAGGGATAAAATTAAGGTATTCTTTTATAAATAGAAGCAACAAAAAATAAAATGGATTTCTTTTGTTGAAAACATTTATATTGATTATGATATTGTAAACAAAAACAATAAAGAGAAGGGTTAATATACTTTTTAGTCCCTATAAATTTTGAAATTTCATTTTTAGTCCCTCTTGAGTTTTAGCAACGGTTTTAGCTGGTTTTGGCAATGGTTTTTTGTAAAATCTGTTGCCAAAATGCAGGGAAGGACTAAAAAAGAAATTATAAAATTTATAGGGACTAAAAAGTATATTTACCCTAAACAGAATGAATAAAAAAATTTAGGGCTATTTTTGTTAACAACTTTTATATAATTTTAACCTATAGTGAATCGAAAAAAAAGATGAACATTAGTAGTTTGTGAAAAAGTAAGAGTTATTTTGGCTAGATAATGAAAAAGAAATATTCTCGACTAAAGAATTATAAATTTATTCCTTTTTTAAGATTTTAAATTTTGAAATAAAAACAAATAAGTAAGATTAAAGAAAACAAATAAAAAAGGCAAAATAAATCGAATTATATTTTTAAAAACTTTTACCTAATTTTATATAATGTACAAAATAGAAAAGAGTGTTGATAATGAAAAATTGGGTTTTGTTTACATAATATTTGATCGTACCTGGAGATCAGGATCCGATATGGCTGGCGTCGAGCGTTGCTGAAGGACGGTTGGTGAGGAGAAGAGGGGATGTACCTGCAAGGCACTCCGATGCTAAAGTAAGACACTGAGCAAAGAGCGTGCAAGTACGAGAATTAAGGTGAGAGAATTGAATACCTGGGCCTCTCCTCTGAGAGGGTTTAATATACTGTCGTTAGTCGATGGTTATTGGTTCAAACCGTTTGGCGCGGATCGCGGAATCCGCACGAATAGGTAACAGTCAAAACTAGCCGTTGGGGGATTTCATTCTGGTCGGTATGGCCTTGGTCGACAAGGACCGTTATCCTCGGCATGGTGCTCGACGCCGAGCATGTCAGCTTGTCACTTTTCCTGGCCCAACTCTGGGAGTTGGGCTTGCCCAGAACAGGAGCCCCCCAAGTCGTTGCTTCTGCGAAGGAGCGATGACTTAGTGATGGTTTTATGTCTAAGGCGTACGCAGTGCGTCTGGTGTTTTTCGTGTGCGGACCAGGGAGTGATCGTTCAATGAACCACGGCAGGTGGGCAGTTGTTTGGTCACTCGACGAAGGGGGGATATGAAACGAAAAGTTGGTGTGTCTGGGAATTCGCGTCTATTTAATGTTCTGACGGCTAGCCTAGGGCTAGAGCGTAGGTAATCATTGCCTAGGGGTAGGGGTCACGCGTTTCTGCACGTGTTCCCTTCCCTATAAATAGGAACCCAAGGCATTATGTAAGCTTTTTTGTTTCGCCTTCTTCTCCACTGTACTGCTCGTAGATCAGCCACTGTTCTCAACCGTCGACCACCGCTTTCATCTGTCGACCACCGTGTTCCAAGCTAACTTCTTATGTAATGGCCTCCCAAGCTCCAGGTACGACTCTTTTTTGCATTTTTCTTAGTCATAGGCGTGATATTTTAGCAATGCATGTGGCATATGATAGATTTTCCAGTAGTTTAGGCTTAGAATAAGCAGATTAGAGACTTTCTGTCGTCGTTGCTCGTCGGTTATGAACCCTAATTCGTGGTCGGCGATGGTCCTGGTCGACTTTGACCTAGGACCTAATAAGCATCTAGGATTTGATCGTATCTTTGCTGTCGTCGGGCGCTGGCCATTGCCTTGAGCGATGGTTAACCGAGGGCTATGGCTCGGGACCTCACTCCTGGGTTGATACGCGCCCTTTCACTTGTTGAGCGGTGGAAGGGTGGATTTGATATTCTAATCGAATTCACTGACGCCTTTCCTCTTCTTTTCAGGTGAAAATTCGCTTATTGACCCACTCGACATTTCCTCGGAGGAGGTGTCCTCGGAAGATTCTGGTGCTTCCGCATCTGTTCCTTCTAACTCCGGAAGCTCATCGGGCGAATCAGACGCGACCACGACGGAGGAAGGGGCCCCTGATTCGGGAGAGACGACCGATGCCCCTCGGGGTCTGGAAAAAATAATCGCGTCCGAAGAATGGGTAGTGGAAGACCTGCTTGATAAGGTGTTGTCCTTCTCGAGGCCTCGTGCGGAGCCTCTGCCTACTATTGGCGATCCGGGGGATTGGGTCGTCACCTGCCCGGGGGATGATGACCGGATATTTTCAAATTTTGGAGGCCGGAAGTTTTCGATGTACGAGTAGGCGACATTGATCCTAGGGGTAACCTTTCCCTTCAGTGATATGGTTTGTGCCGTGCTCGGGCACCTGGGTGTGGCCCCGTCTCAGCTGCACCCCAACTCTTATGTGTTCCTGAGAGCGTTTGAGGTGACGTGCACCCATCTGGGTGTTGGGGCCATGCTTCCTCTGTTCTTTCACTTGTTCTCGCTGCAGTGCCAGGTAGGGCGGGGGACCGACCGAAAGGGATTTATTTCCTTCAAACAGCGGACCAAGATCTTCAAAGCTCACTCGGAATCTATCCTGACTTTCAAGACAGATTACTTCTTAGTGAAGTCGGCGAGCGAGGAAGCCGTGAGAGCACTGAGTTTCCTGGGGGTAGATACTGACGAAAATGATGAGCCTAGGCTCGATGACCGAGGGCAGGTGATTCTGAGGAGGCTCTGGCTGTTTCCCTTCTCATGGAATTACTCTCACTACGGGCGCTCGGTTAGTGAGTTTGTCCAAGTAGGGGATTATCTTAATGAGGACGATGCAACTAGCTTCGAGGAGTTTCGGAAGTTGGTAGCCTCTTTTACTCCGACCCCTCTATTGGACGTGGAGGGTAAGATAATGCTGGATCAGGACGGGGGAGAGGCTGTGGAGCGTCCTTTGATAGACGTCACAGATCTCCTAGCGTGTAACACCGGGCAAGAAGTGTCAGAGTTCTTTGGTATTTGTTTTTATTTCTGCTTGCTATTATGTTTTAATAATTTTGGGCGTTCGTCACTAATTTTGTATTCATTTTCTTTATAGGCTCCATGTCGAACCCCTTAGACAAAATCTAGGAGCGACTGCGCCAACAACAAAAGAAGAGTTTGCGGGTTGTTCAAACCAAGCTGACCGAAACGAGCGGCTCAGGGTCGGGCCCCTTGGTCCAAGGGTCCCTGAGTGCGTCTACTAGCTCGCTCATGAAGAGGCATAAATCTGCAGCGACCGTGGATTTGACGGTCAATGCTCCCCCCAAACCGAAACATGTGTTGCCGCCTTACTTCGTGAAGCGAAACTATTTCGAAGGGACGAGCATGGAGGTCGACCGGGCAGACTCTTTGTTTGTTGAGGCAATGGATCACCCTACCCGGCGTCTATCTCTGGCCCAAGACGCGAGCGCAGTTATGCGGGTCTTGTCTATGGCCTGGCTGACGGCCGAATGGAACCCTGGGCAGGAAAGGGAGGTGACAAAGCTGAAAGAGCTCCTGGCCGCTGCCGAAGGAAAGCTGGCTACGGCCTCTGAGGAAGCTGATGCCTCTGCTAAGGAGCTGACCAATCGGGGGAACATTATCGCCAAGCTGGAGGTCGATAAGAGGAGTGCCTTGGACCTGAGCAAAAAGATGAAGGACGCCTTTTTCCCGAAGGAGGATGAGGATGCCGACACCAAGGGTTTGGTGACCAGGGCCCAGTTTCTTGCTCGGATCGACCAAGATATGGAAGATCTGAACTCGTCGACTGAGCTCAGTTTCCAAAACGTTATAGACCAGATACGAGCCCTTCATCCTGAATTGGCTCTGGATACCGACCGCATTAGCTATCTCTACAAAGTCGAGGATGGTCAGATAATGGTCCCCGTAGACTTGATCATGGAGGACTCCCAACCCGGGGTGATTGCTCAGCCTAACTAACCAGAGATGCAGCCGCCTGAGAGCGAAGGTCAACCTAGTGATCTAGAAGGGGAGGGGAATTAGTCTGGCCTGCGTGCCGTAACTTTGTAATTTATTATGCCTTTTGTTTTAATCGGGGACGTGGTCCCCTTTGCGTGTAATTATGAACTAGTCGGCCCTTTGGGGTCTCAACCTTTCAGTAAAATTGCTCGACCTTGGTGGTTGTTTGTTATTTCACAATGTTTTTATTTTACAAGTATTTTTAACTGTGCGTCCGTCGGAGGACTTCCTTCCTTTTATATTTCTATAAACGTTAAGTGTTTGATGTCTTTATGATGGTTAGATGTAATTGTGTAAACACCCCAAATTTTCCCTCACTCATTTCACACCATGGCTTGTGATCTTTCATATTTGCATTAGTTTAAGCATATCATTTCATTTTGCATTTTTGTTTCACTTGCATAGTTCAAGTTCATCTGCATCTAGGGTTTGTGATCTGAGCAATCCAAGGATCCATCTGAGCTACTCCAAAGGTCTCCAAGTGTTCCAAGAGGGTCCACGTATGTTCAATCATCATATTATATCCCTCAAAGATCAAGGAATTCAAGAAATCACAAGAACTTGCAAAGCATGGAAGCAGAGCTAGGGTTTCACTACACAGATGACCTGAAATTAGGGTTTTGGTTTCAGAGGCCATAACTCCAAATTTTTTGGTCATTCTTGTTTCTAATAGTCTCAATATGTTACAAGGATCATGTGTACCAAGTTTGATGAAGAAATTCATTGTGGAAGTCATTTGTTCACTGGTTAACTTCTTGAGCAAGTCAGAGCAAAATCAGGGCATCTGAGCCCCCCAACAATGGAATCCAAGTGGATTTTTTCACCAAATTGAAGTTATATGATCTTTATTTGATCATTGAAGTGCTTGGAAGTTCACAAAATTGAAGAAAATTGAGCTAACCCAAAAGTTTCCAAAAATGGAAATGACTTGTAATGTAAACTTTCCATTTTGGGAAAGTATTTCAACCTCCTCTTTCTCAACCAAAAATGCTTCAAAAGAAAAATTGTTGGTCATGAAAGTTGTAGTTTGGATCATTCCCTTTTCAAAAAGTACAAGAATAAGTTCAAATTCATTATGGAACTCAAGTTATGGCCTTTCAAAGTTGGCAAAAATCCTATAATTTTCAAGAATACACCAAAGAGGGATCTTTGCAAAACCTCTTGCCAAGCCATTTTGTGACCTCTAATACACTTCTATGCATCATACCAACATAGTTCATTGCCTAAAAGTCAGAATTGGCCCAAGAATCGCAAGTTTTTATGCCTTGCACATCAAGAAATCACAAAAGGGGAAAATGAACAAAGTTTGCAAAAACTCATACAACCATACCTCCACTTGCTGCAGCACCTCAATTTCAATTCTATGGCTCTCCTTGATTAATGTTGAGGCCATACATGCCATTGTACAACCTCTGAACCAGCCCATGCTTCAAGTACAAGTTTTGTTGACATTTTGCAAGAGAGCCCATACCAATCACCATAGGCCACAACAACTTCTCTGACCTATCAAAGCTTATTATGTAGATCAAATGCAAGCCATAACAGAACACAAGCCAGACTGAATGCTCAGAATCACTAAGCTCTCAAAAATCACCCCATTTGCAAAAGCTTTCGAAACTCACAGCATACACACCCAAACTTCAAACTCTTTTCATCAATCAACTCAGCTTTATCAAAGGATCATTTCCCACCCTTCATTGCAACCAAAAACACCCCAAAACCAAAATACGATTTCTGGCCAGCAAGAGTACAAGCTCTCAAACCAGCCATTACAAACTTCTTCCAAGCATCAAAGCTTCATCAGGAAGATCATTGGGGTGGTTTTGAACCAAGAGGGAGGCCAGAAAGATCAAGAACACAAAGCGTCAACTCAGGTAGCTTCATGAACTTTTTTCCAGAACTTGTTATTTAAGTTTCTAAATGAATCTACATGCTTCAGTGATCATCCTGATATAATTTGTTTTGAAAATGATTGAGAAACAAGCATGTATGAAGCTTCTGAAATTTCTGTTTGATTTTCCGTTTTGCTTCGAATCTTGATGTTCATGTGAAATAAATGAAATTTTTTGGCTGATTCTTGTTTAGAATGAAGTAAGGATCATTTCTGGAGAGTTTGGTGAGTTTATTTCGCGTTTTGAGAGAGATAACAAGTTTGAGTGGCCGGAGAAGATGACCGGAGCAAGCTCCGGTCACCTGAGAGTGATTAGAACCTAATTAGGGTTTAGTGGCCAAGTTTGAATATCAGCCATAGGATCCAGTTTCGCGCGCGTGTTGATGGTCCAGATCATCCCACTTAAGATTAATTATTAATTAATTAGGTTAATTATATAATTAGGTCAGATTCAATCATGTCCCCTTATCTGCGCGCGCAGTCAAACCAGCTTTAAACCATGGCCTTTGGATCAGTTGACTTCACTTAATTCATATTTTTATTTCATTTTATTTCATTTGTTTTGTACAATTTATTTAAAATACTTAAAAATTTCCAAAAATATTTTCCTTCTGCATTTTCAATTCAAATATTTTTCTCCACCCAAAAACATTTTTATTTTTATTTTTTGCATTAAAAAATCATTTAAAAAATATTTAAATGTTTATTTTAATTAATTAATGGAAATTAATTAATGGAAATTAATTAATTAAAATATCATTTAGGTTTCTGAAAATTCCAAAAAAATTCACATTGCATCTTAGGACATTTAGAAACATTGTCAAACCAATCATACAAATTTCTTTTTGGTTTTGAACACTCTTTAACATTTTTCTTGAATTTAGGGTTCATAAAAATCCCATTTTTGAACCCTAACTTCAAGAATTCTTTTCTGCCTAATCATGAAGGGTTTGACATTGGTTCTTTTTGCATTGATATTCATATGACATGTAGTATCTAGCATATTTATGACATAAATCTATCTTGCATTTTCCCTCTTAAGGTACCTTAAAACCCTATATAACTTAGAAAAATCACAACTTTCTTTAGGTTAAGAGTTAGACCTCCTCCTTTGGGGTGTGATATCATATGGGGTTAGGGTTCATTTGAGTTCTTTTGCAATTTTTTATCTTATGATTTGCTTCTGTTTTTGACTTTTGCATCTCATGTTGCATTAAAACCCTAATTTCTCATCTTCATTTGCATTCATCTTGCATATGCATCCATACATGAACTTGCCATGACATTTCATGCATTCACATGTCATATTAGACATCATAGGACACATTAGAACCATGCTTGATAATTTCTTCATCCATTTTCCATGATGTGCCTTCATTTCATTCCATGAACTTTCATGTGCTTTCAAACTTCAAAGCATGCTTCCATTGCATTCCATCCCTTGTATGATCATTCATAACACTTCACATGTCTTTGCATCATCTCATAACATCATTTGAATCATGAGCATGATTCTGGTTTTGGTCTTCATCTTTGCATACATTCCATTTTCATTTCATTCCTTTTCTTATGCTAACATTTTCAGGTGGTGAGTAATTTGAGAAATGAATTTGCCTTCACTTCTCATTTCTCTTCTCATCCTTCTTATGCATCTTTGCTGCATTTTTCTTTGATTTAGAGTGAGCTTGCTCATTCATGTCCATCTTTCACTTTCCTTCTCCAAGTTACTTATCTTCTTCAGTGAAGTAAGTAACTTGTTTCTTCTGCTTCTCCTCCTTTCATCTGCTTCTTCCATTGGTGGCTTCTTTTAAGATCTCTTGCAAGCCTTACAAACCATAGGAACATCCAAGCATGACAATAATTAGGGTTTTTATTAGTCCCCCTTTAGTCTTTACCTTTGTGTCTTCTTTGTGTCTCTCTTCTCATCTCATAATCGAAGACTAAACCTTTAAGGTTTTAAGACTTTGTGATTAGGGTTATGCCTGCATCTTTCTCTTAGGATGGAGTGTATAACTTTAATCCTAAGTGTTAAACCCTTAATTTGTTTAAACCTCTTAATCAATCCATCTTAATAATCACTAAGACAATAGCTTGTAACTTGGGCCTTGCATTAGGGTTCTAATTCTTCCTTTATTGGTTAAGAAGGACTAACCCTAGTGTTAATGGACAAGTCCTCCTCAAGTTGTCTTACAAACCATAAAATTCATTTCTTAATCTTACCCTTAATTAAAATCCAATTTAATCAAGGTTTGTTATGTCATGAGGTTAATCCCTAATCATGGATTAAGTTGAGGTATCTTCCTCAGCTTAAGTGTGCTCATCTATTATCCTTCTATTAGGATGGTGTAATGAGTCCACTAAATCCTTGATTATGGCTTAAACTCATTACTTAACACTAAACAAAAACACCAAAAACATTTAAATAATCACAAATAGGTTAATGATCTTAATCCTACATCATCATGGTAATTAAGTGTGAGGTGTTTATCTCATACTTAAGGTATTCTCATTATCCCTAATCAAAGGGAGGATATGATGAGTTTACTAACCCTTGGTTTAGGCTTAAGCTCATTAACTTATGACAAACACAAAAAAGCAATAAAAGCTGAAAACATCAAAAACAAACAATAATCGTCTCCTTCGGGATTCTTTTCTCATCATCTTCACTCATAAACGAGAACTTGATTCTTTCGTCTAATGCAAGACAGTTAGCACCCGAGCCAGACAAGTCATACACTTGAGCATAGACAAGTAAGCAGTTCACAGTCAATTCATTTTCAGTCTTTTTGAGTCGAACTACGGTGTTTTGACTTCCTCATTGCACGAGAGGATACGTAGGCATAACTTAACTGTTATCGAACAAAAGTCTCTGTGTCTCCCCCCTCTTTCAGCATCCTTTTCCTAAGCCTCAGTCCTGAGCACTTCACTTATCTTTCTTGCACTGACACTTGTACATTCTTTTCTAGATTTTGCACACAGATAGCACAGACACTACCCCTTTAAACACAAACTTTCAAGAATGGATCCCGTCGAGTACGACGGATAATCTGGGTGCTAATACCTTCCCAGGTTGTAACCAACCCCCTTTCTCAGTTTCTCTGGTTCGCGACCGTCTTATCCATATCTTTCCAGGTTTATGCAGCATTACCTTTCCTTCGGGATAAAAATGCCTAGCTGGCGACTCTCTTCAGTTCATCTTCATTTTCTCTCTTCGCCGACCGTTCGCGCTTGCACCGGGATGCAAATCTTTGGGAGCGACAGCTTGGCGACTCTGTTGGGGACCCTTATATTGCAACCAGGGCTTCTGGTTCTTTTTGTGGGTTCCTCCTAGCGCTTGTTTGATTTGTGTTTACGGGGGTGTTATGTGCTACTTGTGCTTATTTATTTGCTTTATTTATTGCTTTCTGTACAGTTTTATTTATTACTTTCCTTTACAGTTTTATGCATTTCATACTTTCATTATCATGTGTTGGATCCCTTGTCTGTTTTGGTGGGTGGGGGTTTCATTGAGTGATTAAGGTCCTATACCGGGGACCTGAGTGACACATAGGCTAGAGTGGCTTCATATTCTTTCCCTTTCCATTTTGGTCTGGTGCGGGAATATGAAACACGGTTCAGACATGGGTTTCTTCTTCAGAACTATGTGCTACATATTTCCTGTAATACTATGGCTATCTAGGAAGCCTGCTAAGTCTGGATGACCTTTTTATGACCTTCAGCATCTGAGGTGAATTAGAGGAGGATCTTTTATGGTTATTGTAAACACTGTACTTCCGGGTTAGAAGTATTTACACTTCTCATAACTGATCCAAGTCTGAGGATCCTTGTTCTGGAATATTACATGTGAGGGGGTTGGTGTCGCTCCCAAATATTTGCATCCCGGTACAAGTGCGAATGGTCGGTGAAAGAGAAATGAAATGAAGGTGAAAAGAGTCGCCAGCTAGGCATTTTTATCCCGAAGAAAAGGTAATGTTGCATAAACCTAGGAAGAAATGGATAAGACGGTCGCGAACCAGAGAAACTGAGAAAAGGGGTTGGTTACAACCTGGGAAGGTATTCGCACCCAGATTGTCCGCCGTACTCGACGGGATCCACGCTTGAAAGTTTGTGTTTAAAGGGGTAGTGTCAGTGCTATTTGTGTGAAAAAGCTGGAAAAGAATGCAAGTGTCAGTGCAACAGAAGTGTGAAGTGAGATAAAAAAGTGTCAGTGTAAGGAAAGAGTGCAGAGCTCAAGACTATGAGGCTTAAAGAATAATGCTGGAAGAGAGGGGAATATGCAGAGACTTTTGTTCGATAACAGTTAAGTTATGCCTACGTATCCTCTCGTGCAATGAGGAAGTCAAAACACCGTAGTTCGACTCAAAGAGACTGAAAGATAAATTAACTTGTGAACTGTTCACTTGTCTATGCTCAAGTGTATGACCTGTCTGGCTCGGGTGCAAACTGTCTTGCATTAGACAGAAGAAGCGAGTTCTCGTTTATGAGTGAATGAGGTGAGAAAAGAATCCCGGAGGAGATGATTATTGTTTGTTTTTGATGTTTTCAATCTTTTATTGCTTTTTGAGTTTGTCATAAGTTAATGAGCTTAAGCCTAAACCAAAGGTTAGTAAACTCATCATATACTCCCTTTGATTAGGGATAATGAGAATACCTTAAGAATGAGATAAACACCTCAAACTTAATTACCATGATGGTGTAGAATTAAGATCATTAACCTACTTGTGATTATTTAGATGTTTTTGGAGTTTTTGTTTGGTGTTAAGTAATGAGTTTAAGCCATAATCAAATATTTAATGGACCCATTACACCATCCTAATAGAAGGATAATAGATGAGAACATTTAAACTGAGGAAGGCTCCTCAGCTTAATCCATGATTAGGGATTAACCTCATGACAAAACAAGACCTTTATTTAAAGTGGATTTTAGTTAATGGTGAGATTAAGAAATAGATTTTATGGTTTGTAAGACAACTTGAGGGGGACTTGTCCATTAACACTAGGGTTAGTCCTTCTTAACCATTTAAGGAAGAATTAGAACCCTAATGCAAGGCCCAAGTTACAAGCTTATTGTCTTAGTGATTATTAGATGGATTGATTAAAGGATTTAAACATATTAAGGGTTTAAAACTTAGGATTAAAGTTATACACTCCATCCTAATAGAAGGATGCAGGCATAACCCTAATCACAAAGCCTTAAAACCTTTAAGGCTTAGTCCTTGATTAAGAGGTGAGAAGAGAAGACACAAAGATGACACAAAGGTAAAACTAATGGGGGGACTAATCAAACCCTAATTGTTATCATGCTTGGGTATTCCTAGGGTTTATGAGGTTTGGAAGAGGCCTTCTAGGAAATACCACCAAGGAAGAAGGAAGATGGAAGGAAGAGAAGCAGAAAGAAGCAAGACAACTTACTTCACTTAAGAAGATAAGTTTCTTGGAGAAAGAAGGTGAGGAGGGAACATGAATGAGAAAGCTCACTCTAATACAAAAGTAAAATGCAACAATGAATGCATAAGAGAGATGAGAAAATATTGTGAGAAGTAAAGGCAAATTCACTTCTCAAACACTTACCACCTGAAAAGTTAGCAAAAGGAAGTGAAATGAAATGGAAATGGGATGAAATGCAAAGATGAAAAACAAAACCAGAAGCATGTTCAAGATGCTAATGATGCAAATAGATGATACAAATGTATGTCATGAGATGGAGATGATCATACAAAGGATGAGAATGCAAATGAAACATATAAAAGATGTTAATGCTATTATTTTATGATTGGCATTATGTTTGGTAAAACTAATATGGCTGGAAAATGTTGAATAAGAAGTTCCATATGTTAAATTAACATGGTATAGACTCTGGAAGAACAAGTCAAGACATGATGTCCTGACATGGTGGCACAGATAAATGTGGAAGTTGTCAAAGAAGATGTTGAATTCAGTTCAGAATGTCCTATCAGATGTTGGGACATTATCAAACAGAGTATAAGAACTTAATTCAGGATGTCCCAACAGATGTTGTCATATGTTACAGTTAGATGTCAAAGAAGATGTTGAAACATCTGCAAATGTCATGACAGAATTACTGTCATATGTTACAGACAGATGTCAAAGAAGATGTTGAAACATCTGCAAATGTCATGACAGAATTACTGTCATATGTTACAGACAGATGTCAAAGAAGATGTTGAAACATCTGCAAATGTCATGACAGATGTCAAAGAAAATGTTGAAACATCTGCAACTATCATGACAACATTACTGTCATATGTTACATATAGATATCAAACAAGAAGTGTTGAACTTAGTTCAGGATGTCACACCAGATGTTGTGACACTGTCAAACAGAGTAACAGTTAATGAACTTAAGTCAAGATATCAGGATGTCACATTAGATGTTGTGACATTGTATCAGTAAATGAAGTAAGTTCAGTTTTTCAGGATGTCCCAACAGATGTTGTGACATCTCAGACCTGCTACCAGAATTAATTAATGACTAACAGAACTGAGTAAATTCAGGGGAATCTATCTGGAATTAATTGGAAAGAGATAAGCAATACAAGGCGCATCTTTAGGGAGATTAGTTATCTGATTTCAGTAAAACAGAATAACTAATTCACCTTGAATTAAGGAGGTAGCAAACTAACTAACCCTAATTCAAGGTGATGACAGTGGGATTTATCATATCTGAATTATGCAGAATATTCTGGAGATATTATGCAATCATATGTGGCGCTGATTTAAAGGGTGCTGATTTAGAAGATCTTAAAGACTCAATTTAAATTGAAGACAAATATTGAAAAATATAGGTTTCTATATTTAGAGATATTTTAGGAGTTTTTAGATTTGAAGATTTTTTCTGCATATTTGTAGCAACTATTGTTGTGATTGTTTAGGCCCAAATCCAGTTGGGAATAGGTTATAAAAGAAACCTTGTAACCTAGTTTAGAAGAATCCAATCAACCGAAAATGTAAACATTATTAGGGTTGTGTTCTTGTGGCAGCCGTGCATAACAAGGAACTCTATTGTGGCTGTTTCACTTGTGATTCTCGAAGCTTGTAAGCAAGAGAAGTATTGTGTCTTGATTGAAACTTTTAAGTAAGATCAAGCTGTTGTGTTTGAAGTGTGACTTCAATTTTATTAATCATTGTAAAAGATCACTGTGTGATTAAGGGGGAGTGAGTTGGTACTCATACCTAAGTTGTGTCTTAGGTAGAAATTGCATTGGGTAGATATTAAGTGAAAGATTAAACTGGGTGGTTTAAGTCTAGAATTAATATTACTTATAGTGGATTTCCTCCTGGCTTGGTAGCCCCCAGATGTAAGTGTGGAGATACACTGAACTGGGTTAACAATTCTGCTGTGTTCTTTATATCTTTTATGTTTTATGCAGTACCTGAACTGAATGTCCTATCAGATGTCCCAACATCCTGAAGCATGTTTGACTCTGATATATCACAATTATTTAAGTACTGATATGTATGCCTTACCATGTTTATAAGTAACAGATAAGATGTCTCAACATCATATTCGACATCTGAGTCTGTCATACCAGAATTTCAATTGGTATCAGAGCAGGCATCCTGGTCTGTTTCTGGATGAGATCTAAGGGGGATACTTTCTGGTTCATGGTAAAGGAAGAAGGATGATATAATGAAAAGCTGTTGGAACTTGAGAGGTTCATATTGGCGTTTGATTGGTCCCTAGAAGTGGAGGATGGACTATTCATCATATGGTGTATATTGGACCAGTCTGGTGTTATCAGGGCTGGAAATTTGCTGGTGAATTGCTGTGTAGCTATGATGTCAGACAGAATGTCCTGACATCTTGGTTCAGAGAAGTCTATATTTGAAGGAGGCTTGTATTTTGTTTTCTGTGAGGTTTGGGTTCAACTTCTATACTGCTGCATGTGCCTCTGATATTTTCTGAAGTTATACCAAGTTTGTGTTACTTGGATTAGATGCACTGTGGTTGGGAAATGTTCTGGTTGTTCTTGTATGGGGAGTTATATCTGTATCTGAATTGATGATCATACAATTTATAAGGAATTGCTCTATTATTTATGATGTGTTATGTTTGATAGTGGTTTCCCAGTACTTCCTACAAAGGCTGTTGTAAAACTTCAGTTCATAACGTCAAGTTTGATGTTCTATCATGTGATTACAGAACTGGAAGAAACTTAGTTCAGAATGGTGTGGTTCTTGATGAAAGAAGAGGTTGGAGCCAAAACAAAAGAGTATAATTATCAAATCTTTCATGCGGGAGTGAAAATCTTGATAAGTTATCTCTTAAGCTTATGTATGGTGACCTAATGAGGATATTCTTCTTGGTTATGGTGTCCTATGTTGTTTAGGTATAGCTGGAGAAAATCTCTCTTGTGAAGATACATGTTTATGATTGTCTAAATCATGAACTGAAGGAAGTTTCATCAAGAAAGAAGCTGAATTGATATGTCAATCCTAATGGCTTGACACCACACTTCACATCAACAGTTTATGGTAAATGTTGAATCAAAGACCTAAAAGATTGTTTTTTTTTGGGATTTATGAAGATATGAAGCTGAATACTCCTTGAGATGCTACTGTCTATTGTATGTGTGCAAAGTATCTTTCATAATGTTATAACACTTCAGTTGGAGCTGATTGAAGAAAAGATAGTAATCTTGAAAGCAATAATGTTTCAGAACCAAGCTTAGTTTTGTGTTTCAGAAGAAGGAAACTGGTGTGATATCCTGCTAACATGATGGATGCTTTGGGTGCTAGACAAATGTGTGATGATCACATATGTTTGGAACCTACTCCTAACCTGGAAGAGGAGGCATCCATGCTACATGTTGAAGACTTAGATAATGACTCTGACACAGAGATCATTGCTTCTGTGGACCCTAGCATAGCCAAAAGGCTTAGGGCTAGAAAGGAAAAGAAGACTGCAGGACATTTAACTCCTGAAAAGAAGCAGCCTACTTCAAAGAAAGACAAGGCCAAAGTGGTATTTGGTCCTACTAAACAATGGAGCAAGGTGAATACCCAAAAGAGGAAAGTTGTAACTCCACCAGATTCAGATGTTGAAGAGTATGTTCCAACATCCCAACCAAAGAAGAAACCAGCACCCTCAAGGTCCACCTCTGCTATTCCAGAAGCTCCTCTGGACAATGTTTCATTCCATCACGTGTCAAGTGTGAGCAGATGGAAATTTGTATACCAAAGAAGGGTAGCACTTGAAAGAGAGCTGGGCAGCAATGCACTTGAGTGCACTGAGTCAAGAAATTCAGTGTCAACCTACAAGAGGACTGTGCTGAAGGTAAATCAGATGAATTCAGAAAAGTCTATGTAAGAGGGAGATGTGTGGAATTCTCTCCTAGGGTTATCAACCATTATCTAGGGAAAGAATCTGATGGACCTAATGAGCTGGGTAAGACAGATAACCAGGTGTGCAAGGTCATTACTGCCAATCAAGTCAAAGCTTGGCCAGTCAAGGGCAAACTTTATGTTAGCTTGCTAACAAGGAAGTATGCAATGCTGCATAGGATTGGCACTGTAAACAGGGTCCCTACCAACCATACTTCTTCAATAGCAACTGGATTGGGCAGATTCATATATGTTGTGGGCACCCAAACAAAGCTGGACTTTGGGGCTTACATCTTTGATCAAACCCTACAGCATGCAGGAACATCAACAACAAATCTTCCCATTGCTTTTCCCTCTCTGCTATGTGGAATCATACTAAGCCAGTATCCAGGTATCCTCACTGAGAAGGATTCAGTATGCAAAAGAAAAAGTCCTCTGGCCTTCCATTACAAACTTTTCTTGAGCCATCATGCTGCTGATGTTGAAGCTTCCACTAGGACATCTGCTGGACCTTCAAAAGCAAAGACTCCCATATCCAAAGCTGCCTTGATTGCAGATCTGAAGAACACTTGCAAAAAGCTGGATGCCAGGAAGAAAAAGCTTGAGGAAGTAATTCAAAGGCTGGAGCTGGAAGAGGTTGCTCAGAATACTGATGAATCTGATGATGAATCTGAAAAAGCTTCTAAACACTACAAGAAAAACACGTTTTAGCTGCAAACTTTTAGCGTCGGCCCCGACTCCGACACTAAAGTGTTGACATTACGTCAGCGAAAGCCCTCGCTAACAGGTAAATACAGTTGTTTTATTTTTTTTCCAAGTCATTATTACTAGCGTCGGCTATGTGCGACGCTAACATTGGTACGAAAATTCTTCATTTCCCTCCGCAAGTTTCGTTTGACTCCTATTCTTATTGTTTTAATAAATTATTTTATTTTTTAACGATAGCGTCGGTGATATGCGACGCTAATGTTGCGCGAAAAATTTTCTTTTCCCCCTCAAATTTCGTTTGCCTCCTTTTTTTATTGTTTTAATAAATTATTATTTTATTAATATTAGTGTCGGCTCAAATCGACGCTAATTTTAATTCCAAAAATATTTTATTTACTTTTAATTAAGTTTGACTCCTTTATTATCTTTTTATTGTTTTAATTAATTATTTTATACCAAATATAAATTAAACTATACTACAAAAACTATTCTAAATATATAAAATTCTTAAAGGCCAACAACATTTCTTAATATTTATTCTAAAAATAAATTTGATAAATCTTAATATAAATTAAATACTATAAAAATTATTTTATATCAAATTATTTTATACCAATTTATAAATTAAAATTAAATACAATAAAAATTATTTTATATCAAATTATTTTATATCAATTATAAATAAAAATTAAATACAATAAAAATTATTTTATACCAATTATAAATAAAAATTAAATACTATAAAAAATCTAAATTTATAAAATTCTTAAAGGCCAACAATTATTTTATACCAAATAAATTTTATACCAATTATAAATTAAAATTAAATACTATAAAATTATTTTATACCAAATTATTTTATATCAATTTATAAATTAAAATTAAATATTATAAAAATTATTTTATACCAATTATAAATAAAAATTAAATACAATAAAAATTATTTTATACCAATTATAAATAAAAATTAAATACTATAAAAAATCTAAATTTATAAAATTCTTAAAGGCCAACAATTATTTTATACCAAATAAATTTTATACCAATTATAAATTAAAATTAAATACTATAAAAATTATTTTATACCAAATTATTTTATACCAATTTATAAATTAAAATTAAATACTATAAAAATTATTTTATACCAATTATAAATTAAAATTAAATACTATAAAAATTATTTTATACCAATTATAAATAAAAATTAAATACTATAAAAAATCTAAATTTATAAAATTCTTAAAGGCCAACAATTATTTTATACCAAATAGATTTTATAAATTAAAATTATCAAAAATTATTACTATAAAAAAACTTATAAAATAAAATGAAAAATAATAAACAATATATCAGTTCATCACTTTCTAACTTTTTCCAGATTTTCATTACCTCTATTTTCGTTCATCACCTGAACCCTCTCAATGAACCCTCTCAATCCTTCAGTAACCCTCTCAATCCTTCATCTCAAACCCTAAGCCCTCTCAATCGTTCATCTCAAACCCGAAGCCTCTCAGTGTTCATCTCAAATAAGTTGTTTCGAATTCGATTTCGCATTCTCAAACCCTAAGCCCTCTCAATCGTTCATCTGAAACCCTAAGCCTCTCAATCGTTCATCTCAAATAAGCTGTTTCAGGTGTCTTTTAATTTCTTTTAATTTAAATAAGTTTTTTCGATTTCGATTTCGCATCTTATTTAATTCGCTTCTGTGCATTCGCATCTTATTTAATTTCTTCAGTTTGGTTTGTTTTAATGGATTGTTTTAATGTTAATTGGTAGGGAAAAGGGTGAGGTCGAAATGTCGGTGTTCTCGTAATATTGTTATTTCTCCTTCAAGCTTCTCTTTCTGGTGAGTATTCTTATCAGTTTATAAGTTAGGTATTTTTATGAATGAGTATTCTTAAGATGTATTAGAATTGAACTGAATTGATGTTGGAAGTTAGAATTGAATTGAATTTGAGCTAGTGTTTATGATTGGCTGCCAATGATATATTTCATGTTAACTGTCAATGAAATTCAACTCAAATGACTTTGAAAATAGGAATTATGTTATCAGTTAGTAGAATTTGTTATTTAGACGTGCACTTAGTAATTTTGAGAATTGAAAATTAAGTGAAATTCAGTTATGCACTATTTTATGAAGTTAGTTGTTTTGTTTAGTTTGAATGGATAAATGAAGTTATTTTAATGAGAAAGTTAATAACTGAATGTTTGTATGTGGACACTTGATGATAGCAGGCCATTAACAGAAATAGGTCTGCATCCAACTGATTTTTTTATACCTACTCTGATTGTTAAGATTTTTATATATAGAAGAAATCGCATGAAAATGATTAGGGAATACCAAAACCAAAAACTAGTTATTAGAACGATGAAAATCCATTGAGACAGGCTGCTGCAGCATATGCCGGGCCGGTAGAGTATTTCTTAGAGGAAAAGAAAAGAGAGCAAAAACTGTTTATTGGAATGATGAAAAACCATTGAGTATGAGAAAAAATGACAGTCAAAACAAAACTGCCGGTTTGTGATACAATAGAACATTAATTCTGCAGCTTGTGTTACCAAAATTGTAACTGTAGGTAGTTTTGGCAGGCCTTGTGATATGACAGTGAAAACTCTGTAACTTTGTGTGTGCTCATTTGAAACTCTTTATTTTGATTGATACTAGGCATTGTTATTTGAAACACTTTACATTGTGTGTGCACAAAGATGTGTCCTGTGGTGTATTCCTGTGTGGTATTCTCTTTGTAGTAGTAAATGGTTGTCTGTTCTGATCATGCTTGTCTGTTCTAATCATGCTTGTCAGTCAAATGTATCCAATCATGCTTGTCTGTTCTGATCATACATAAGAGAAAAAACATGCGTATTAGCAGCCTTGAAGTTCTGTTATTTATATTTTTGGTTAATTGTGAAGTTCTGGTATTCACAGGAGGTTCTGCTTCTTTCTGCTGCACGACAAGTTCCACCTTCAATAACGAAGAACGATTTGGTAACGTTCGATTTGGTAACGATTTCAGCTGCAGGTATTCTTCTGCTTGTTTACTTGTTACTGTGCTGGTTTCCAAGATCTCTGCTTGCAGTACCTTTGAACATGTTCTGTTTCCATTACCACCTCATTCTTATCATCTTCCAATACTATTCTCTTTGCCTCTGAATTAGGAAACATACAGAATTCACTAAAAACAGGAAATATCTTTCCCAAATTAGTTGCGAGTACTATTATTAAGTGTTATCCAATTTAAGACAATATAAAATGTATTTAAATATAAATGTCAATTTTAATTGAGTTATTAATTATAAAATTCCCCAAGTTTTGTTTTATTAAAAGCTTGTCATGATCACTGATAGTAATGAAATATCAAGATCATATTATAACCCATGAAATGGCAAAGTATGTAGCAAACAATTGTTATTTATATTGATAAATGACCAATCAATACAGAATTACAAATACATAATAATGGCTCCCTTAGGTTCAATATAGAATTACATATTACATAGTCAATGTGGAAGCTTTTGTATCCTGCTATGAATGGTGCTTTTGACCAATCTGTTTTCTCTAATCCACCTCTTGTTGCCCAATCATCTGCGTTCCATAAACTGTTGTATATCTTCATTGGTTGGTCGAATGGAAATTTCACTCCTAAATCCTTGCTGTTCTTGAACACTCTTATTGGAACATCATCCACATAGAAACTGCAAGCAAATTAATCATAGGTTTAGCTATATTGTTTTAGATTAAAGCAATATAGTTGAGTCAAGTATTGTTTGCTTACACAATCTGGTACATGTTCCAAAGAATGGAGTATCTGTGAAATTCTTTTGTAGGATCAAACCAGAGATAGATCCTTTGTTCTTTGTTACCTTGTCCACCAGTGAATACATTTGTTTGTAAAATGTAAGGTTGTCCAGTTCTGTTCCCCAAGAACTCAAAATCTATCTCATCATGTTCAGCATTTTGTGAAGATAACTGCATCAAAAGTAGTTCCATTCACAACAAAGCTTAATTGATATTTTTCAAAAGTTAATTGATATTATTTCTCCCTTCTTTATTTTAATAAAAGAAAAGAAACTTTGGGGCAAAAGGTCTTCATTTTGTTTATACAACAACTCTTAGTTGTTCTTGTTAGTGTTTGGTGCTATGATGGAGGTTTTAGTAGGGTATATATAGGAAATTTATTGTTTGTAAAGTAAATGGTAATGAAGAAGCAGAGGGTGGAGCTTAGTTTTTGGGTCAAGGCAATGAGTTCTATCCTGCCGTGTTGGCTCAAATGACAACTACCCTAATATAGGATTGCTTTTAAGGTCAATGAACCAGTTCTATTACTTCAAATAGTCCTATGAAATCATTTTGTAAAAGAAACAAAAAACAGAATCATTTTCTACAAACCAATTTTAGCTACATCCTATTTATTTTTAACAAGCACTCAAAAGAACAATACAAACTACAAAACAAGGTAAAGTGTTTCAACACAAAGAGAAGGTGCCTTCACAAGATCACCACAAAGAGAAGGTGCCTTCACAAGATCACCATAAATGGGAATGGTCAAAGTGTGATTGCAATGGTAGTTGATGAGTGTGATTCATCAAAGGGGTGTGATACAGAACATGAGTATCAACCTCCATGTGCCAATAATATAGTTGATGCTTCAATGGCTGTGTGGAAAGGCTTAGGTGTCCCTAGGAACCAATGGGGTGGGTTGGATATTACATGGTCAGATGTTTGATAATTCAGCATGTGTTCTGTTAGATTGCCTGTAATTTTATTTTTACCGTTGAAATGTATCTCATACGGTTCATCTTGTGTCAAATGTGAACATTTTATTTGTTCATAGAACATAGTACCATTGAATCATCTATATTTTTCTTGTCTATACGAGTCTTGATGGGGTGAATTTACAGAATTTTTTGTCAAGCATTATATGAAAATTAATCATCATAAAAGTGCATTGACAAGAAGCTATAATCAAATTATTATTAACTGTGGTGATACAAGTTGTTATTTTACAACTGTTTTTAAGAGGATTTGAACTCCATCACTTAAAATATTAAACAGTACATTACATCCTGAAGTGATTCTAGTAATTTGTTGTTTTTAATGCTTTTAAATTAATTATTCAAAAGTTAATTGATATTATTTTTCAAAATTTTATCATTCTATTATCTCTTATTATAAACTTTTTGTGTTGCATCTAATATTCTAAAAGTTTTCTCTTTTATTCCCTCTCACAGGTTCTCTTTCATTGGAAGATTGCAACTGTTTACTCACACACTTACTGGTAATTTATTTTGCTCTTTCTAAATATTTTCCATTCTCTTTTATTGAGGATATCAGTTTATTTATTCTCATGCTTACTCTCTGTCAATTTACACACTTAAATATTTCATTTAATATTTTACGGTAATTTATTTTATTTATAAAATTTCACAAACTCTTTTAGTATAATCTATCTCCCTTTATTCAAAATGTATATTTCACTTTCTTTTATAATCTATACTGCTAACACTATTTGTTCTGCTATACTATAATAGAATATGATTTTTAAATTGAAAAGCGAGGATAAAAAGTATTCTTAAATTAATAAAATAACATCATTTTTAAACTATGAGAGAGTATCTTAATAAATATTTTATCTTTGAAATATAGAATGAGCCCTTTAAAACTCAAAATAAAAAATATTATTTGTATGATTTTTTTAATTATTGTTTTAGAGACTTTAATTATTTTTGTTGTGAATTAGTATCGTACTAACTTACACAACATATTATCTTGTGAATTAGTGTTCTAATATGATAAAACAAAATAACAATGACATAGAATATTCATAGTTAGAAAACAAATATCTAAAACAAAAAAGCATATTAAAATAAAGTTTAATGAGATGAAACGTTCTTTTAGGTTTTAATGGTAACGTACATGCAACTCATAATTTACAAATCGGGAATGAACGAACAAATGTCAATAAGTAATAGTTTGAAGTAATGGTTGAGTTATAGTTTTTTATTATAAACACCAATCATTATTTATAGGGATACATAGGCTCAATCTCAATCTATATTTTATCAATTAGAAATTTATGTTTGTTTTTTATGTAGAAAATGGATCGGAGTTGGATGTATGATAGAGTAAACTCCAATAGGTATGGTTTGAAAGATGAATTTGTTAGTGGAGTTGAAGATTTTGTCAATAAAGCCATTAATCGACCAGAATTTTTAAATGATGGAGGGATAAGGTGTCCTTGTGTAAAATGTGTCTGCATTCCCTTGAAAACACCTAGTGAGGTTAAACATCACTTGTACAAAGATGGTTTTTTGCCCAACTATTATACATGGACTCATCATGGAGAAGATAATCATAATGTAGATTTTGGTGGTCATTCTAGTAGTGGCGGAAATGCTAGTGAGAATAATCATGGTGATCAAGAACAATTTGATGCAATGAATGAAATGGTCTATGATGCTAGTACGCAATTTGTCAATGTCCCCAATGTGAGTGCTAATATGGAAAACAATACAGTTAGTGAGGGCGAGGAACCAAATGAAGAAGCTCAACGATTTTATGATGTATTGACCTCTGCAAACAAACCTATATATGAGGGAGCTTCTGAATCCAGACTATCTATTTCAGTTAAGTTGTTGGCTGCCATGTCTAATTGGCATGTTCCTCATAAGGCCATGGATTTTTTCTCTCAAATGCTTAAGGATGTTTGTCCAACAAATCAATGCTTACCTGAAAACTATTACCAAGTGAAGAAGTTGGTGTCTAAGTTGGGATTAGAGGTTAAGAAAATTGATTGTTGTGTGAATGGATGCTTATTATATTATAAAGAAGACATCACTTTAACTCAATGTAGAGTTTGTGGAGCTGCTAGATATGTTCCTCGAAAGAGTGGAATGGGAAAATACAAAGATGTGGCAGTGAAGAGAATGTTCTATTTTCCAATCATTCCAAGGTTACAACGACTTTATGCTTCAAAGGAATCTGTAACTCAAATGAGATGGCATCGTGAGAACACAAGCAATCCAAATGTTCTGCGTCACCCATCTGATGGAAAAGCATGGAAACATTTTGATGATGTTTATCCCAATTATGCTAGTGAACCAAGAAATGTAAGATTGGGTTTGTGTACCGATGGGTTTACACCTTACATTCAAGCCTCTAGTTCTCCGTATTCGTGTTGGCCGATAATAGTCACACCTTACAATCTCCCTCCTGAAATGTGTATGACCAAACCATATATGTTTTTGACTTGTCTTGTACCTGGACCGCACAATCCAAAAGTTAAAATAGATGTCTACTTGCAACCATTGATTGATGATTTGTTGCACTTGTGGAGAGATGGCATTGTGACATATGATATCTCTATGAAGCAGAATTTTGTAATGAGAGCGCATTTAATGTGGACAATTAATGATTTTCCAGCATATGGTATGTTGTCTGGATGGGGGACACAAGGTAAATTAGCATGTCCTTATTGCATGGATAGTACAGAGGCTTTCACTTTACGATACGGGGGAAAAAGTTCTTGGTTCGATTGTCATCGTCGGTTTTTGCCAATGGATCATCCGTTTAGAAAAAGTAAAAAGAGATTTACAAAAAACAAGTTTAAGAAAAAAAGACCACCTTACATGTTTACAGGACATGATCTCTGGGAAGTTGTTCGTGATTTTCCAAAAGTCACTGCGAGTGACTGGGCCCCCAAATTTCCAGGATATGGGAAACAACATAATTGGAACAAAAGAAGTATATTTTGGGATCTTCCATATTGGAAGGATAACTTATTAAGGCACAACCTTGATGTAATGCACATAGAGAAGAATGTATTTGATAATGTGTTTAACACTGTCATGAATGATCCTGCAAAAACAAAGGACAATGAGAAAGCCAGATTGGATTTACCTTTAAACTGTTTACGTGGAGATTTAGAGTTGCATCCTCTACCTAATGGAAAGATGGCTAAACCAAAGGCAAAGTTTTCTTTGACATCTGAAGAGGCAAAGCTGGTCTGTAGATGGATTAAGGAACCAAAAATGCCTGATGGCTATTCCTCGAATCTTTCTAGGTGTGCTGATGTCACCAAGGGTAGGATGAAGGGGATGAAATCCCATGACTGTCATGTATTCATGGAATGTTTTCTTCCAATTGCTTTTCGTTCCTTGCTTATTGAGATATGGAAGCCGCTAACTGAGTTAAGTCGTTTTTTTAAAGACTTGTGTTGTAATACATTGAAGTTGGAAGACCTTGTTAGGTTGGAAAAAAACATTCCCATCATCATATGCAAGCTAGAAAGAATTTTTCCACCTGGTTTCTTTGACTCGATGGAACACCTCCCGATTCACCTACCTAATGAAGCAATCCTTGGTGGTCCTGTACAATATCGTTGGATGTATCCATTTGAAAGGTAAATGATGTGTAATTTTTGTAGATTATTTAAATGAAATAACATCTTTTAACCGTTTCACTCTTAGATTAATGGGAGACTACAAGCGTTCAGTGAAAAATAAAGCAAGGGTTGAAGGTTCAATATGCACTGCCTACTTGCATCGTGAAACTACTTATTTTTGCTCTCATTACTTCAAGACTGTTAGTTTGTTTCCAAGTACAAGTTTAAGAAACGATCCTGGGTTATATCACGAGCATCAACTAGAGGTGGCGCGGTCCATACCACAGGACGTAGAGCTCATCATGATGTTGCTCTAGAATTGGTATGTATTCTATTTGTAATCCAATTGATCACACCACACACCAAATAAATATATTCCTAAAAGCAATGTATTATATAAACTATTGTTGTTGTTTCATGAAATTGTAGGAGAAGAAATTAGGTCGACCGCCAAATCCTGACGAGCTCTTCATGGCCACCCATAAGAAGAAGAATGGGCAGTGGGTAGACCGTCGTGCAGAAAAAACACATGTAAGCTAATTAATTCTGTTAGAAATATAACCTATGATGAAGAGTATATAAATATAACCTTAATAGTTATAAATTAGGTATTCCAAGCCTGAAACCACACACAACTTTCACCATATCTTTTATATATATATATTTGGTTTCTATTTTATTATTATTGGAGACCATGACATTTTAATAGTCAAATTACTAGTTGATATCAACCATGACATTTTAATTCATTCCATTGATTTAGTCAAATTACTATGTTGTTATTAGTATGTATGCTGCTAAGTGGAACTTGTTAAAATGTTAGGAACTTGTTATAATGAATGTATGTATGTATGTTATTAGTATGTATGCTGTTAAGTGGATCTTGTTAAAATGTTAGTATGTATGTTGTTAAGTGGATCAAATTAAAATATTTATTAGAGATATGCTCTGACTATTATGAATTATTGGTTTGAATTGTTTATGCTCACTGTTATGAATTAGTGGAATTGTTTATGCTCACTGCATGTGATGTTATGTCTGTTATGTTTTACAGGAAGATTATGTGAATCGTTTGACTCAAGCCACTCAAACTGATAATAACGTGGATGGGTCAGACAAGTTACAAATTTGGAAAGAAGTTGCCAGGGGTAAGACGCGTGGCCGTTGCTATGGAACTGCCCGATTGGCGGTTAACGTACGATATGGTGTGTCTTATTTGACACAAGTGACTGTTAATCAGAATAGAGAGGTGGATAACCAAGCGATTGAGGCGGCTAGAGCTGAGTCTGCCATAGCACGTGAAGAGGCTGCATTAGCTAATGCACGTGCAGATAAAGCTATAGCCGAGACAAAAGAGTTGAAAAGGAAGTTTGAAGAATTTCAAAAAGAGATGTTTGCTTGGAAGTCGAGTCAGGCAGGTCATTCCACTGCTCATGCTTCTAGTGTCCAGCCTAATACTCATGCGCATTACGATGATGACTCTGATGAGCACTCATTGGATCTAGAAGATATGAGTGATTGATGTTAGTGTCATATGCATGCTCTTTTTCTTTGTTTTGGGACTTGGATCAAACTGTTGATTTTCACAAATTTTATAGTTTGTGTTGTGTTGGTCATTGACACTTTTATGTAGTAATATAGTGGATGGACACAAGTTTAATATAGTGTCAATATTTTGATTTTGATGTAAATTTGACATCTTAATTAATGTAGAAATATTATGGATTTAAAGTTTGTTATTTTGTGTTGGAAATTATGATGTGATAATACATCAATGAATGGTTTGAAATAAAAAACAGGTTCAGGAAATTGTAAAAGGTAGATTTGATTTGCAACAGGAATCAATATAAAATAAAAAAATTAAAAAAAAAACATTTAGCGTCGGTTAACCCCCACGCTAACAAGAATTAAAAAAAAACGAAAAAACAATTAGCGGCGGCTTTATGAGACGCTCTAAAGCACAGAATATGTTGTATAGCGACGGCTTTTAGCGTCGTAAATGTCAAAAAATATATGGGTAGCGGCGGCCTAGTCCCACGCTAATAAATAAAAAAATTTGTTTTAGTGTCGTTTAGAACCGCCACTAGATGATTGTTACGTCGCCTAAAGCCGTCGCAATATGTTTTTAATATTGCACATTAGCGTCGGCTTTAGTATTGTACCGTCGGCCTAGCGTTCATTATATCCGACGCTAATGTAGCGCCGGCTCGTGATTATGCTTTGCTTCCAATGGTAGAACGTCCGCCCCGACTCCGACGCGAAGCCGACGCTAAAAGGTATTAGCGTCGGTTTTATGCATTTTAGCGAGGGCTTTTGACCGACGCTACTACGCTGTTTTCTTGTAGTGAAATGTATTTACAAATGTGGGTGATAAATGCAATGTGACCAACAATTGCTAGAAGCAAGGGAAGAATGTCAGATTGGGAAGTCTGATCAGAATGGTTGTTGAACTGGTAGTCTCTTCCACTACTAGTCATGGATAGTGGCAGTATGAACCCTTTGTAGCAAGCAAACTAAGAGCATCTGTTTGGAATATAAAATCAAGTGTGGATATTTATCAGTTGTGCTCTTTGTATGTTCATCAGGGGTGTGAAATTGAGAATTAGTGGAGTTTATGCTCAGCTGAAGTATTGTCTATCCATGACATGAGGAGATCTTGCTAATCTTATCTGGAGCTAACCTTAAAATCCTTCAAAATTAAAAGATCAGATTGTGTAGAACTATCTGCTAAGGTATTATACAAGGAATTAAGATCAATTGTTGTTTGTTGAGTTCACAAATATTTGATTGATTATCCTTGTGATTCAAGATTGGTGATGTTCAAAAAGATGTTGGAACATCTTATCATCAGAGTTTGTGCAGAATCATGGGAGAGGTATTGCATAAGCTGTAGCATTGGCTTCAGTCTTGTGTGACAGGAGTTATGTATTTCTGGAAAGTTTCTTGGCAAGAACTGGTCTGGATATTGTTGATTCTGAAGATGGAGATGAAAGACCATGGACATATCATAATCTTGATGACTACTTGGATTGGTTTATTTCTGATCTAGGTGTAGTCCAGAATGCTCATCATGGAGTTAAGATAGGTGGCGATATCATAAATTTGTTTAGACTGCCTTACTCAAGGAAAGGTGGCATCCTTGGTATAGTTATGAAGTGTAGTTCTTAACTATTCCTTCTGAATAATCAGACAGTGGCAGGTTTGAAGACTTTGGAGAAACATTGGAAGTTTCTCATCAATATGTGTTATTGGTAGGAACTTCTGCAAAACCAATAGAATGGAGGTTGTTTACTCAAACTTGATGGATAAATCAAGTCTATGAGAGCATGGAACTCTTGTTCTATAAAGGAAGGATGTTCTTTCAAGTGGCAGAAGAAGGACCTGAATTTAACAGATGGATGTGGGCTAATAATGTTTAAACATCTAGTTCAACATCAGAGTCTAATTGGTGAAGTGACACATAAATCAAGATAAAATGATCTATAGGGATTGAATGCTTCATAAGGCCTTTTATCTTGACAGCTTGGTGAAGATCAACTTTATTGATCAGGATATCTTTGGAAGATTTATTATAAACGTGAAGAAGACAAAAGTGGCAATTGGCTTTTTCATATGAGGATTCATAAAGGAGGTTATCAAAATGTGGTAATTGGTTGATCTTTAAAGTGGATTCGAAGAATCAAGATAATCAGAGTGTGGCAGCTGGTTGTTCTTGAGGATTGTCTTGGAACAAATTGCTCTTGGGCAGAGGAGTGATGAGTTGAAGAATCAAGAGGATTTATTCTTCTTGAAGTTGGATGAGAGTTTATCACTCTTTCTGGATTTCTGATTCTAACTGGTGGCACAGTGTAGTTGAAGATTTTCAGTTCTTGGATTACTATGCTATAGTAAGTCCAGTTGGTGGAGCAAATCTAGGATCATGGTGATAAGGTCTTGGTGTATGAAAAATGTTCTAACTAAGTGTTATTACATTATCTGGGGTGTTTATCTACATGGTTTCTATTATTAGACTACCTAATCATATGGGAGAATGATGAAGTAGATGATCTATATTGGAAGAAACATGTAGAAGAGACTGAAGTATATCAGGTATTGATTGCTTGGAAGTTTGTTTGTGGACATTCATTCTAAATGTCATAATTAGTTTGGATGTGTTTTTTCTGGATTGTATGGCCTTTGGTGTGTAAAGGCTTAATGTCAAGAACCTGTGTGCTAGAAGATGTTCATCTTGTGTAGTCTGTGGTAACTACAAACCCAGAAAGGAATCAGGTATGCTTTGGTACAAAAAGTGAATGTGTTCAATTGGGAATTGAACAGAGGGGGAGCTCTTGAAGACATGAAGATGCGTCTTATGTTTTCCTTTCATCAATGTATAGAGAAGCATGGAGTATCCTAGATAGGGGGAGTGTGTTACAAGTATGTGCACTTGATTTTGTGGTGTTAAGGGGGAGTAATACCTTAACCAGATAAGGAGAATCCTAAGAGTCTAGAAGGCTATATTATATAAAGCTGCTCTCTGCAGTTTATGTTTGATTCTTGAGGAATTGTGAAGCTTGTGTGTGTTTCAAGCTTATGGAGATTATATACCTCTATTTTTATTATGGTACCTTTGTCTTTTTATGGCTAAAAAGGGGGAGAAGTAATAGTGTGAGGTCTGATATGAAGATGTGATGTTAAGGAACTTCTACATAAGGTACTACTACACCTGTATGTAGATTAGTTTTAGCCAAAATAAGCCAAAGGGGGAGATTGTTAATGCTATTAATTTATGATTGGCATTATGTTTGGTAAAACTAATATGGCTGGAAGTTGTCAAAGAAGATGTTGAATTCAGTTCAGAATGTCCTATCAGATGTTGGGACATTATCAAACAGAGTATAAGAACTTAATTCAGGATGTCCCAACAGATGTTGTCATATGTTACAGTTAGATGTCAAAGAAGATGTTGAAACATCTGCAAATGTCATGACAGAATTACTGTCATATGTTACAGACAGATGTCAAAGAAGATGTTGAAACATCTGCAAATGTCATGACAGAATTACTGTCATATGTTACAGACAGATGTCAAAGAAGATGTTGAAACATCTGCAAATGTCATGACAGATGTCAAAGAAAATGTTGAAACATCTGCAACTATCATGACAACATTACTGTCATATGTTACATATAGATATCAAACAAGAAGTGTTGAACTTAGTTCAGGATGTCACACCAGATGTTGTGACACTGTCAAACAGAGTAACAGTTAATGAACTTAAGTCAAGATATCAGGATGTCACATTAGATGTTGTGACATTGTATCAGTAAATGAAGTAAGTTCAGTTTTTCAGGATGTCCCAACAGATGTTGTGACATCTCAGACCTGCTACCAGAATTAATTAATGACTAACAGAACTGAGTAAATTCAGGGGAATCTATCTGGAATTAATTGGAAAGAGATAAGCAATACAAGGCGCATCTTTAGGGAGATTAGTTATCTGATTTCAGTAAAACAGAATAACTAATTCACCTTGAATTAAGGAGGTAGCAAACTAACTAACCCTAATTCAAGGTGATGACAGTGGGATTTATCATATCTGAATTATGCAGAATATTCTGGAGATATTATGCAATCATATGTGGCGCTGATTTAAAGGGTGCTGATTTAGAAGATCTTAAAGACTCAATTTAAATTGAAGACAAATATTGAAAAATATAGGTTTCTATATTTAGAGATATTTTAGGAGTTTTTAGATTTGAAGATTTTTTCTGCATATTTGTAGCAACTATTGTTGTGATTGTTTAGGCCCAAATCCAGTTGGGAATAGGTTATAAAAGAAACCTTGTAACCTAGTTTAGAAGAATCCAATCAACCGAAAATGTAAACATTATTAGGGTTGTGTTCTTGTGGCAGCCGTGCATAACAAGGAACTCTATTGTGGCTGTTTCACTTGTGATTCTCGAAGCTTGTAAGCAAGAGAAGTATTGTGTCTTAATTGAAACTTTTAAGTAAGATCAAGCTGTTGTGTTTGAAGTGTGACTTCAATTTTATTAATCATTGTAAAAGATCACTGTGTGATTAAGGGGGAGTGAGTTGGTACTCATACCTAAGTTGTGTCTTAGGTAGAAATTGCATTGGGTAGATATTAAGTGAAAGATTAAACTGGGTGGTTTAAGTCTAGAATTAATATTACTTATAGTGGATTTCCTCCTGGCTTGGTAGCCCCCAGATGTAAGTGTGGAGATACACTGAACTGGGTTAACAATTCTGCTGTGTTCTTTATATCTTTTATGTTTTATGCAGTACCTGAACTGAATGTCCTATCAGATGTCCCAACATCCTGAAGCATGTTTGACTCTGATATATCACAATTATTTAAGTACTGATATGTATGCCTTACCATGTTTATAAGTAACAGATAAGATGTCTCAACATCATATTCGACATCTGAGTCTGTCATACCAGAATTTCAAAAGACATGAAAGTTCATGAATGCACATGAAATGAAATGAAAGCATAACATGGCAAATGGATGATGAAATGATCAAACATGATTCTAATGTGTCTTAAAATGTCTTATATGTCATGTGAATGCACAAAATGTTATGGCAACTTCATGTATGCAAGTTTATACCAGATGGATGCAAATGAAGATGCAAATTAGGGTTATATGAACATGTGAGATGCACAATTCAAAAACAGAAGCAAAACATGAGATAAAAAATTGAAAATGGACTCAAAGGGACCTGACACCTATATTAGTTGACCATCCAAAGGGGGAGGTCAGAAGCTAAACCTAGAAGGACTTATGATTTTCCTAAGTTTTTAGGGTTTTAAGGGTGATCCTAAAGGTAAAATGCCAAAAAATTGAAAATGAAAGATAAAAATGAAACAAAAATGTTTTTAGAAACTAGGAGTCATGCATAGAACAATGCAAAAATAATCATTCACAAACTCAATTTGGTTTAAAAGTTATGAATTTTTGAAGTTAGGGTTAGAAAATGAACAATTTAAGAACCCTAATTCAAATGAAAAATGTCAAAGCATGATGAAAACCAAAAAGAAATTTGTATGGTGAGTTTGTAAATGTTTCTAAATGCCTAAGAATGTTCTCTGAATTTTTTTGGGATTTTTAAATACCTAAATGTATTTTTAATTAATTAATTCTCATTAACTAATTAAAAATAACATTTAAATGATTTAAAAATAATTTTTTAATGCTAAAAATAAAAATATTTTTGGGTTCTGAAAATTAATTAAAGGTTGGATAAAATATTTCAGAATTTTTTGATGTCTTTTTCTATTTTTAAAAATTCGTGCAAGATTAAATAAAGAAAATGAAATAAAAATTAATAAAAAGAAAAGTATGCTGAATGGGTGGTTTAGATTCAATCTGGGTTTAAGTTTGTTGACTGGCGCCACATCCAATGGCCCAAATTTAAATCTGACTAAACTTAATTAATTAAATTAATAAACCTAATTAAATATTAATGACATGATCCAGACCCTTCATTGCACGCGGGAAAGCCTGATCCAAGGGTCCAGATTTGAAAAATGCCCTAACCCTAATTAATTAGGCTAATGACTTTCAGGTGGCCGGAAATGACCTCCGGTCATCTTCTCCGGCCACACCCTTCCCTGAGAATTTCTATCTCACTCCCTAGGCCATGACAAACCCCCCAAATCTCCAGAAATGATCCCCAAACCCCATAGAGCAAGAATCCAGCATCATAATCCATTTATCTTTCACCAAAATCATGATTCGAACAAAAACATAAAAATGGACAAAATTTCAGAACATGCATACACAGTCAATACTCAATCATTTTCAAAACTACAAAGCTCAGTGTAATCAGGAGAACAGTCTCTACCATCTCATAACTAAAGAAAGGTTTTCTGGAAAAAAGTTTCAAGAAGATACCTGAGATGGAGCTTTGCCAATGGAGCTGCCTGGGCCTTCTGCTTGATGCAAACAACCTCCTCTAACCTCCCTTGAGCTTCCTTGATGCTTTGCTGAAGTGTTTGTGTCCTCTCTTTGAAGTTCAGTGAAGCTCAGTTCAAAAGAGGAAAAAATTGTATTTGGTGTGTGGTGGCTTTTAGGGCAAAGTAAAGGGTGGGAAATGATCAGTGATGAATTTGGAGATGGATGGTGGAAGAAGTTCTAAGTTTTGTTGAGTATGCTGAGAGTTTCGAATGAAAATGCATAAGAGGGATTTTTGTGAACTATGGTGATGCTGATGATTCTTGATGTGTTCTTGTGTCAAATGACTTGCATTTGGTCCATATATCAAGCTGTGATAGGCCTGTGGAGTTGGTGTGGGCTATGCTGATTGGTATGGCTTGTTTTGCAAAAAGTCAAGGTTATGTGTCCTTTGAGGTATGGGCTGTTTCAGGCCAAGGACAAGGGCATGTGTGGTGCAGCTGTGATTAAGGAGGACCATGGAAATGAGATTGAGGCAAATCAGCAAGTTGTGACAAAGTTATGGGAGGTTTTGCAAATTTGTGAACTTTTGGCCCTTTCTTGATTTCTTCATGTGCAAGTCATGGAAATGTGAGATTCTTTGGGCAATTTGCAGCAAAATGGATCACATAATGTTGTTATGAGGTTTTGAGGCCAATTAGAAACCAAATCAATCATTAGAAATCCTTCTTGCAAACATCCCTCTTTTTGAGAATTTATGAAAAATGACTTATGGAGGCTTATGATCCAAGGCATGAAACTTTGAGAATTTGTGTAATTCTGACTTTGTCAAGTTGTAATGGTGCATTGAAGTCATTTAGAAGTCACAAAATGGTTTGGCTTGAGGTTTTGCAAAAATGCCTCTTTGGCATGAAACATGAAATTATGTGATTTTTGCCAACTTTGGAAAGCCATAACTTGAGTTCCAAAATGAATTAGATCTTGTTCTTGTACTTTTTGAAAATGGAATGATTCAATCTAAAACTTTCATGACCAAGAATTTTTCATTTGAAGCATTTTTGGTTAAGAAAGAGGAGGTTGAAAAACTTTCCCAAAATGGAAAGTTTACATTACAAGTCATTTCCATATTTGGCAACTTTTGGTTTAGCCTACTTTTATTCAAATTTGTGAACTTCTAAACACTTAAATGATCAAATAAAGACCATATAACTTCAATTTGATGAAAAATCCACTTTGGTTCCATGGATGGGGGCCTCAGATGCCCTGATTTTGCTCTGACTTGCTCAAGAAGTTACATAGGGATCAGATGACTTCCACAATGAATTTTTCCATCAAACTTGGTATGCATGATCCTTATAACATATTGAGACCAATGGAAACAAGAATGACCAAAAAATTTGGATTTATGGCCTCTGAAACCAAAACCCTAATTTTAGGTCATCTGTGCAGTTAAACCTGGCTCTGCTTCCATGCCTTGCCAGTTCTTGTGATTTTCTGACTTCCTTGATCTTGGGAGGATATAATATGATATTTAAACATACATAGACCCTCTTGAGATGATTGAAGACCTTTGGAGTGGCTCAGAAGGCTCAGGGGTTGCTCAGATCACAAACCCTAGATGCAGATGACTTTGAACCAATGCAGTGAAGTAAAAATGCAATATGAGATGATATGATTGAACTTATGCAAATGAAAAGATCACAAGACATGGTGTGAACTTAGTGAGGGAAAATTTGGGGTGTTTACAGCTGCCCCTATTCAAACATGAGTTAGCTGTGCAGGATGTAAGCGGCGACTTAATAGGCAAACAAGATAACTTGTGGTCGAATACCAAAGACAGTCAAAAATTTGCACTCACTGGGTGAAGAAGAAAAGGGATATAGATTGTAAAAGGAAATAAAGTATGATTATAAAGTGCGGGCGACGGAGGACGACCGTCGAGCAGAGGACGACTGCTGGGGATAAAGCAATGACGGGGACGACCGACATGCTGGGGAAATGGAGGTATCATGATGGGGACGACCATCAGGTAAAGAAACAAGATTCTATAGGGATTAAAGGTAAAGTCAATGATGGGGACGACCATCAGGTTTGGAGCAATAAATGATGAGGGACGGTCGTCAAAGGTGAAGGACGATCACCTAGCAGGGGACGACTGCTCTGTTGGGGATAAGGATGAGGGACGGTCATCTAAGGTGAAGGACGATCACCTGGCAGGGTACGGCTGCCCAAAGTATCATGACATAGGACGAATGCCGGATAGAAAAGGTCGACGATGGGGACGGCCATCGAATAAACATGATGAAGGACGATCATCAAGAGGTGAAGGACGATCACCTGGCAGGGTACGGCTGCTCTCGTGGTTTATCATGACATAGGACGAATGTCAGATAACAGAATCGACGATGGGGACGACCATCAGATAAAAATGATGAAGGACGATCATCAAGAGGTGAAGGACGATCACCTAGCAGGGGACGGCTGCTCAACACCACGACATAGGACGAATGTTGGGTAGAAAGGGGTTCTAATAATAGAGACTCCGCTGGGGGATTGAAGATGGACGGTCATCAAAAGGTGAAGGACGATCACCTGGCAGGGTACGGCTGCCGAAAGTATCATGACATAGGACGAATATCAGATAGAAAAGTAATTTTTGCTTTTTACTAGGGATTTTCTGAGGATTCTTCCGGGGAATGGTAGACACAGACGAGTGCCCACATTTTAGAAAGGAAAGGTACAAGTGTTTGACGTTGTGTATGGATTAAGGATGCGGACGAACATCCTTAAGACTATGATACGGACGAGTATCAGTAGAAACAAACGCTGACACATGTTCAGAGATGATGATACGGACGAGTATCAACCAGTTAACAAAGAACACGGACGAGTGTTGAATCTGAGGAAAGATAAGCGGTGTATACAAGATACAGACGAGTATCTGTATGAGTGAAAAATAAGCGTGAGTGAGGCACAAATGAGTGTTCAACTTGCTTGGGAGAGTATGACACGGACGAGTATCATAAGAGAAAATGTATAAGTTATAAACTTATAAGTGTAAAAGATATTCCGACGATCTGTGGGGATAAGGTGACACGGACGGGTGTCAAAAGAAGTGTATTATAAACAAGTGTTTGGTTTACAATAAGTGTTTAGGCAACCATGCTGGGGAAAGGTGACACGGACGGGTGTCAGGTGAGTATATAAAGTGGTTTATCTGTAGGGGGGATGATATGACATGGACGAGTGTCGAGTGATTATATATATACATGTATTTGTGAGTTCAAAGGGGACGCTTTGGCTTTCTGTTGGGACTGTGAGTCTTTGTATATATTGTTGACGGCATGGTTGTATATACAGGTGTTTGATTCAAAACATGACTTGTGATTATGCAATATGTTTGATTTTTTGCCGTAATGCTTTGTATTAGATGGAATGCTACACTCTGAGGGGAAATATGATGCGAATGCTATGCTTATGCAAAAGATACCGATCAGAGATTCGGATTCTGCTGCTGTGAAGATCCCTGGCTGATCTGCTTGAAGGAATATCCCAGCTGGGAGGAGAGATCATTGGTAGATCGGATACAGATGATTCTGCTTGGGGAAATAGGTCACTGATAGACCTATCTTGGTGATGAGGAGCCCAGCTGGGGTTTGTGGAAGCTTTCGTCACTTTGTTGTGAGATTTTCAGACATTGCTCTTTTGGATAGAGGCTGGAGCTTTGTGGGGAGATGGTTCCCTGTCAGCACTCGGCTGGGCAGGAACAATCACCGAATGATCTTTCTGGAGATTTCTGTAGGGATCCTGTTGAGGATGATAATATCTGACAACTCAGCTGGGGTAATGAACACCTTCTGATGCTGCCTTGAAGAAAGTGCTGGAGAAGTGATGTATGGCAGCTCTGATGGGGAGAGAGACCTTCTCTGGTGCCGTTTGGGAGATGTGTTGAGGAAATAATGATTTGGCAGCTTTCTAGGGAAAAGCTTTCATGCCCCATGTTGCGCGTTGGATACCTGCAATCCTGTTATGACAAAAAGAAATGCACAAGTACCCTGAGGTATCCCTTGCTGGATTCCATCATAAGAGTTTAGGCACTCCCGGGAGTAATATACTTCCTGTAAGCATGTGATTAGAAAATGCGCATTTGTATTTATGTAACCATTATATCAAGGATATCAGACATTTTTGCAAATGAAATAAATAATTAAAAAAATGTACAAGACGAAGCGTGACTGAAAATCTGATTTATTAATTTGTGCGCCCTGAATTGGCAAATACAGTCAAAGAAACAGATCCCCTGAAATGAGGAGATTGTTACAAAATTGAGAAACAAAAAGGTACTCGCAATGTTGACGATGCTTTAGTGCTTCCCTTTTGCTATGACTCGTATGACATTGACGTTCTTCTCATCTTGCTTTCTGAAGAAGGCTGATTCTGATCGACGCTTGAACCTTTAGCAGCTTGCCATATTGTGAGTGATACAGACGAATTCAGAATGCAGTTGTTCGCTTATTCCCTAATTTTGCGTGCATTTCCCTTTCGGGTTTTCAATCCACCGGGATACCCATTTTTGCCTGAGCTGTCCAATGCGGCTTTTCAACTCAGCCGGTGTACATTTTTTGATTTTTCCCTTTTTTTTGCCCGAGTCTTTTATTCTGTTTTTGACTCGCCGAGATGCCCTATTTTTGCCTGGACTTACATTCTGTTTTTATGTCCAGCGGGTCATTTTATGCGAAGTATTTTTTAACTGCATCTGAATTCACAGGGGACATGAAATCTTCACCATCCATAGTAGTGAGCATTAGTGCTCCACCAGAGAAAACTTTCTTCACTATGAATGGACCATCATAATTCGGAGTCCACTTGCCCATGTGGTCTGTATGAGGAGGAAGGAGTCTTTTCAGCACAAGAACTCCTACTTGGTATTCCCGAAGCCTGACTTTCTGATCGAAGGCTTTCTTCATTCTTTTCTGATATAACTGCCCATGACAGATTGCAGCTAATCTCTTTTCTTCGATCAGATTCAGTTGTTCGTACCGGGATCGGACCCATTCTGCTTCATTTAATTTGACATCCATCAGTACCCGCAAGGAGGGTAATTCAACTTCAACAGGTAGGACTGCTTCCATACCATACACAAGCTGATACGGTGTTGCCCCAGTGGATGTTCTGATTGATGTACGGTACCCATGCAAGGCAAATGGTAGCATTTCATGCCAGTCTTTGTAGGTGACCACCATCTTTTGCACAATCTTCTTAATGTTCTTGTTAGTTGCCTCTACAGCGCCATTTATCTTTGGCTTGTAAGGAGAAGATTTATGGTGTTGAATTTTGAAGTCCCGACACAGTTTTGCCATCATTTTGTTGTTCAAATTGGAACCATTATCAGTAATGATTCGCTCAGGCACTCCATACCGACATATGATGTCTCTCTTCAAGAATCGGGCTACCACTTGCCTGGTGACGTTTGCATACAAAGCTGCTTGACCCACTTGGTGAAATAGTCAATGGCTACCAGGTTGAATCTGTGGCCATTTGAAGCAGTCGGTTCAATCTTGCCAATCATATCAATTCCCCACATGGCAAAGGGCCAAGGCGAAGACATCACATTCAAAGGATTCGGAGGCACATGCGCTTTATCTGCATAAATCTGGCATTTGTGGCATTTTCTGGCATAAGCACAACAGTCTGTATCCATTGTGATCTTAACAATTTCTTGGCCATTGCATGCCCTCCAACATGGGTACTGAAAGATCCTTCATGTACCTCGTGCATCAGCAAGTCTGCTTCTGCCTTATCAACACATCTGAGAAGTACCATATCAAAGTTTCTTTTGTACAAGGAGCCATCATCATTCAGGAAGAAACTACCAGCTAGCCTCCTTAATGTCTTCTTATCATTGGATGATGCCCCAGGTGGGTATGTTTGATCCTCCAAGAAGTATTTGATGTCATAGAACCAAGGCTTATCATCTTTAGCAAGGTCTGCTGAGAATACGTATGCTGGTCTGTCAAGTCTGGATACTGAAATCCGAGGTACAAAGTTTGCAGCTTGAACTTTGATCATGGATGAAATGGTAGCCAGAGCATCTGCAAACTGATTTTCATCTCGAGGGATATACTCAAGTTTGACTGTAGTGATGAAAGTTAGTAATCTCCTCGTATAGTCGCGGTATGGAATCAGATGCTCCTGGTGAGTGTACCATTTGCCGTTGGTCTGGTTGATTACCAGAGCTGAATCTCCGAATACAGTTAAAGTCTTGATCCTGAGGTCAATGGCTTCCTCAAGACCCATGATACAGACTTCATATTCAGCTTCGTTGTTAGTGCAGTTAAAGGGGAGTTTTGCCGAGAATGGTATGTGAACTCCTTTAGGTGTAATGAGCACTGCACCAACTCCACGACCATTCATATTTACAGCCCCATCAAACATCATTGTCCATTCTTCTTCTGGGTTAGGCCCTTCAGTGTGAATAGGCTCTTCATGATCTTTTGCTTTTATGAACATGATGTCTTCATCAGGGAAGTCAAATCACATAGGTTGGTAATCATCAACGGGTTGCTCAGCCAGATAATCAGACAATACACTACCCTTGATGGCTTTCTGAGATGTGTACTGAATGTCATATTCTGTGAGAATCATTTGCCATCTTGCAACCCGTCCAGTAAGTGCTGGCTTCTCAAATATGTACTTGACTGGGTCTATCTTTGAGATTAACAAAGTAGTGTGGGTCAACATATACTGCCTTAGTCGGCGAGCAGCCCACGCTAAAGCACAGTAAGTTTTCTCGAGCAGTGAATAACGTTCTTCACAGTCGGTAAACTTTTTGCTTAGGTAGTATATTGCATACTCTTTTCGACCAGACTCGTCATGTTGGCCCAGCACACACCCCATTGACTCTTCTAATACTATCAAGTACATTATTAGAGGTTTTCCTTCAACTGGAGGCATAAGGATTAGAGGCTCTTGTAAGTATTCCTTGATTTTGTCAAAAGCCCTTTGGCAGTCTTCTTTCCACCTGACCGTTTGTTCTTTTCTTAACAGCTTGAACAAAGGCTCACAAGTTGCTGTAAGGTGAGATATGAACCTTGAAATGTAGTTCAATCTACCTAAAAACCCCTGAACTTCTTTTTCAGTCTTCGGTGCAGGCATCTCTTGGATGGCTTTGACTTTATCAGGGTCAACTTCAATCCCTTTCTCACTTACAATAAATCCAAGCAACTTACCGGATCGCACCCCGAATGTGCATTTGTTGGGCTTTAACTTCAATTGGTACTTCCTCAGACGCTTGAATAGCTTCAACAGATTCACCAGGTGGTCTTCTTGTGTGAGGGACTTGGCAATCATGTCATCCACATAACATTCAATTTCTTTGTGGATCTTGTCGTAGAATAATGTTACCATAGCCCGTTGATAAGTGGCACCAGCATTCTTCAGTCTGAATGACATTACCTTATAACAAAATGTGCCCCAAGGTGTGATGAAAATTGTCTTCTCCATGTCTTCAGGTGACATCTTGATCTGATTATATCCTGAAAATCCATCCATGAAGGAGAACACCGAGAACTGAGTCGTATTATCGACCAATACATTAATGTGAGGTAATGGGAAATCATCTTTCGGGCTAGCTCTGTTCAGATCCCGGTAATCCACACACATCCTTACTTTTCCATCCTTCTTAGGTACAGGTACAATGTTAGCAACCCACGGCGGGTAACTAGTCACAGCAAGGAAACCAGAGTCCCATTGCTTTTGTACCTCTTCTTTTATCTTCATGGCCATATCCGGACAAGTACGGTGCAACTTCTGTTTTACTGGAGGAAAGTCTTCTTTTAGAGGCAGCTTGTGCATAACAATGTCGGTATCCAGACCTGGCATGTCCTGATAAGACCAGGCAAAAACATCCACATACTCCCGAAGCATGTCAATAAGTTGCTCTTTCACTGAATCTTGCATACGGGCTCCGATTTTCACTTCTTTCAAGTCTTCTTCGGTACCAAGATTAACTGTCTCAACTTCCTCCTGATGAGGAGTGATAGCCTTCTCCTCTTGTCTCAACAACCTAGCTAGTTCTTTAGGCAGCTCATAATCTTCTTCAACCCCTTCATCGGCTTGATTAATCGGATTGTCGAAGTCATACAAAGTCATAGCAGTGTTGTTGTCGGTGCAGTCTAGAGGGCACTCTCTGCAAGGGTTTAGATTGGTTCATTTTAGTGATCAGTTTTATCTTGCTTAGAAAAAGTGAAAATGAAGTTATTATTTTGAAAAACATTGCCATTTTATTTTTGTAAAAAAAATGAAAAATGAAAAACAGTGAGCGGAAAAAGAAAAGACTCATTTGCAAAAGATGTCCTGATATTCATTAATTGATCGTTTGCACAAAATACAAGATGGCCCAATTACAAAATGAGCCCTGACATCTTGGGCAAGATGCAGGACTTGATGCATGCTTAAAGACAGGAAATAATAATTACTCTGCAGGAGTAACTCTTATAATTTCCTGGGAAGACCAGTTTGAGACTTGGTTCCCCGGGATCCTTGGACATATCCAGTTTTCTAGGTTGCGTTCGTCTTCTTCCTCGTCTTCCAAACTGTTTACAACATCCGGGGTCAACATTCCCCCGCTGACAAATTTGGGCTCCGTTGCAGCCTCTGGTTGATCTTGTCGAGTTAGTCTGTAACCCAACCCGAATCGGTCTTCTTTCTTTTCAACTGGAAACAACTTGCCCCAGCCTTGAGCGGTACCCTCCTCAACAACCTTCCGGGCCTGTTGATATGAAGTGACGGAAGTCCCATACACAACAGATGTTCATTAATGTTAAGGGCTTCAAACCCCTGACTCATGGTCTCATGGATCTCTCCATCCATTTCTATGTACTTGTACGTAGCCAGCTGGCTAACAAAGATGTCCTCCTCCCCACAGATGGTGATGATTTGGCCTTCCCACTTGAATTTGTCTTATATAACTCTATGTTTTTGTAAGATAAAGTACCTACATGTATGTACAATGAAAATTTTTAATTGTTAAATTAAATAATATTAATTAAAAAGTCAGCTCTCAACATATTTATTATTTAATAGACTAGTTTTTTAAAATATAATATTATATATTTAACGAGTTATCTCTCATCTAAAAGAATATTAGACACAAGAGAAATATTAAATATTAAATAAAGTAGTTTCCATATTTTAACATTTGATGCTTCGAATAAAACACCAAATTGGATCGGAAAGAGATATGTTATCTCTTTTATTATATGTAAGACATTAGTTGTATATGAAGAAAATGAAAATGTTAGATTGATGAATTTTATTAAATGAATAATTATAATTATTATAACTTTAAGTGAATTACACATGTTGTTATTCTAATTTAGTTTTGATGAGAGGTTAGCTTTCTCTTTTTATGTCATAAATCTATGCAAATTATGACCAAGACACAAATAATAGAATAATTATAATTTGCAGGAATGAATTATTTAAGTTTTATTCTTAAATTTGAATTTTAGAAATAATACAATACAAGAACTTATAATTTTCTTATTTCAATTATATATTTATCTACCAATTTTATTTTTGGAAGAACATGATTTATTTCTCTCCTCTAGCTATTTTCAGATATTACCACCACCTCTTAGACTTTGTCCAGGGGAAATGGGTTGAAATTATTCCTTGGAGATTTGTGTTTCGGATAATATGTTTTCTAAATCTTGTCTGGATATTTTTGGATGACCTTGTCCAGGGCTAGGTCCAGACGATGTGGGTCGAAAAACATCAGTTGAGAATTGTGTTTTGGCAAAGATCTTTTGTAAATCTTGTTTTGCAATTTTCGGATGACCTTGTCCAGGGCTTGGTCCAGACGATGTGGGCCGAAAAGCATCAGAGGAGATTTGTGTTTTAGCAAAGATGTTTTGTAAATCTTGTCTGGTGATTTTCGGATGACCTTGTCCTGGGCTGGGTCCAGACGATGTGGGCCGAAAAACATCTGAGGAGATTTGTGTTTTGGCAAAGATGTTTTGTTAGTCTTCTCTGTTGATTTTCGGATGACCTTGTCCAGGGCTGGGTCCAGACGATGTGGGTCGAAAAACATCAACGGAGATTTGTGATTTGGCAAAGATGTTTTTTAAATCTTGTTTGCCGATTTTATGATGATATCCTTCTCCAGGGCTGGGTCCAGATGATGGTTGTCGAAAAACATTTGTGCCTTCAGTTAATGAGTTAATCGTCCTAGCTTGAGTTTGAAAGAAAGAATGGTTGGAAACTAGTACAATACAAATTACTAAATATTTTTTCATTGCTAAAAATTCACCCATAATCGTCACTAAAAAAACAAAATATTATTTTTATGAACTAGTTTATCTAATGAAAAAAGAGAAATGAAAAATAGGGTATTTATAATGTCCTATTTTTTATAACTTTAACCAAAGTGATATTTCTTATTCTTTCATAATTAATTTTATAGAACTTATTTTAAAACAGTCAAATATTTCTTCTCATTTTTATGTGATAAAAGAATAACCTTTACATATGTTAACATAAATATACATTTGTAAATATTGAAATATAGAAAAAAAAACATATTCTTAGAAAAGTTTCATATTTTTCAAAATAATAGAAATATCAGATCTTTTTTTTGTGAAAAAATATTCAAGATAGCTTCAAATTATAATTGATAGATTGTTTTAATCTTTTATATCTAAAAATTGAATCAATAAAAACGTATAATGGATAAAGTAAGAAATAAATATAAGAAGCCAATAAGGGTAATGGAAGAAGATTTAGAAAACTTTTTTCTTAAATTTAAATTTCTAAAAATATATTCCTAATAAATAAATGTATAAATAAAGATATTTAGTTAAAGTAACATGGGTTAAAAAAATAATTATATAAGTTTTGTCAATGTTAAGAAAAAAGTAAAGAGATAGAATTATAAAGGGATAAAATTAAGGTATTCTTTTATAAATAGAATAAACAAAAAATTAAATGGATTTCTTTTGTTGAAAACATTTATATTGATTATGATATTGTAAACAAAACAATAAAGAGAAGGGTTAATATAATTTTTAGCCCCTATAAATTTTGAAATTTCATTTTTCGTCCCTCTATAGTTTTGACAACGGTTTTAGCTGGTTTTGGCAACGGTTTTTTTTTGTAAAATCTGTTGCCAAAAGGCAGGGAAGGACTAAAAATGAAATTATAAAATTTATAGGGACTAAACAGTATATTAACCCTAAAGAGAATGAATAAAAAAAATTTAGGGCTATTTTTGTTAACAACTTTTATATAATTTTAACCTATAGAGAATCGGAAAAAAGATGAACATTAGTAGTTAGTGAAAAAAGTAAGAGTTATTTTGGATAGATAATGAAAAAGAAATATTTTCGTCTAAAGAATTATAAATTTAGTTCTTTTTTAAGATTTTAAATTTTGAAATAAAAATAAATAAGTAAGATTAAAGAGAAGAAATAAAAAAGGCAAAAAAAATCGAATTATATTTTCTTAAAACTTTTACCTAATTTTATATAATGTACAAAATAGAAAAGAGAGTTGATAATGAAAAATTGGATGTTGTTTATTGTTATAAATTTTTACATAATATTTACCTAAAGAAATCACTAAAACAAGAGGGTAAAATGAACATAGATAGATATTAATTAGGGTGTGTGTAGTATCATCGCAAAAAAACGCCTATCTTCTTTATATACAAACTCTAAATATTAGCTTATCAGAAGGAAAAAAAAACAGATCAAAACAGTTTTCCTATGGCCAAATAAGCTTCTTGAAAAATAATAAACTCAAAATAAAATATTTTTAATAATGAAAATAGTTGACCATGCTTCCACGTTAGCTGAAAGAAAGACATTTTGAGACAAACAAACCTATTTTACTATTGAGGCCCAATTCTTATTTTATGACATGGTGGTATAGTCACCCGAGATATGTAAGAAACTAATATAGAATAAAATAAGTAAGAAAATAATATTATACAAAATTTTATATTCAAATATTTGTCTTATATAACTCTATGTTTTTGTAAGATAAAGTACCTACATGTATGTACAATTGAAAATGTTTAATTGTTAAAATTAAATAATATTAATTAAAAAGTCAGCTCTCAACATATTTATTATTTAATAAACTAGTTTTTTAAAATATAATATTATATATTTAATGAGTTATCTCTCATCTAAAAGAATATTAGACACAAGAGAAATATAATATTAAATAAAGTAGTTTCCATATTTTAACATTTGATGCTTCGAATAAAACACCAAATTGGATCGGTAAGAGATATGTTATCTCTTTTATTATATGTAAGACATTAGTTGTATATGAAGAAAATGAAAATGTTAGATTGATGAATTTTATTAAATGAATAATTATAATTATTATAACTTTAAGTGAATTACACATGTTGTTATTCTAATTTAGTTTTGATGAGAGGTTAGCTTTCTCTTTTTATGTCATAAATCTATGCAAAGTATGACCAAGACACAAATAATAGAATAATTATAATTTGCAGGAATGAATTATTTAATTTTTATTCTTAAATTTGAATTTTAGAAATAATACAATACAAGAACTTATAATTTTCTTATTTCAATTATATATTTATCTACCAATTTTATTTTTGGAAGAACATGATTTATTTCTCTCCTCTAGCTATTTTCAGATATTACCACCACCTCTTAGACTTTGTCCAGGGGAAATGGGTTGAAATTATTCCTTGGAGATTTGTGTTTCGGATAATATGTTTTCTGAATCTTGTCTGGATATTTTTGGATGACCTTGTCCAGGGCTAGGTCCAGACGATGTGGGTCGAAAAACATCAGTTGAGAATTGTGTTTTGGCAAAGATCTTTTGTAAATCTTGTTTTTCAATTTTCGGATGACCCTGTCCAGGGCTTGGTCCAGACGATGTGGGCCGAAAAACATCAGAGGAGATTTGTGTTTTAGCAAAGATGTTTTGTAAATCTTGTCTGGTGATTTTCGGATGACCTTGTTGTAAACACCCCAAATTTGCCCTCACTCATTTCACCATGGCTTGTGATCTTTTCATTTGCATAAGTTCAATCATGTCATCTCATATTGCATTTTTGCCTCACTGCATTGGTTCAAAGTCATCTGCATCTAGGGTTTGTGATCTGAGCCATCCCTGAGCCATCTGAGCCACTCCAAGAGGCTTAAATCATCTCAAGAGGTTCCATGTATGTTCAAGCATCATATTATTTCCTCACAAGGTCAAGGAAGTCAAAGAATCACAAGAACTGAGAAAGGCATGGAAGCAGAGCCAAGCTTAACTGCACAGATGACCTAAAATTAGGGTTTTGGTTTCAGAGGCCATAACTCCAAATTTTTTGGTCATTCTTGTTTCTAATGGTCTCTATATGATATGAGGATCATGCATACCAATTTTCATGAAGAAATTCAATGGGGAAGGCATCTGATCAAGGGATGACTTCTTGAGCAAGTCAGTGCACAATCAGGGCATCTGAGGCCCCCAATGACCCAACCAAAGGGGTTTCTCCATCATTTTGAATGTGTATGATCTTTATTTGATCATAGAAGATGTTAGAAGTTCACAAAATTGAAGAATTTCAAGCCAATTTCAAAGTTGCCTTTTTGGGAAAGTGATTTATAATGTAAACTTATTTTGGGAATGTTTTTTTCAACCTCCTCTTTTTGATTCAAAAATGCTTCAAATGAAAAATCTTTGGTCATGAAAGTTGTAGATTGGATCCTCCCATTTTCAAAAAGTACAAGAACTCATTCTAATTCATTTTGGATCAAATGTTATGGCCTTGCAAAGTTAGACAAATCACTAAATTTTCACTTTTGTGCCAAAGAGGGAAACTTGCAAATTCACATGCCAAGCATTTCTATGACTTCAAAATGACTTCTAAGCATCACATAAACATAACACATGACCTAAAATTCAGAATGCTCCAAAGAATCACTCATTTTCATGCCTTGATCATTAAGAAATCTCAAAAGGGCCAAAGGTTCACAAAATTGCAAAAAAAAACCATAAACTTCAAACCACTTGCTGATTTGCCTTAATCTCACTTCCATGGTTCTCCTTGATCACAGCTGCACTAGACATGCCTTTGTCCTTGGCCTGAACTTGCCCATACCTCAAAGGACACCTAACCTTGACTTTTGGCAAAATGAACCATACCAATCAGCATAGCCCACACCAACTCCACAGACCTATCACAGCTTGATAAGTGGACAAAATGAAACTCAAAACACACAAGCAACCATTTATCCTCCAAACTTCTTCCACCATTCATCTCAAAATGCTTCACTGATCATTTTTCATCCACCAAAACAACCTAAAATTACCCCAAACAGAAATACGATTTTCACCACCCCTGAACTGGAAGCTTCAAAACCCTCCATATAAACTCATTCCAAGCTTACCAGAAGCCTCAAGGAGTTCATTAGAGTGGAAAAGCACAAGGCAGAAAGTCAGAAAGCCCGGGATTCGAAAGCTCAACCTCAGGTAACATGATGAAATTTTTTTCCAGAACTCTAATTTCTTGTTAAAATATTGTTCTATGTGTTGCCCTGATCATGGGGATGTGTTTATTTTTGAAAATGAGCCAGAGACAAGCATTTTATGTTGCTCTGAAACTTTTGCCCTAAATATGTTCCTCTTCGATTCTCCTTGTGTGAGTAAAATAAATTGTTATTGATGCTGGATTCTTGTTATTTGATGTTAGTGGAAGAGTTCTGGAGATTTTGGCATGTTTTTATAGCTTAGGGAGAGAGATAGAAATTCTCAGGGGAGAGTGTGGCCGGAGAAGATGACCGGAGGTCATTTCCGGCCACCTGAAAGTCATTAGGGCTTTTAATCAGGATTAGGGTTTCGTTTGAATGAGGGCCATTAGATGGAGCTTCCCGCACGCGTTTGTGTGGCCTGGATCTCATGATTAGTTTTAATTATAGGATTAATATTTAATTAATTAAGTTTAGGCAGATTTGAATATGGGCCGTAGGATTGCGCGCCAAGTCAATGGATTTAAGCCCAGAAATAGCAAAATACATTAAAAAATTCTGAAATTTTTTATCAAACCTTTTATTAATTTTCAGAACCCAAAAATATTTTTATGTTTATTTTTTGCATTAAAAATTATTTTTAAATCATTTAAATGTTTATTTTTAATTAGTTAATGAAGATTAATTAATTAAAAATGCATTTAGGTATTTAAAAATCACCAAAAAATTCACATTGCATTCTAATACATTTAGAAACATTATTAAACTCTTCAAACAAATTTCGTTTTGGTTCTTGACCTATTTTGACATTTTTCTTTGGAATTAAAGTTCTTTAAAGGCAATATTTTTGTTCTAACTTAGAAAAATTCATTCTGCCTAACCATGAAGAGTTTGATGATGGCTCTTCTTGCATTGCATTCCTCATAACATGTAGTTTCTAGGGTAAAATTTATTTGGATTTATCTTTCATTTTCAAATTGATGTGCATTTTTCCTTTTGAAGTGACTTAAAACCCTAGCTAATTTGAGAAAATCATAACTTCCATTAGGTTAAGACTTAGGTCCCCTCCTTTGGGCAGTGAACTTATGTAGGGTTAGGGTTCCTTTGTTCCCATTTTCAATTTTTTATTATGTCATTTGCTTTTGATTTTGAATTTTGCATTGCATATTGTGTATAAACCCTAATTCTTGCCTTCCTTTGCATCCATCTTCCATATGCTTGCATTCATAAACTTACCATGATATTTTGTGCATCCACATGACATATAAGACATCATAGGACATATTAGAGTCATGTTTGATCATTGCATCCTTCATTTGCCATGTTATGCATTCATTCCATTTCATAAACTTTCATGAACTTTCATGGTTCAAAGCATGCTTCATTTGCATCCACATCCTTGTATGATCATCCACAATTCTTAACATGTATTTGCATTATCTCTTAGCATCATTAACATCATGTTTATGCTTCTTACTTTGGTTTGCATCATTGCATTCATCTCATTTTCATTTCATTTCACCTTTTGTTACAAACTTTTCAGGTGGTAAGACATTGAGAAGTGAATTTGCCTTCACTTCTCATAATCTCTTCTCATCCCTCTTATGCATTCATTTCTGCATTTTACTTTTGTATTAGAGTGAGCTTGCTCACTCATGTTCCCTCTTTACTTTTTTTCTGCAAGCAACTTGTCTTCTTAAGTGAAGCAAATTGTCTTGCTCCTTCTTGCTTCTTTCTCCTTTCATCTGCTTCTTCCTTGGTGGCTTCTCTCCTGAAGATCTTCTGCAAGCCTCATAAACCCTAGGAATAACCAAGCATGATCACAATTAGGGTTTGATTAGTCCCTCCATTAGTTTTACCTTTGTGTCATCTTTGAGTATTCTCTTCTCATCTCATAATCAAGGACTAAACCTTAAAGGTCTTAAGGCTTTGTGATTAAGCTTATGCCTGCATCCTTCTATTAGGATGGAGTGTATAACTTTAATCCTAAGTGTTAAACCCTTAATGTGTTTAAACCCTTTAATAAATCCATCTAATAATCATCAAGACATCAAGCTTGTAACTTGGGCCTTGCATTAGGGTTCTAATTCTTCCTTAATTGGTTGAGAAGGACTAACCCTAGTGTTAATGGACAAATCCCCCTCAAATTGTCTTGCAAACCATAAAATTTACTTCTTGATCTTACCATTAACTAAAATCCACTTTAATAAGGGCTTTGTTTTGTCATGAGGTTAATCCCTAATCATGGATTAAGTTGAGGAGCCTTTCTCAGCTTAAATGTTCTCATCTATTATCCTTCTATTAGGATGGTGTAATGGGTCCATTAAATTCTTGATTATGGCTTAAACTCATTACCTAACACTAAATAAAATACCAAAAACATCTAAATAATCACAATTAGGTTAATGATCTTAATCCTATAACATGGTGATTAAGTGTGAGGTGCTTACTTTATACTTAAGGTATTCTCATTACCCCTAATCAGAGGGAGGATGTGATGAGTTTACTAACCCTTGGTATAGGCTTAAGCTCATTTTTTTATGACAAATCCAAAAAAAGCAATAAAAGATTGAAAACATAAAAAACAAACAATAATTGTCTCCTCCGGGATTCTCTTCTCATCATCTTCACTCACAAACGAGAACTTGCTTCTTCCGTCTAATGCAAGACAGTCAGCACCTGAGCCAGACAGGCCATACACTTGAGCATAGACAAGCAAGCAGTTCACAAGTCAATTTATCTTTCAGTCTCTTTGGTCGAACTACGGTGTTCTGACTTCCTCATTGCACGAGAGGATACGTAGGCATAACTTAACAGTTATCGAACAAAAGTCTCTGTATATTCGTCCTCCTTCCAGCATCATTCTTTAAGCCTCATAGTCTTGAGCTTCATTCATTTCTTACACTGACACTTCACATATTTCACTTCACATCTCTTTTGCACTGACACTACCCCTTTAAAACACAAATCTTTCAAGCGTGGATCCCGTCGAGTACGACGGACAATCTGGGTGCTAATACCTTTCCAAGTTGTAACCAACCCCCTTTCTTAGTTTCTCTGGTTCGCGACCGTCTTATCCATATCTCTCTAGGTTTATGCAGCATTATCTTTCCTTCAGGATAAAAATGCCTAGCTGGCGACTCTATTCATTCCCTCTCTTTTCGCCGACCGTTCGCATCTGTACCCCTCTTGGCCCTGTGTCATCAGGTGGGAGCCATAGCTTGGCGACTCTGCTGGGGAACCTTATATTGTAACCAGGGCTTCTGGTTGTTTTTGTGGGTTCCTCCTAGCGTTTGTTTGATTTGTGTTTACTGGGGTGTTATGTGCTATTTGTGTTTATTTATTTGCTTTATTTACTGCTTTATGTACAGCTTTATTTATTGCTTTCTTTACAGTTTTACATATTTCATAGTGTCATTATCATTGCTGGATCTGGCTTCTGTTTTGGTGGGTGGGGTTCCATTGAGAGTTTAAGGTCCTATACCAGGGACCTGAGTGACACCTAGGCTAGAGTGGTTCATATTCTTTCCCATTCCATTTCGGTCTGGTGCGGGAATATGAAACACGGTTCAGATGTGGGTTTCTTCTTGAGAACTTTGTGCTACAGATTTCCTGTAGTGCTAGGGCTATCTGGGAAGCCTGCTAAGTCTGGATGACCTTTATTATGACCTTCTGAATCTGAGGTGAATTAGAGGAGGATCTCTTATGATTATTGTAAACACTGTACGTCCGGGTTAGAAGTGTTTACACTTCTCATAATTGATCCAAGTCTGAGGATCCTTGTTCTAGAACACTACCTGTGAGGGGGTTGGGCTGTTTACAGGTTTGCAGGTACCCTTGGCCACATCATACCCTGTTGCTATCTTGTTTAAGAGTACCTCATTTTGGACAGTTCTTGTGATTAACCCTGGACATGTGACTCTTTATTTGAGTCCCCCACCCTGGCTACTGGATTTCTGAACCCTCATCTGGACCTTCTTTTGAACATACATGGACTTATATCAAGACAGATAATCAGACCCAGCTTGATCACAAACCCTTGCATATCATTTGCATATTCATCGTTTGCATCATTTAACATTTGTTTATTTTTTTTCCAGGGTATCCACATTATATCTGGTTTGGTTTTGACCCCTTCTTCTGCATAAGACCCATGTTTCATCAGTTGTCTGCTTCAGCTATTTTCATCATCACCAGCAACAGCCTGTCAGTGGCTCATTTCCAGCATCAGTCTGTGATCTTCATCGGTACCAATCTTCAGTATCATCAGCAACATTCATGACTACTCCTAGGAAGAGCAACATATCCTACCATTTCTTTGAGCCTGTGTTGACTGGTATCAGACAGGTCCAGTCACTTATCACACCTGACCACATCCCATTGTTTAGAGAGCATTATGGAGGTATCTTGGATATGGTTATGGACTTTGACCCTTCTCAGAGGAGCATGATCCACACATGCTTGCAGTTTTATGATCCTCCCTTGAGATGTTTCACCTTTTCAGACTTCCAGCTAGGGCCTTTGCTGGAAGAGTTTTCTTCATTAACTGGAGTACCTATCAGGGGTGGAATCCCCTTTAACCCAGAAATGCCAGCTCCCAGCAATGGAGAAGTAGCAAAAGCACTGTACCTGGAGCCTGCCTTGATTGAACAAAGCATGACAACAAAAGCTGGAATCCCTGGTTTGCACTTAGATTTCTTGATTTCTCAGGCCATCCTGAAGGCCTCATTGGGAGAATGGATGGCAGTCTGTGCACAGTTAGCCCTCAGCATATATGGGGTTATACTGTTTGCAGATGAGCCCAAATTTATCAGCAAGAATGCCATTCATCTTTTCCTCCTGAGGAACCCAATACCCACATTGCTGGGAGATTTTTACTACTCCATTCATCAGAGGAATGAGAAACAAAGGGGGAAGTTGGTAAGATGTTGTGCTCCTTTGTTTCACACCTGGCTGCTCAGACACCTGCCTAAGTCAGATGCCTTCCTGAACCCTCACCAACAGAAGAATTGGGCCAAGAGGCTCATTTCCTTGACTTCAGATGATATTAGATGGTGCACCTAGAGCACCAAAGGCAAGGACATTATCACCAGCTGTGGGCAATACCCAAATGTACCTCTGATAGGAGTAAAGGGTTGCATCAACTACAATCCTTTGTTGTTTAAAAGACAACTGGGCTATGCTCTGGTTCACCCTCCCAGAGTGCAAGATTTGGCTGAGACCTTGTATTGTGAAGTAAAACCTAATTCAGTTGCTGTCAGACAAGCATCCTGGGCTTGGGACCACATCCAGAAAAAAGGGATGGCCATTCTTGGGAGATGTAATAATGTTGCTTCAGCTCAGTACTATGACTGGTCCTGTACTAGAGCTCAGATTACGGGGATTCCTTTCACCTTGGAAGATATACCTGGGCCATCTACAGTACAGCCAGCAGCAACTGTCAGTCTGGAAGAATTTGAGAAGCTGAAGGAGAGGAATGAGAACCTATCTCAGGCTTTAAAGAAGACTCTGTGGGAAAGGAGTGATGGTCGCCTGGACATTGAGAGGTTGGAAAAGCTCAGGGTGGAACATCTCACCAAAATTGAGAAGACAGAGGACTACATCAGGAAAGCAAGAGCTGGGGGCAAATATTGAAGAATGCCTGTAAAAAGGCCAAGATTCAGAAGGCTAGGACTGAGCTCTATCTGCAAGAGAGTCAGGCTAGATGGGTTAGTGTCGCTCCCGACAAATGAAACAGGGTCAGATGAAGGTACAGACGCGAACGGTCGGCGAAGGGAACAGTGAGAACACACAGCCGTGAACTCACTGGAGAATGACTAGAGTCGCCAGCTAGGCATTTTTATCCCGGAGGAAAGGCAATGCTGCATAGACCTAGAAAGAGATGGATAAGACGGTTGCGAACCAGAGAGACTGAGAAGGGGGGTTGGTTACAACCTGGGAAGGTATTAGCACCCAGATTGTCCGCCGTACTCGACGGGATCCACGCTTAAAAGATTTGTGTTTTAAAGGGGTAGTGTCAGTGCAATTTGTGTATAAAATAGCTGGAAAGGAATGTACAGGTGTCAGTGTAAAGTATATAAGTGATATGAAGTATGAAAGTGTCAGTGTAAGGACAAAAGGTGAAATGCTCATGATAATGAGGCTAAGAGAATAAAGCTGGAAAGAGGGGGAATGTACAAAGACTTTTGTTCGATAACTGTTAAGTTATGCCTACGTATCCTCTCGTGCAATGAGGAAGTCAGAACACCGTAGTTCGACCCAAAGAGACTGAAAGATGAATTGACTTGTGAACTGCTTACTTGCCTATGCTCAAGTGTATGACCTGTCTGGCTCAGGTGCTTACTGTCTTGCATTAGACGGAAGAAGCAAGTTCTCGATTGTGAGTGAGGATGATGAGAAAAGAATCCCGGAGGAGACGATTATTGTTTGTTTGGAGTTTTCAGTCTTTTATTGCTTTTGAAAGTTTGTCATAAGATAATGAGCTTAAACCTAAATCAATGGATTTGGTAAACTCATCACATCATCCCTCTGATCAGGGGTAATGAGAATTACCTTAAGTGTGAAGTCAGATTCTCACACTTAATCACCTTTGATGTAGGGTTAAGATCATTAACCTACTTGTGGTTAATTAGATGTTTTTGTGATTTTTGTTTAGTGTTAAGTAATGAGGTTAAGCCATAATCAGGGATTTAACAGGCTCATTACACTATCCTAAAAGAAGGATAATAGATGAGGGTGTTTAAGCTGAGGAAGGATCCTCAGCTTAATCCATGATTAGGGATTAAACCCATGACAGAACAAACCTTTGATTAAGTGGATTTTATTAATGATATGATGATGAAGTGTTTTTTATGATTTGTAAGACAACTTGAGGGGGACTTGTCCATTAACTTTAGGGTTAGTCCTTCTTAACCAATTAAGGAAGAATTAGAACCCTAATGCAAGGCCCAAGTTACAAGTGTAATGTCTTGATGATTATTAGATGGATTAATTAAGAGAGTTCAACACCTTAAGGGTCCAAGACTTAGGATTAAAGTTATACACTCCATCCTAAAAGAAGGATGCAGGCATGATCTTAATCACAAAGTCTTAAAGCCTTGAGGGTTTAGTCCCTGATTATGAGGTGAGGGGAGATGACTCAAGGAGAGACACAAAGGTAAAAACTATGGGGGAGACTAATCAAAACCCTAATTCATTATCATGCTTGGTTGGTCCTAATGTTTGTGAGGTTTTCAAGAACAATCTTCAGATGAACCACCAGGAAGCAGATGAACAAAATCAAGAGAAGCAAAGTGACTTGCTTCATTCAAGAAGTCAAGTCACTTGAAGAAAGAAAGTGGGAAGAGGAAGAATGAGCAAGCTCAAACTCAAACACACATAAGAATGCAGCAAGGTATGCAAGAGAGATGAGAATAGAGGTTATGAGAAGTGAAGGCAAATTCACTTCTCAAGTTACTTACCACCTGCAATGTTAGAAAGAAATGCAAAGCAATACAAGAGGAGATGAAATGGCATGAGGCAAAGCACAACCAGAAGCATGGTGATGATGATTATGATGCCATGAGGTGCTGCAAACATGAGGCAAGACCTAGAGATGTTCATACAAGGTTATGAATGCAAATGATGCAAGCTAAGGAACATGAACAAACATGAAATGTTATGGAACATACAAGACAAATGACATGGCAAATATGCAATGCAATGATCAATGATGCTTTCTACATGTCTTAAGATGTCAAATGAATCATAAGAATGCACAAAGTGAAATGACAAGTCAAGTTATGCAAGGAAATGCAAGAAGGATGCAAATGAAAGCCCAAATTAGGGTTCATGGATCAAACATCAAACACAAACCAAAAACAGAAGCAAACCTTAACCTAAAAAAATGGAAAATGGTACCCAAAGAAACCCTAGGCCTATAATGAACCACTGCCCAAAGGGGAGCTCTCAACTCTCAACCAAACTCAAGTTATGATTTTTGCAAGTTATTAGGGCTTTTTAGGGTTTGTAACAAAAGAAATGCCAATCAATTAGAAAATGCAAGATCAAATCATGGCCTTTTTATCCTTGAAAGTTCATGCTAAATGGAAAACAATGCAAGAAGAATCAATGTCTCAACCTTCACCAATAGGCAGAAATGAATTTTCAAACTTATGAACAAAATAATGCATCAAAAATGATTTAATTCAATGAAAAATTCTTAAAATGCATCAAGATCAAAAAAGAAATTTGGTTTGAAGGTTGGACAATGTTTCTAAATGTCTTAGAACATTTCATGAATTTTTTTGTAATTTTTAAATACCTAAAAGTATTTTTAATTAATTAATTCTCATTAATCAATTAAAAATAACCTTTTAAATATTTAAAAATACTTTTTTAATGATAAAAAATAAAATAAAAATATTTTTGTGTCATAAAAATTAACAAAACCTTAAAGAAAAAAGTTTCATAATTTTTATGAATTTTTAACTATTTTAAAATAATTATACAAATTAAATGCAAGAAAAATGAATTAATATTAAATAAAATGAAAAGTAAACAGATTGGATGGCCAGGATTGAGTCTGGGTTTAAAAATGCTGACCAGCGCGCAAATGAAGGGTGAGGATTGTATCTGAACCAATTAACTTAATTACAAATTAATTAAAGTTAATTAAAGGGATTAGGGCAAATGAAATGATCTGGAGCGTTGGAAAGGGAGGGAAGTCAACGAGTCAAAGCTCATCCACGGCCACAATTCAAACTGAAGTTAATGACCTGAGATTAGGGTTTAAATACTCAGACGGCCGGAGAAGACTTCCGGTCGTCTTCTCCGGCCAGAAGCTCACCTGAAAATCTCCCAAACCCCTCAAACCGCATCTAAAATGAAATCTAAACACATGGGGATGATCCTTATCAACTCACGAACTAAACCCCTCTCTCAAAACACATTTAAAGTTCCTAAATCAACTGAATCGAAGCAAACAAATTCTAGGGTTCGTAAGCTTCAAACAGAAATTAAATTCTTAAAACGCAACCATTTCAAAAACTAAAGGTACCAGAATGATCAGACAAGCATGAAGATCAAGTTTGTAACATAAAAAGAGATTTCTGGAAAAATTATTTTTGAGCTACCTGAGTTTTGCAGTTTTTGATTTAGGAACTTTCAGGCTACTTCCCTTGATGCAAGCTGCTCTACTTGATCCCCCAAGTGTGTCTGGATGCTCAAATGGAGTTTAGATTTGCTGGATGATGAGTTTCGAAGAGAACTGCTTCAGTTCAGTCAACAATGGCTATGGTGATCTTGGCACTTTCAGGCTGTGAAAAGGGGTGGTTTGTGATCTATGAAGTGTATTGAGTTGCTTTGCAGGGTTTGTTTTGGTGTTTGTGGGCTAGGATGAGAGATTCGATAGAATCTGCAGAATGAAGGTGAACAATGGCAATGGAGGATTCAGGGTGTTTCAGGCTGGTGCTTTGGGTGGTTTCTACTCAATGGAGTGTGTTGAGTTGGATAGTGATGAGAGTTTTAGTGTTTGCTTGCTGTGAAGAGGAATTCGAAGCCAATTGCAGTTGGGAGGTTTTTTGTGAATGTCATCCAATGTTATGTTTCAGCCTTGGTCCCTTAGTGTTATGGCTTGCAAGATGATTCAATAAACAATTCTGATTGGTTGTTTGATGTGACATGGCCTGCCATGATAGGTGAGTTTGCTTTTGCATAAAGGTCAACTTTTTGTAAGATAGGGCATGGCTCAACTCTAGCCAAGTACAAAGTTGGTTTTGGTGCAGCATGGGTGAGGGAAAGGTCTAGCTTGGCTCAGCACTCAATGCAGCAAGTTGGCATAATGTTATGAGTGGTTTTTGCAAGTAGGTTGGCTTATGGTTCACATGTGACTTTTTATCCAACCAAGCATGAAACCATGGGCAAACTTAGTCAAATTCTGATTTTTAGGACTTAGAGGGTGTTTACATAATGGTTTGACATGAATTGAAGGCTGCATAATGCATTGGTTCAAGACATTGCAAAATTTCCATTTAGTGCATAACTTGAAAAACAATGATTTTTGCTAACTTTGCATTGCCATAACTTTTGATCCATGAAGAGTTAGATCATGTTCTTGTACTTTTTGAAAAGGGAAAGATGAGATTTACAACTTTCATGACCAAAGTTTTTCCATTTGAAGCCTTTTTGGATCATGAATCAAAGCTTGAAAATTGCCCTAAAATGGTGCATTCTTGAAAAGTCAACAAAACCCCAAAAGTCAATTTCTGCACAAACCCTAAATTCTTGATTTTTGTGAACTTCAAACTTCTTCCATGATCAAATAAAGATCATATACACTCAAAATGATGAAGATCAACCATTGGTTGGGTCATTGGGGGCCTCAGATGCCCTGATTTTGCACTGACTTGTCTGAAAAGTCAACTCTTGATCAGATGACTTCCCCATGGAATTTCTTCATGAAAATTGATATGCATACTCCCTATACCATATAGAGACCAATGGAAACAAGAATGACCAAAAAAATTGGGGTTATGGCCTCTGAAACCAAAACCCTAATTTTCAGTCAACTGTGCAGTTCATCCTGGCTCTGCATCCACTCAAACCCTAGTTCTTGTGATTCCTCTGCATTTTTGACTTTGTGGAGATGGAATATGATATAAGACCACACATGGACCCCTTTGAGTTGATTAGTGGCCTTTGGAATGGCCCAAGATACCTTTGGCTTGCTCAGATCACAAACCCTAGGTGCAGATGACCTAGAAACTATCCAGTGAATCAAAAATGGGATATGAGATGATATGTTTGTGTTTATGCATATGAGATGATCACAAGCCATGGTGTGAATGGGTGAGGGCAAATTTGGGGTGTTTACAGCTGCCCCTATTCAAACATGAGTTAGCTGTGCAGGATGTAAGCAACGGCTTAACAGGCAAACAAGATAACTTGTGGTTGAATACCAAAGACAGTCCAAAATTTGCACTCACAGAATGAAGAAGAAAAGGGATATAGATTGTAAAAGGAAAATAAAGTATATTGTAAAGTGTAAGCGACGGAGGACGACCGTCGAGCAGAGGACAACTGCTGGGTAAATAGCAATGCCGGGGACGGCCGACACGCTGGGGAAGGTGCGGAAAATAAAGCAATGACGGGGACGGCCGACATGCTGGGGATAAAAAGGTAAAGCTAAGACGGGGACGGTCGACTAGCTGGGGAAAATAGAATATTATGATGGGGACGGCCATCAAGATAAAGCTATAGCATTCTCTGGGAATCAAATGAAACATGACGGGGACGGCCATCAAGTTCATAAGGTAGGTAAAATAACCAACGATGGGGACGGCCATCGGGCTAAAAGGAAAAGGGACCACGACGGGGACGGCCATCGGGTTAAAGAATCAATGAAATAAACAGATGATGGGGTACGGCCATCAAAGGTGAAGGACGATCACCTAGCAGGGGACGGCTGCTCTGTTGGGGATAAAAGAAATATGATGGGGACGGCCATCAAAGGTGGAGGACGACCACCTGGCAGGGTACGGCTGCCGAAAATATCAACGATGGGGACGGCCATCGGATAGAAAAGGTCAACGATGGGGACGGCCATCGGACGAGCATGATGGAGGACGACCATCAAGAAGTGGAGGACGACCACTCAGCAGGGTACGGCTGCTCTCGAGGTTTAACATGACATAGGACGAATGCCAGATAACCAAAATCAACAATGGGGACGGCCATTGGATAAAGTGATGAAGGACGATCATCAAAAAGGTGGAGAACGGCCACCTAGCAGGGGACGGCTGCTAAAAGTCAACGATGGGGACGGCCATCGGATGAGCATGATGGAGGACGACCATCAAGAAGTGGAGGACGACCACTTAGCAGGGGACGGCTGCTCTCAAAGTTTATCATAACACAGGACGAGTGTTAGATAAAAAGGAAATTTGACTGCGATCTACTGGGGATATAGTAAATACGGACGAGCGTTTACATCCAAGAAACAAAAGGTATAAGTGTTTGGTATTGTGTATAGATTAAAGATGCGGACGAGCATCCTTAAGACTATGATACGGACGAGTATCATGTAGAAACAAACTGACACGTGCTCAGAGCTGATGATACGGACGAGTATCAACTGGTTAACAAGGAACACGGACGAGTGTTGCATCTGAAAGTATCCTTCTGGGGAATAGTAGACACAGACGAGCATCTATATTCACGAAGACATAAGTGTTTGACACGGTGTATGGATTAAAGATGCGGACGAGCATCCTTAAGACTATGATACGGACGAGTATCATGTAGAAACAAACATTAGACGCAATGTTCTGAGATGATGGTACGGACGAGTACCAACTGGTTAACAAAGAACAAGGACTACTGTCGAATCTGCGGGGATATACATGGTGTACATAAGATACGGACGAGCATCTGAGTAGGTGTACCAATGAGTAGTGAGTATATAATGTATAGGTGAGTGTTTATCTGCTGGGGATATGACACGGACGGGTGTCAGGAAAGTGTGTATACAAGTATAGGCGACCACGCTGGGGATATGACACGGACGGGTGTTGAGAAAGTATATACAAGTACAGGCGACCACGCTGGGGATATGACACGGACGAGTGTCAAAGATTGTGTGAGTGCAAAGAGGATATCTTTGGTTTTCTGCTGGTGATTTGACACGGACGGGTGTCAGAAAGTATCTGTAATACTGGTGATCTTGATTTGTAAGGTGTATTCAGGCAACCTGCTGGGGGATGGTGACACGGACGGGTGTCAAAAGGAGTATGTATTGGTGTTTGTGAATATGAGGCAACTGCTTTTGCTGGGACCCTGGGGATTTTTCTGTATAAATTCTGTATGCCGACAGATTGTCATTATTTACAAGTGTTCAATTCACAACATGACTTATGATTATGCTATGTATTTGATTTTTTTGCCGTAATGCTCCGTATTAGACGGAATGCTACGCTCTGGGGGGATAGTATGATGCGAATGCTATGATTATGCAAAGAGGCACAGATCCGGGATTCGGATCCCGTTGCCGCAAAGATCTCTGGTCGATCTGCTTGAAGTGAACATCCCAGCTGGGGATGAGATCATTGATAGATCTGTAGTTGTATCTGCTTGGGGATATACGTCATCGATTGACATATTCTTATAACACGGGACCCAGCTGGGGTTTGTAGAAGCTTTCTGTACTCTGTTGTGATCTTCTATGCGCCGCTCTTCTGGATAGAGGCTGGAGCTCTGTGGGGATGATTCCCTGATTTGTACTCAGCTGAGGGCGAGATGACAACTCGGCTGGGGAGAGAGAGAGGCATCACTGAAAGATCTCCCTAGAAAATCTGTTACGGTGACTTCTTGACTCCGCCGGGGATAAGGGCATCTTCTGTGACACCTGCCCATTCTGATGGGGATAAGTAATAAGCGGCCAACTCAGCTGGGGAATTGTGAGAGGCAACTCAGCTGGGGATAGAGCATTCCCGATGCTGTATGTTGATTTGGCAACTTGCTGGGGAAGTGGGCACCTCCCAGGGCCATGTGAGTTGACAACGATTCGTCAGTTTGCTGAGACGTAACTTGCATGCCCCAGGTTGCATTCTGGATACCTGCAATCCTGCAAAGATAAGGAAACGCACGAAAAGGTCCCGAGGTACCCCTTACTGGATTCCGTCATAGGAGACAAGTACTTTCGAGAGTAAGTATATTCCCTGTAAGCATGTGTTTTTATTTTTAGAGAGAGGCATCTGTACTTATGCAATTGTATTTTTAGAGATATCAGACAACTCTTTGTAAAAACGAAACATGACTGAAAATTCGACTTTATTAATTTGTGTGCCCTGAATTGGCAAGATACAGCCAAAGAAACAATATCTCCTGAAATGAGGAGGTTGTTACAAATTGAGAAACAAAGTGCTGGCGGTGTTGATGACGCTTTGAGGAGCTTCCTCTTCTGCTATGACTCGTATGACAATGACGTTCTTCTCGTCTTGCTTTCTGGAGAGAGTTGAGTCTAATTGAAGCTTGATCCTTTAGAGCTTACCAAGTTGCAAGTGATACAGACGAATTCAGAATGCAGTTGTTCGCTTATTCCCTTATTTTGCATGGATCGCCCTTTCGGGTTTTCAATCCATCGGGATACCCATTTTTGCCTGAGCTGTCCAATGCGGCTTTTCAACTCAGCGGGTGTACATTTTTTGTTTATTTTCCCTTATTTTTGCCCGAGTCTTTTATTCTGTTTTTTGACTCGCCGGGATGCCCTATTTTTGCCTGGACTTACATTCTGTTTTTATGTCCAGCGGGTCATTTATGCGAAGTATTTTTTAACTGCATCTGAATTCACAGGGGACGGGAAATCTTCACCATCCATGGTGCTGAGCATCAGTGCTCCACCAGAGAAAACTTTCTTTACAACGAATGGTCCTTCGTAATTTGGAGTCCATTTGCCCCTGTGGTCTGTATGAGGAGGAAGGATTCTTTTCAGCACAAGATCTCCTACTTGGTACTCTCGGTGCCTGACTTTCTGATCGAAGGCTCTCTTCATTCTCTTCTGATATAACTGCCCATGACAGATTGCAGCCAATCTCTTCTCTTCGATCAGACTCAGTTGTTCGTATCGGGCCCGAACCCATTCTGCTTCACTCAGTTTAACATCCATTAATACCCGTAAGGAGGGTAGTTCAACTTCAACCGGTAGGACTGCTTCCATACCATACACAAGCTGATATGGCGTTGCCCCAGTGGATGTTCTGATTGACGTGCGGTACCCATGCAAGGCAAACGGTAGCATTTCATGCCAGTCTTTGTAGGTGACTACCATCTTCTGCACAATCTTCTTGATATTCTTGTTTGCTGCCTCAACAGCGCCATTCATCTTTGGCCTGTAAGGAGAAGAGTTGTGATGTTGGATCTTGAAGTCCCGGCATAATTCAGCCATCATTTTGTTGTTCAAGTTGGAACCATTATCAGTAATGATTCGCTCGGGCACTCCATACCGACAGATGATATCTCTTTTCAGAAATCTGGCTACCACTTGCCTTGTGACATTTGCATATGAGGCTGCTTCAACCCACTTTGTAAAATAATCGATGGCGACCAGGATGAATCTGTGGCCGTTCGAAGCAGTTGGCTCAATTTTGCCAATCATGTCAATGCCCCACATAGCAAAGGGCCATGGTGAAGACATTATGTTCAGGGGATTGGGAGGCACATGCACCTTGTCTGCATAAATCTGGCATTTATGGCATTTTCTGGCGTAAGCACAACAGTCTGCATCCATTGTGATCCAGTAATAGCCTGATCTTAACAACTTCTTAGCCATGGCATGCCCTCCTGCATGGGTACCAAAGGATCCTTCGTGCACTTCATGCATCAACAAATCTGCTTCTGTCTTGTCAACACATCTGAGGAGTACCATATCAAAGTTCCTCTTGTATAAAGATCCATCAGTGTTCAGAAAGAAACTTCCAGCAAGCCTTCTTAAAGTCTTTTTATCATTGGAAGATGCCCCAGGTGGGTACGTTTGATCCTCCAAGAAGCACTTGATGTCATGGAACCAAGGCTTATCATCTTTAGCAATATCTGCTGCAAATACATATGCTGGTCTATCAAGTCTCGATACTGAAATCTGAGGTACAAAGTTAGCAGCTTGAACTTTGATCATGGATGAAATGGTAGCAAGAGCATCCGCAAACTGATTCTCGTCCCGAGGGATATACTCAAGCTTGACTGTTGTGAAGAAAGTCAATAACCTTCTTGTATAATCCCTGTAAGGTATCAGATGATCTTGGTGGGTGTACCATTTTCCGTTGGTCTGATTGACTACCAAAGCCGAATCTCCGAATACGGTCAATGTCTTGATCCTGAGGTCAATGGCTTCCTTAAGACCCATAATGCAAGCTTCGTATTCAGCTTCGTTGTTAGTGCAGTTGAAAGTGAGCTTTGCCGAGAAAGGCATGTGAACTCCTTTGGGTGTAATGAGTACTGCACCAACACCACGGCCATTCATATTAACAGCCCCGTCGAACGTCATAGTCCATTCTTCTTCTGGGTCAGGCCCTTCAGTGTGAACAGGCTCTTCATGATCTTTTGATTTAATGAACATGATGTCTTCATCAGGGAAGTCAAACCTCATAGGCTGGTAGTCGTCAATGGGTTGCTCAGCAAGATATTCAGATAATACACTGCCCTTGATGGCTTTCTGAGATGTGTACTGTATGTCATATTCTGTAAGAATCATCTGCCATCTTGCAACCCGTCCGGTAAGAGCTGGCTTCTCGAAAATGTACTTAACTGGGTCCATCTTTGAGATCAATAGAGTAGTGTGGGTCAACATATACTGCCTTAGTCGGCGAGCAGCCCATGCTAAAGCACAGCAAGTTTTCTCGAGCAGTGAATAACGTTGTTCACAGTCGGTAAACTTTTTGCTTAGGTAGTATATTGCATACTCTTTTCGACCAGACTCGTCATGCTGGCCCAGCACACACCCCATTGACTCTTCTAATACTGTCAAATACATTATCAGAGGTCTTCCTTCAACTGGCGGCATGAGGATTGGAGGTTCTTGCAGATATTCCTTGATCTTGTCAAAAGCCCTTTGGCAATCTTCGTTCCACCTGACCGTTTGTTCTTTTCTTAGCAGCTTGAACAGGGGTTCACAGGTCGCCGTGAGGTGAGATATGAACCGTGAAATGTAGTTCAATCGACCTAAGAACCCTCGAACTTCCTTCTCAGTTTTCGGTGCAGGCATCTCTTGAATAGCCTTGACTTTATCAGGGTCAACCTCAATCCCTTTCTCGCTTACAATAAATCCTAGCAGCTTACCGGATCGCACCCCGAATGTGCATTTGTTGGGGTTCAACTTCAGTTGGTATTTCCTCAGACGCTTGAATAACTTGAGCAGATTCACCAGGTGGTCTTCCTCTGTAAGGGACTTGGCAATCATATCATCCACATAACATTCTATTTCTTTGTGGATCATATCATGGAATAATGTCACCATAGCCCGTTGATAGGTTGCACCAGCGTTCTTGAGCCCAAAAGGCATTACCTTATAGCAGAACGTGCCCCAAGGTGTAATGAATGTTGTCTTCTCCATGTCTTCAGGTGACATTTTAATCTGGTTGTATCCTGAAAATCCATCCATGAAGGAGAATACCGAGAACTGAGCCGTATTATCCACCAATACGTCAATGTGAGGTAATGGGAAATCATCCTTCGGGCTGGCTCTGTTCAGATCCCGGTAATCAACACACATTCTTACTTTGCCGTCTTTCTTAGGCACAGGTACTATATTAGCAACCCACGGCGGATAGCTAGTTACAGCAAGGAACCCGGCGTCCCATTGCTTTTGTACCTCATCCTTGATTTTCATAGCCATGTCTGGACGAGTACGGCGCAACTTCTGTTTGACTGGTGGGCATTCTTCCCTCAAAGGCAGCTTGTGCACAACTATATCGGTATCCAACCCTGGCATGTCTTGATACGACCAAGCAAACACATCAACATACTCTTGAAGCAGATCTATCAGTTGTCTCTTCACTGGGTCTTGCAGGCAGGCCCCGATCTTGACTTCTTTCACTTTTTCCTCTGTACCAAGATTAATCACTTCAACCTCCTCCTGGTGAGGAGTGATGACCCTTTCCTCTTGTCTTAACAACCTGGCTAGCTCTTCAGGAAGCTCATATTCTTCTTCAACCCCTTCATCAGCTTGATTGATCGGATTGTCAAAGTCATACGATGTCATAGCCGTGCTGTTGTCAGTGCTGTCAGGAAGGCACACTCTGCAAGGGTTAAGTTTGTTCATTTTAGTGATTGGTTTTAATCTTGCCTTAGAAAAAAGTGAAATGAAGTTATCATTTTGAAAACACCGCCATTTATTTTTGTACAAAAAGAAAAATGGAAAAACAGTGAGCAGAAAAGAAAAAGACTCGTTTGCAAAAAGATTGTCTGATATTTCATTAATTTAATCTTGTTTGCACAAAAGTACAGATGGCCCTGATTACAAAATGAGTCTTGTCATCTTGGGCAAGATGCAAGACTTTGATGCATGCTTATAAAAAATACAGGAAATAATAATTACTCTGCTCGAGTAACACTTATAATTTCCTGGGAAGACCAGTTCGAGATACTGCTCCCCGGGATCTTCGGACGAATCCAAATCTCTAGGTTGCGCTCCTCTTCCAGCTCGTCTTCCAGACAGTTGATAGCATCGGGGGTAAGCATTCCCCCACTGACAAAACCAGGCTCTCCAGCAGCCTTTGCTTGATGTTGAGTTGGTCTGTAACCCAACCCAAATTTGTCTTTCTTCTCCTCCACAGCTAAGACCTTGCCCCAGCCTTGGGCAGTTCCTTCTTCAACAACCTTCCGGGCTTGTTGGTAAGATGACATGGAGATACCAGATACAGCAGATGCTTCATTGACGTTCAAGGCTTCGAAACCTTGGCTCATTGTTTCATGGATTTCTCCATCCATCTCAATGTATTTATAAGTAGCCAGATGGCTAACAAAAATGTCCTCCTCTCCACAGATTGTGACAACTTGACCTTCCCACTCAAATTTTAACTTTTGGTGAAGGGTAGACGTTATTGCGCCAGCGGCGTGGATCCAGGGTCTACCCAACAAACAGCTGTAGGCGGGCTGAATGTCCATCACGTAAAAGATAGTTTTAAAGGTCTGCGGGCCAATTGTCACGGGCAGCTCAATCTCTCCCAGAACCGATCTCTTCGAGCCATCAAAAGCTCTAACCACCAGGTTGCTGGGTCTCAATGCCAGTCCATCATATTCAAGCTTCACCAGAGCCTTCTTTGGTAAGACATTCAGGGATGATCCTGTGTCCACCAGCACATGTGAAAGGACAGCTCCTTTGCATTCCATGGTTATGTGCAAGGCTTTGTTGTGATTGCGACCATCCACTGTCAGGTCAGAATTGGTAAACCCTAGCCCATTGCTAGCAGTGACATTTCCAACAACGGTTTCCAATTGGTTGACAGTAATCTCCTCGGGCACGTAAGCTGCGTGCAGTACTTTCAGTAGTGCATTCCGATGGGCTTCGGAGCACATAAGCAGTGAGAGGATAGAGATTTTGGATGGCGTCTGGTGAAGTTGATCCACAATTTTGTAGTCACTCTTTTTGATGATTCTCATAAACTCATCAACTTCCTGATCGAATGGAGTCTTCAGGGCTTCTTTGGCAGCTGGATCTTCCTGCACCGGGCTCTTTCCTTTTGCTTTGGCAGCAGCTTCTGCTTCGGCAGTAGGTCTTTGAACTTGTGAAGCAAAGAGACGTCCGCTTCGGGTGAAGCCTCCGCCTCCGCCCACATTATCAATTTGTGGTGCAGGTGCTGACGTTTCCAGAGTGATTCTTTTCCCTTCACAGTACAAGTCAGAGCCATAGTGCCAAGGGATGGCCCTATTGCTTTCATATGGTACAGGTCCAGGTACCGTGACGGTGACTGGACTGATTGCTGCTGCTGAGGGGACTGTTATTGTCTGTGGATCATAAAAGATTGTAACTGGTGCTCTAGTGGGAGCAGCACCTTCTGAATGATAAGCGGAATTGTTTTCTGGATCGTAGAATATGGTAACAGTGGAGACATCTTCGTGATTGTTTGCTGGAGTTGTAGGAGGTACCGTTGGAAGGACTGTTGTTGTTGTTGATGGAGAGTCGAAATGGAATGAAGCTGAAGTTGTAGCAGGAGTAACTGTTGTAAGCTGATCATTTGGTAGGACAGATGGAGTACTTGCTGATGCTGCTGATGAATTATCGGGAACAATTGTTGTTGCATTTGTAGGAGGATCTGAAACCGTTGTCGATGGAATTGCTTGAGTTGCCGGAAATGATGTAGTGATCTGTAGCAGGCCATTCTTAATAAGGCTGTCAATTCCATTCCTCAAGTCTTCACACCCATTCCAAGAAATATTGCAGTAGGGGCACCCTAGTTCACACCCCGGAAATATATTGTTTTCACGGAGTTGAGCTTTGATTTCCACCAATGGTGTCCTGATCTGATCCACACTGGTTATGAAATAAGACGGTGTGTCTTCTTCAATTGCGTTAATACGGGGACCACCATGGTGTGGCATTGGGTTTTTGTTGACATTGGGCGGAGGTGCAAAGTTCAGAGCCTTGGAGTCTACCAAGTCTTGTACCTTCATATGCAGAGCTCTGCATTTTTCCGTACTGTGACCAGGTGCGTTGGAATGAAAAGCACACCTAGCATTGGAGTCATAGTTTCTTGGTAGACTATTGGGGTCCGGAGGTGCCAACGTTCTTAGCTCAACCAAGTTGAGTTTCAGCAGTTGTGGCAGCAAGGCAGCATACGGCATTGGGATCGGGTCGATCACTCTGTTAGCTTGGGATGGCCTCTGTTGAAATGGCCTCTGTTGATTGTTGTTGCTATTGTTGTTGTTGTAGTTGCTTCTTGGAGGATATTGATTCTGATGATACTGAGGTTGTTGTTGGAAGTTTTGTTGAGGAGGTTGATAGACTGGCTGAGGATGAGCTGGAGCAGGGATAGTGACTGCTGCTATGGACCTTTGAACATATTGGGGCCTACCCCTGTTGGTATGAATGGCATTGGTCTCGCCAGCTCTTCTAGGGCCTGCAAAAGGCTTCCTTGTACTGCTGGACGAACTGGCGCCATTATCGGAAATTTTACCCATTTTTAACAGGCTTTCAATTCTCTCCCCAGCTATAACAACATCCGCGAAGCTAGTGGAAGAGAAAGCAGCCAACCTGTCAATATACGTTCCCTGAAGAGTGTTCATAAACATGTCTGCCATTTCTCTCTCAGACATAGGTGGTTGAACGGCAGCAGCCAATTGCCTCCATCTCTGGGCATATTCTCGGAAACTTTCCCTTGAAGACTGTGACATTCCCATCAGGAGGGTCCTGTTGGGTGCCATGTCTAAGTTGTATTGATACTGTCTGATGAAGGCCTCTGCCAGGTCCTTCCAGCATCTTACAGTTGCCCTTGTCAAGTGGGAATACCATTCCCTTGATGCTCCAGTCAAACTGTCTTCGAAGTAAAACATCCAGAGCTTCTCATCCATTGTATAGGCCTTCAGCCTTCCCAGAAATGATTGCAAATGAGTCCGGGGGCATGAAGTCCCATTATATCTTTCGAAACAAGGAGGCTTGAACTTATGAGGGATCCTGACCCCCTCTACTAAACCCATGTCCATGACATCGAACCCCAAAGAATTTTGGGATTCCAAAGACCTCAACTTCTCAGCCAACTCATCCAATCTCCTATCATAGGTTTCCTCTCCAGCACCCATGACTGTAAACTGATCCTCCTGAGGATCCTCTTGAAGTACTCTGGCTGCAGTGGCTGTTCCTTGAACGTTTGCAGGAATATGAATCTCAGGATGTAGGTGTGGACCAAATATAGGGGGGTTAACATGTGGTTGCACCCTTTCATTGTTACTGGTGCCAGCAGTTCCCACATGGGGGTCATCTTGAGTTCTCCCCTCTACCAGAACTCTAAGCCTCTCCTGGCTTTGAGCTAAATTATTCATCACTTCCATGAACTGAGTTATTTGGGTTCTCATCTCCACCCTTTCATTAGCCATCTGGGTTCTGGCCTCATTGAGGTCTTGCTGCAACTGGTCCATCTGGATGCCCGGAAGGTTGTTTCTTGTAGGGTACCTGTGTGGCCTGTTGAGAGGGAATAGTCTGCGGCGAGCAATAATTCCTGAATGTCACAACAGAGGTTAGAAACAATAAAACAAAACCTACAAAACAAACAAAAGGGTTAGTATGCAATGCAGTATGCTTATTTGCTATCAAGGTATCCGGCTTGGTCTTCAGTTTTGACCCGTCCAGACCCTTGAAGATGATGCTGTTGAAGTTGCTTTTGAAGTGAACCCAGATGGAAACAAACACAAATATATTACAAAGGTAAAATAATACAAATTGTTCATTTTTTACAACACTAGCCCTCTAAGGGGTCAAAAATACATCACCAAAAAGCAAAAGTACATGGAAAAGGAACAACAACAAGCAAATATTCAGACTCCAAGGCCAAACTCATCCTCGCGAACTTCCTTAAGAAGTGCTTCGGTCACAGGATCAGCCGGATGCTCCGTAAGATTCCTGATGAGAAGGTTTCTTGTTGCAACAGCTGTAGTCAACTTCTTGTTCTGGCTTTGGTCTTTGGATTTCTTCACTCCAGCTTTGATTTTTAACTCTGAAATTTCCTCCTGGGCTGCTGCCAGGGCTTTTTCCATCTGCTCCATCTTATCTTGAACTCTCTTGTCTTCTAGAGTACGGGCTTCAGTGATCCGGACCCACCTGGCCTGACTCTCTTTCAAGTACAAGTCTGTCCTTGCTCTTTGGAACTGGGCTTCTTTACAAGCATTTTTCAGAATCTGCTCACCAGCTTTAGACTTGTTGATATAGTCTCCAGACTTCTCAATCTTAGTCAAGTGTTCCACTCTCAGCTTCTCCAATCTTTCAATCTCCCTTACACCTTCACTCCTCTCCCTGAGGGTCTTCTGCAGGGCTTGGGATAGCTTCTCATTTCTTTCTTTCAAGCCTTCAAACTCTTCCAAACTGACAGTAGCAGGGGGTGGTGCTGATGATGACTCAGGCATGTCTTTGATGGTGAAGGGCAATCCTGAGATTTGGGCCCTAGCATAGGACCACTCATGATATTGGGCTGATGCCACATTATTGCACTTCCCCAGAATGGTGATTCCCTTGGTTTGAACATGATCCCAGGCCCAGGCAGCCTGCCTAACAACAGTCAAACTGATCTTGTTCTCACAGTAGAGGGTCTCAACCAGGTCTTGTTCCCTAGGAGCATGAACCAGTGCATAGCCTAATTGCCTCTTGAACAGCAGGGGGTTGTAGTTGATACTTCCCTTAACTCCTACCAAAGGTACATTGGGAAAGTGCCCACAGCTTGTGATCATATCTCTGCCCTTGGTGCCTTGGGTGCACCATCTGATGTCTGCTGCAGTGAGAGTAGTGAGCCTCTTAGCCCAGTTGCTTTGCTGATGAGGATTCAGGAATGCATCTGTCCTGGGTAGATGCTTGAGAAGCCAAGCATGGAATAGTGGAGCACAACACCTCACTAGCTTACCCCTCTGTTTCTCATTCCTCTGATGTACTGAGTAATAGAGGTCACCCAACAAGGTTGGCACTGGGTCCTTCAGGATGAACAGGTGGATGGCATTCTTGCTGATGAATCTGGGCTCATCTGCAAACAACACAATTCCATATACACTCAAGGCCAACAATGCACAAACAGCTTTCCAATCCCCCAGGGAGGCCTTCAAACTAGCTTGAGAAATCAGGAAGTCCAGATGAAAACCAGGGATCCCAGCTTTAGAGGTCATATGCTGCTCAATCAAAGCAGGTTCCAGGTGCAAAGCTCTTGCTATCTCTCCATTGCTGGGAAAGACCATTTCAGGGTTAAAAGGAATTTCTCTCTTGATAGGCAAACCAACCAAAGATGCATATTCTTCTAAGAGAGGTCCCAACTGAAAGTCTTGAAAGGTGAAACACCTCAATGGGGGGTCATAGAACTGAATGCAGGTGTGGATCAAACTCCTCTGAGATGGGTCCAGATCCATGACCAAGTCCAGTATATCTCCAAAACTTTCCCTGAACAAGGGTATGTGATCTGGAGTGATCAGGGTTTGGATCCTCCTGATGTCTGACAAGTCTGGTTGGAAGAAATGATAGGTGATATTGCTTTTCTTTGGAGCCATGATGCTGAAGACTGGGTAGAGTGCTGATGACAATGCTGAAGTAGAGAAAACCACTGACTGGCTGGTGCTGAAGCAGACAGCTAAACTGAAGCAGATGCTGGTGAAGATGGGTCAAAGCTGCAGATGGGGTCAAAACCAAAACCTGATGAAAATGGATACCCTGAAAAACAAATAAGCACATGTTAATATGATGCAATGAGGATGTATGCAAATGATATGCAAAGGGTTTGTGACTGAGCTGGATCTGGATAAACTGCCTTGGTATAGATCCATGTGTGTTCAAGAATTCCGGATGGAGGTCTATAAATCCAGTAACCAAGGTGGGGGACTCAAATAAAGAGCCACATGTCCAGGGTTTTAGAATCACAAGAACTATCCAACATGGAGCATTCTTAACAAAGTCAAAGTAACAGGGTATTCTGAGGTCAAGGTACCTGCAAACCTGTAAACAGCCCAACCCCCTCACAGGTAGTGATCTAGAACAAGGATCCTCAGACTTGGATCAGTTATGAGAAGTGTAAACACTTCTAACCCGGAGGTACAGTGTTTACAATAACCATAACAATTCCTCCTCTAATTCACCTCAATTTCTGAAGGTCAATACTAAAAGGTCATCCAGACTTAGCAGGCTTCCCAGATCCCCCTAGCACTACAGGAAATCCGTAGCACAGAGTTCTCAAGAAGAAACCCATATCTGAACCGTGTTTCATATTCCCGCACCAGACCGAAATGGAATGGGAAAGAATATGATTCACTCTAGCCTAGGTGTCACTCAGGTCCCAGGTATAGGACCTTGGCTCTCAATAGAACCCCACCCACTAAAACAAAACCAGATCCAGCACAGACAGCATGACAGTATGATATATATAAATGCAATAAAGAAAGCAGTAAAGTAACTGTACATAAAGCAATAAAAATAAATACAAGCACAAACAAGCACATAACACCCCCAATAAACACAAATCAATCAAGCGCTAGGAGGAACCCACAAAAAGAACCAGAAGCCCTGGTTGCAGTATAAGGTTCCCCAGCAGAGTCGCCAAGCTGTCGCTCCCGACAAATGAAACAGGGTCAGATGAAGGTACAGACGCGAACGGTCGGCGAAGGGAACAGTGAGAACACACAGCCGTGAACTCACTGGAGAATGAATAGAGTCTCCAGCTAGGCATTTTTATCCCGGAGGAAAGGCAATGCTGCATAGACCTAGAAAGAGATGGATAAGACGGTTGCGAACCAGAGAGACTGAGAAGGGGGGTTGGTTACAACCTGGGAAGGTATTAGCACCCAGATTGTCCGCCGTACTCGACGGGATCCACGCTTAAAAGATTTGTGTTTTAAAGGGGTAGTGTCAGTGCAATTTGTGTATAAAATAGCTGGAAAGGAATGTACAGGTGTCAGTGTAAAGTATATAAGTGATATGAAGTATGAAAGTGTCAGTGTAAGGACAAAAGGTGAAATGCTCATGATAATGAGGCTAAGAGAATAAAGCTGGAAAGAGGGGGAATGTACAAAGACTTTTGTTCGATAACTGTTAAGTTATGCCTACGTATCCTCTCGTGCAATGAGGAAGTCAGAACACCGTAGTTCGACCCAAAGAGACTGAAAGATGAATTGACTTGTGAACTGCTTACTTGCCTATGCTCAAGTGTATGACCTGTCTGGCTCAGGTGCTTACTGTCTTGCATTAGACGGAAGAAGCAAGTTCTCGATTGTGAGTGAGGATGATGAGAAAAGAATCCCGGAGGAGACGATTATTGTTTGTTTGGAGTTTTCAGTCTTTTATTGCTTTTGAAAGTTTGTCATAAGATAATGAGCTTAAACCTAAATCAATGGATTTGGTAAACTCATCACATCATCCCTCTGATCAGGGGTAATGAGAATTACCTTAAGTGTGAAGTCAGATTCTCACACTTAATCACCTTTGATGTAGGGTTAAGATCATTAACCTACTTGTGGTTAATTAGATGTTTTTGTGATTTTTGTTTAGTGTTAAGTAATGAGGTTAAGCCATAATCAGGGATTTAACAGGCTCATTACACTATCCTAAAAGAAGGATAATAGATGAGGGTGTTTAAGCTGAGGAAGGATCCTCAGCTTAATCCATGATTAGGGATTAAACCCATGACAGAACAAACCTTTGATTAAGTGGATTTTATTAATGATATGATGATGAAGTGTTTTTTATGATTTGTAAGACAACTTGAGGGGGACTTGTCCATTAACTTTAGGGTTAGTCCTTCTTAACCAATTAAGGAAGAATTAGAACCCTAATGCAAGGCCCAAGTTACAAGTGTAATGTCTTGATGATTATTAGATGGATTAATTAAGAGAGTTCAACACCTTAAGGGTCCAAGACTTAGGATTAAAGTTATACACTCCATCCTAAAAGAAGGATGCAGGCATGATCTTAATCACAAAGTCTTAAAGCCTTGAGGGTTTAGTCCCTGATTATGAGGTGAGGGGAGATGACTCAAGGAGAGACACAAAGGTAAAAACTATGGGGGAGACTAATCAAAACCCTAATTCATTATCATGCTTGGTTGGTCCTAATGTTTGTGAGGTTTTCAAGAACAATCTTCAGATGAACCACCAGGAAGCAGATGAACAAAATCAAGAGAAGCAAAGTGACTTGCTTCATTCAAGAAGTCAAGTCACTTGAAGAAAGAAAGTGGGAAGAGGAAGAATGAGCAAGCTCAAACTCAAACACACATAAGAATGCAGCAAGGTATGCAAGAGAGATGAGAATAGAGGTTATGAGAAGTGAAGGCAAATTCACTTCTCAAGTTACTTACCACCTGCAATGTTAGAAAGAAATGCAAAGCAATACAAGAGGAGATGAAATGGCATGAGGCAAAGCACAACCAGAAGCATGGTGATGATGATTATGATGCCATGAGGTGCTGCAAACATGAGGCAAGACCTAGAGATGTTCATACAAGGTTATGAATGCAAATGATGCAAGCTAAGGAACATGAACAAACATGAAATGTTATGGAACATACAAGACAAATGACATGGCAAATATGCAATGCAATGATCAATGATGCTTTCTACATGTCTTAAGATGTCAAATGAATCATAAGAATGCACAAAGTGAAATGACAAGTCAAGTTATGCAAGGAAATGCAAGAAGGATGCAAATGAAAGCCCAAATTAGGGTTCATGGATCAAACATCAAACACAAACCAAAAACAGAAGCAAACCTTAACCTAAAAAAATGGAAAATGGTACCCAAAGAAACCCTAGGCCTATAATGAACCACTGCCCAAAGGGGAGCTCTCAACTCTCAACCAAACTCAAGTTATGATTTTTGCAAGTTATTAGGGCTTTTTAGGGTTTGTAACAAAAGAAATGCCAATCAATTAGAAAATGCAAGATCAAATCATGGCCTTTTTATCCTTGAAAGTTCATGCTAAATGGAAAACAATGCAAGAAGAATCAATGTCTCAACCTTCACCAATAGGCAGAAATGAATTTTCAAACTTATGAACAAAATAATGCATCAAAAATGATTTAATTCAATGAAAAATTCTTAAAATGCATCAAGATCAAAAAAGAAATTTGGTTTGAAGGTTGGACAATGTTTCTAAATGTCTTAGAACATTTCATGAATTTTTTTGTAATTTTTAAATACCTAAAAGTATTTTTAATTAATTAATTCTCATTAATCAATTAAAAATAACCTTTTAAATATTTAAAAATACTTTTTTAATGATAAAAAATAAAATAAAAATATTTTTGTGTCATAAAAATTAACAAAACCTTAAAGAAAAAAGTTTCATAATTTTTATGAATTTTTAACTATTTTAAAATAATTATACAAATTAAATGCAAGAAAAATGAATTAATATTAAATAAAATGAAAAGTAAACAGATTGGATGGCCAGGATTGAGTCTGGGTTTAAAAATGCTGACCAGCGCGCAAATGAAGGGTGAGGATTGTATCTGAACCAATTAACTTAATTACAAATTAATTAAAGTTAATTAAAGGGATTAGGGCAAATGAAATGATCTGGAGCGTTGGAAAGGGAGGGAAGTCAACGAGTCAAAGCTCATCCACGGCCACAATTCAAACTGAAGTTAATGACCTGAGATTAGGGTTTAAATACTCAGACGGCCGGAGAAGACTTCCGGTCGTCTTCTCCGGCCAGAAGCTCACCTGAAAATCTCCCAAACCCCTCAAACCGCATCTAAAATGAAATCTAAACACATGGGGATGATCCTTATCAACTCACGAACTAAACCCCTCTCTCAAAACACATTTAAAGTTCCTAAATCAACTGAATCGAAGCAAACAAATTCTAGGGTTCGTAAGCTTCAAACAGAAATTAAATTCTTAAAACGCAACCATTTCAAAAACTAAAGGTACCAGAATGATCAGACAAGCATGAAGATCAAGTTTGTAACATAAAAAGAGATTTCTGGAAAAATTATTTTTGAGCTACCTGAGTTTTGCAGTTTTTGATTTAGGAACTTTCAGGCTACTTCCCTTGATGCAAGCTGCTCTACTTGATCCCCCAAGTGTGTCTGGATGCTCAAATGGAGTTTAGATTTGCTGGATGATGAGTTTCGAAGAGAACTGCTTCAGTTCAGTCAACAATGGCTATGGTGATCTTGGCACTTTCAGGCTGTGAAAAGGGGTGGTTTGTGATCTATGAAGTGTATTGAGTTGCTTTGCAGGGTTTGTTTTGGTGTTTGTGGGCTAGGATGAGAGATTCGATAGAATCTGCAGAATGAAGGTGAACAATGGCAATGGAGGATTCAGGGTGTTTCAGGCTGGTGCTTTGGGTGGTTTCTACTCAATGGAGTGTGTTGAGTTGGATAGTGATGAGAGTTTTAGTGTTTGCTTGCTGTGAAGAGGAATTCGAAGCCAATTGCAGTTGGGAGGTTTTTTGTGAATGTCATCCAATGTTATGTTTCAGCCTTGGTCCCTTAGTGTTATGGCTTGCAAGATGATTCAATAAACAATTCTGATTGGTTGTTTGATGTGACATGGCCTGCCATGATAGGTGAGTTTGCTTTTGCATAAAGGTCAACTTTTTGTAAGATAGGGCATGGCTCAACTCTAGCCAAGTACAAAGTTGGTTTTGGTGCAGCATGGGTGAGGGAAAGGTCTAGCTTGGCTCAGCACTCAATGCAGCAAGTTGGCATAATGTTATGAGTGGTTTTTGCAAGTAGGTTGGCTTATGGTTCACATGTGACTTTTTATCCAACCAAGCATGAAACCATGGGCAAACTTAGTCAAATTCTGATTTTTAGGACTTAGAGGGTGTTTACATAATGGTTTGACATGAATTGAAGGCTGCATAATGCATTGGTTCAAGACATTGCAAAATTTCCATTTAGTGCATAACTTGAAAAACAATGATTTTTGCTAACTTTGCATTGCCATAACTTTTGATCCATGAAGAGTTAGATCATGTTCTTGTACTTTTTGAAAAGGGAAAGATGAGATTTACAACTTTCATGACCAAAGTTTTTCCATTTGAAGCCTTTTTGGATCATGAATCAAAGCTTGAAAATTGCCCTAAAATGGTGCATTCTTGAAAAGTCAACAAAACCCCAAAAGTCAATTTCTGCACAAACCCTAAATTCTTGATTTTTGTGAACTTCAAACTTCTTCCATGATCAAATAAAGATCATATACACTCAAAATGATGAAGATCAACCATTGGTTGGGTCATTGGGGGCCTCAGATGCCCTAATTTTGCACTGACTTGTCTGAAAAGTCAACTCTTGATCAGATGACTTCCCCATGGAATTTCTTCATGAAAATTGATATGCATACTCCCTATACCATATAGAGACCAATGGAAACAAGAATGACCAAAAAAATTGGGGTTATGGCCTCTGAAACCAAAACCCTAATTTTCAGTCAACTGTGCAGTTCATCCTGGCTCTGCATCCACTCAAACCCTAGTTCTTGTGATTCCTCTGCATTTTTGACTTTGTGGAGATGGAATATGATATAAGACCACACATGGACCCCTTTGAGTTGATTAGTGGCCTTTGGAATGGCCCAAGATACCTTTGGCTTGCTCAGATCACAAACCCTAGGTGCAGATGACCTAGAAACTATCCAGTGAATCAAAAATGGGATATGAGATGATATGTTTGTGTTTATGCATATGAGATGATCACAAGCCATGGTGTGAATGGGTGAGGGCAAATTTGGGGTGTTTACAGTTAGGATCACTGAAGCCCGCACTCAAGAAGACCAGAAAACTCAAGCCAAGATTTAACAGTTAGAGGCCAATGAAAAGAAGCAGTAGGAAGCTTTGTTGGTAGCCCAGAAGGAGATTTCAGAGTTGAAGCTTAGGGCAGGACTGAAGAGATCAAAGGATCAGGACAAGCATAAGAAGCTGACCACTGCCATTGCTACCAGGAACCTCCTCATTAGGACCATTACAGAGCACCCAGCTGGTCCAGTGATTGAGGCACTCCTGAAGGAAGTCAGAGAGGATGAGTTTGGACTGGATGTTTGACTCCTTTGCTTGTTGTTTATTTCCATTTGATGTACTTTTCTCTTTGTTGTATTTTGACCCTCCAGGGGCATGTGTCGTAAAACAAACTATGTATTGTTCATCATTTGTAATATATTAGTTTGCTTTCGTTGGGTTTCTTTTCTCAAGCAACATCAAGCATCTTCCTCGAGGTCTGGAAAAGGTCAAAACCAAGAACCAAGCCGGATACCTTGGAAAACAAAGGCATACTGCATTGCATACTAACTTTTGTTTTGTTTTGTAGGTTTTGTTATTATCTTTGTTTCTAACCTTGTTGTGATCTCAGGAAATATTGCTCGTCGCCGGGTGTTCCCTGTCAACCGCACGCACCGGTACCATACTCGCAACAACCTTCCTGGTATTCAAATGGAGCAAGTACAGCAGGACCTGACTGAGGTCAGAACTCAGATGGCTAATGAAAGAATGGAGATGAGAAATCAAATGACTCAATTCATGGCTGTGATGACTGGCTTGGCCCAGAGTCAAGAAAGGTTAAGGGAACTGGTGGAAAGACAAACTCCCGAGGAACCTCATCTTGGAACTGGAGGAACTAGCAACAATGAGCGGGGCCAGCCTCATGTTAATCCACCAGTATTTGGACCTCATCTGGATCCGGAAGTCAATATCCCGAGAAATGTGCAAGGAAACACTGTTGGGGGGAGAATCTTGCAAGAGGATCCCAAGAAGAGTAGTTTACTATTATGGGAGCTGGAGACGAAGTCTATGATAGGAGGTTGGATGAAATTGCTGAGAAGTTGAGATCTTTGGAGTCTCAGAATTCCTTGGGCTTCGATGTAATGGAAATGGGGCTAGTGGATGGGGTGAGAATTCCCCACAAATTCAAACCCCCGTGCTTTGAGAAATACAATGGAACCTCTTGTCCACGAACTCACCTGCAGTCTTTCCTAGGAAGACTTAAAGCATATACCATGGATGAAAAGCTGTGGATGTTCTACTTTGAGGACAGTCTGACAGGGGCTTCAAGAGAGTGGTATTCACACTTGACCAGAGCTACCATTAGATGCTGGAAGGACTTGGCTAAAGCCTTCATCAGGCAGTATCAATACAATCTGGACATGGCTCCCAACAGGACCCTCCTAATGGGAATGTCTCAATCTTCCAGAGAGAGCTTTAGGGAATATGCCCAAAGGTGGAGACAGCTTGCTGCTGCTGTCCAACCACCCATGTCAGAAAGGGAAATGGATGACATGATCATGAATACACTGCAAGGAACCTATATTGATAGGTTGGCTGCCTTCTCCTCTACTAGCTTTGCAGATGTGGTTATAGCCGGTGAAAGGATTGAAAGTCTATTAAAAATGGGAAAAATTTCTGACAATGGCGCAAGTTCATCCAGTAATCCCAGGAAGCCTTTTGTGGGACCTCGAAGAGCCGGTGAGACCAATTCCATTCATACAAACAGGGGCAGACCTCAGTATGTTCACCGGTCAGTAGCAGCAGTCACCATTCCAGCTCCGATTCCTCAATAATCAGCATATCCTCAACAACAACAACCACAATATCAACAACAAGTTCAGTATCCGCAACAGAGAACCTACAACAATAGCAATAGCAATCAACAACAGCGACCCTTCCAACAAAGACCATCACAGGAAAACTGGGTGATTGACCCCATCCCTATGCCTTATGCTGCTTTATTGCCACAACTCCTGAAGCTTAACTTGGTTGAGTTAAGGACGTTGGCGCCACCAGATCCTCTCAACCTCCCAAAGAATTATGATGTCAACTCCAGGTGTGCTTTCCACTCCAATGCACCTGGTCACAATACTGAAAAATGCAGGGCCTTACAAATGAAAGTCCAAGATCTGGTGGATTCTAAAGCCCTCAACTTCGCACCTCCTCCGAATTTCAACAGAAATCCTATGCCTAATCATGGTGGGCCAAGGATTAATGCCATCGAGGAAGACAAACCATCTACCTTGATCACCAGTGCTGCACAAATTCGAACACCGTTGGTTGAAATTAAAGCTCAGCTTCTAGAATGCCAAGTGTTCCCCGGGTGTGAGCTTGGCTGTGGATATTGCAACATTGCAGTCAATGGGTGTGAAAGGCTGAGAAGCGACATAGATGGTCTTATTAAGGATGGTATCCTTCAGATTTCAACAACGGCACCTACAAATCCAGCAATTCCTTTAACAATAATTCCTTATTCTTCTACAACAGCAGCAACAATCATTCCTACCGATTCATCGATATCATCAGCAATTACTCCGTCCATCACTTCGACAAGTCAAAATTCAACAACCATTTCTTCTACAACATCAGCATCCATTTTACCAAGGGAATCTTCTACAACGCCAGCAAAAATTAATGAAGATGTTTCAACAGTTACAATCTACTATGACCCATCAAATGTTCCTCTTAGCAGCAATTTCCAACAACAAACAGTGGCACCTCTTGCCAGATCACCAGTCACAATTTACTACGATCCGCACACCATTACAGTACCTTCCTCCGCAACAATCATTCCGGTCACCATTACGGTGCCTGGACCCGTTCCTTATGAAAGCAGTAATGCCATACCTTGGCATTATGGCTCTGATCTCTACTGCAACAGGGAGAAAATCACTCTGGATTCGTCAACCTCTTCTCCACAAGTTGATAATGTTGGGGGAGGCGGAGGCTTCACTAGAAGCGGATGCCTTTTTGCCTCACAAACACAAAGGCCTAATGTTGAAGCAGAAGCTGCTGCCAAAGCAAAGGGAAAGAGTGTGGTATCTGAAGAGCCGACTGTCAAAGAAACTCAGAAGACATCTTTTGAACAAGATGTAGACGAGTTCATGAGAATCATAAAAAGGAGTGATTACAAGGTGGTGGATCAGCTTCACCAAACTCCCTCAAAAATCTCCATATTATCACTGTTGATGTGTTCTGAAGCTCACAGGAATGCATTATTGAAAGTCTTGCACGCAGCGTATGTGCTGGAGGAGATTACTATTAATCAGCTAGAAACCGTGGTTGCAAATGTCAACACCAGTCATGGACTGGGCTTTACCAATGCTGACTTAACAATGGAGGGACGCAACCATAATAAGGCTTTGCATATCACCTTGGAATGCAAGGGAGCTGTTCTGTCTCATGTACTAGTAGACACTAGGTCATCACTCAATGTTCTGCTAAAGAAAGCCTTAGTGAAGCTGGACTATGATGGCTTGGCACTGCGTCCGAGTAATTTGGTGGTGAGAGCATTTGATGGCTCTAAAAGATCAGTGCTTGGAGAGATTGATCTGCCTGTGATAATTGGCCCGCAGACCTTCAAAACTACCTTCTTTGTGATGGACATTCAGTAGGCCTACAGCTGTCTATTGGGTAGACCCTGGATCCACGCCGCTGGCGCTGTTACGTCTACCCTTCACTAGAAGTTGAAATTCGAGTGGGAAGGCCAAATCATCACCGTCTGGGGGAGGAGGACATCTTTGTTAGGCAGCTGGCTACGTATAAGTACATAGAAATGGATGGAGAAATCCATGAAACCATGAGCCAAGGGTTTGAGGCCCTCAACATTAATGAAGCATCTGCTATACTGGGAACTTCCATCACATCGTACCAGCAAGCCCGGAAGGTTGTTGAGGAAGGTACCGCCCAAGGCTGGGGCAAGCTGTTTCCCGTGGAAAAGAAAGAAGACCGATTTGGGTTGGGTTACAGACCAACTCAACAAGATCAATCAGAGGCTGCAAAGGAGCCCAAGTTCGTCAGCGGGGGAATGCTCACCCCAGATGCTGTGAACAATTTGGAAGACGAGGAGGAAAGCGACCGCAACCTGGAGAGCTGGATACGTCCAAGGATCCCGGGAAGCCAAGTCCTTAACTGGTCTTCCCAGGAAATTATAAGGGTTACTCCTGCAGAGTAATTATTACTTCCTGTATTTTAAAGCATGCATCAAGTCTTGCATCTTGCCCAAGATGTCAAGAATCATTTTGTAATCGGGCCATCTTGTATTTTGTGCAAAGATCAATTAATGAATATCAGGACATCTTTTGCAAATGAGTCTTTTCTTTTCCGCTCACTGTTTTTCATTTTTCTTTTTGTACAAAAATAAAATGACAATGTTTTTCAAAATAAAATAACTTCATTCTCACTTTTTCTAAATAAGATAAAACTGATCACTAAAATAAACCAATCTAAACCCTTGCAGAAAGTGCCCTCCAGATTGCACCGACAACAACACTGCTATGACTTCGTATGACTTTGACAATCCAATCAATCAAGCTGATGAAGGGGTTGAAGAAGATTATGAGCTACCTGAAGAGCTAGCCAGGTTGTTAAGGCAAGAGGAGAAGGTTATCACTCCTCATCAGGAGGAGATTGAAACGGTTAATCTTGGTACGGAAGGAGACTTGAAAGAAGTTAAGATCGGGGCCTGTCTGCAAGATTCAGTGAAAGAGCAACTGATTGATATGCTTCGGGAGTATGTGGATGTTTTCGCTTGGTATTATCAGGATATGCCAGGGTTGGACACCGATATTGTCATGCACAAGCTGCCTCTGAAGGAAGACTGCCCACCAGTAAAACAGAAACTGCGCCGTACTCGCCCAGATATGGCAATGAAGATAAAAGAAGAGGTACAAAAGCAGTGGGACGCCGGTTTCCTTGCTGTGACTAGCTATCCGCCGTGGGTTGCTAATATTGTACATGTGCCTAAGAAAGACTGAAAGGTGAGGATGTGTGTGGATTACCGGGATCTGAACAGAGCTAGCCCGAAAGACGACTTTCCTTTACCTCACATTGATGTATTGGTCGACAATACGGCTCAGTTCTCGGTGTTCTCCTTCATGGATGGATTTTCAGGATATAATCAGATCAAGATGTCACCTGAAGACATGGAGAAAACCACTTTCATCACACCCTGGGGCACATTCTGTTATAAGGTGATGTCATTCGGACTGAAGAATGCTGGTGCCACTTATCAACGGGCTATGGTAACATTATTCCATGACATGATCCACAAAGAAATTGAATGTTATGTGGATGACATGATTGCCAAGTCCCTCACAGAAGAAGACCACTTGGTAAATCTGTTGAAGCTATTCAAACGTCTGAGGAAGTACCAACTGAAGTTAAACCCCAACAAGTGCACATTCGGGATGCGATCTGGTAAGCTGCTGGGATTTATTGTAAGTGAAAAAGGGATTGAAGTTGACCCTGACAAAGTCAAAGCCATTCAAGAAATGCCTGCACCAAAGACAAAAAAAGAAGTTCGGGGGTTTCTAGGTAGATTGAACTACATTTCAAGGTTCATATCTCACCTTACAGCAACCTGTGAGCCTCTGTTCAAGCTGGTAAGAAAAGAACAAACAGTCAGGTGGAATGAAGACTGCCAGAGGGCTTTTGACAAAATCAAGGAATACTTACAAGAGCCTCCGATCCTTATGCCTCCAGTTGAAGGAAGACCTCTAATCATGTACTTGACAGTATTAGAAGGGTCAATGGGGTGTGTGTTGGGCCAGCATGACGAGTCTGGTCGAAAAGAGTATGCAATATACTACCTAAGCAAAAAGTTTACCGACTGTGAACAACGTTATTCACTGCTCGAGAAAACTTGTTGTGCTTTAGCGTGGGCTGCTCGCCGACTAAGGCAGTATATGTTGACCTACACCACTTTATTGATCTCCAAGATGGATCCAGTTAAGTACATTTTTGAGAAGCCAACACTTACCGGACGGGTTGCAAGATGGCAAATGATCCTCACGGAATACGACATTCAGTACACATCCCAAAAGGCCATCAAAGGCAGTGTATTGTCTGATTATCTCGCTGAGCAACCCATTGATGATTACCAGCCTATGAGATTTGACTTCCCTGATGAAGACATCATGTTCATAAAAGCAAAAGATCATGAAGAGCCTATTCACACCGAAGGGCCTGACCCGGAAGAAGAATGGACTATGATGTTTGATGGGGCTGTTAACATGAATGGTCGTGTGTTGGTGCAGTACTCATTACACCTAAAGGAGTTCACATGCCTTTCTCGGCAAAACTCACCTTTAACTGCACTAACAACGAAGCTGAATACGAAGCTTGTATCATGGGTCTTGAGGAAGCCATTGACCTCAGGATTAAGACTTTGACTGTATTCGGAGATTCAGCTCTGGTAATCAATCAAACCAACGACAAATGGTACACGCACCAAGATCATCTTATACCTTATCGGGATTATACAAGGAGGTTATTGTCTTTCTTCACAACAGTCAAGCTTGAGTATATCCCTCGAGATGAAAATCAGTTTGCAGATGCTCTGGCTACCATTTCATCCATGATCAAAGTTCAAGCTGCCAACTTTGTGCCTCGGATTTCAGTATCCAGACATTACAGACCAGCATACGTGTTCTCAGCAGACGTTGTTAGAGATGATAAGCCTTGGTTCCATGACATTAAGTGCTTCTTGGAGGATCAAACATACCCACCTGGGGCATCTTCCAATGATAAGAAGACATTAAGAAGGCTAGCTGGCAGTTTCTTCCTGAATACTGATGGTTCCCTGTATAAGAGAAACTTTGATATGGTACTTCTCAGATGCGTTGATAGGGCAGAGGCAGACTTGTTGATGCACGAGGTGCACGAGGGATCTTTTGGTACCCATGCATGAGGGCATGCAATGGCTAAAAAGTTGTTGAGATCGGGCTATTACTAGATCACAATGGATGCTGACTGTTGTGCCTATGCTAGAAAATGCCATAAATGCCAGATCTACGCGGATAAAGTGCATGTGCCTCCAAATCCTTTGAATGTGATGTCTTCACCCTGGCCCTTTGCCATGTGGGGCATTGATATGATTGACAAGATTGAACCAACTGCTTCAAATGGCCACAGATTCATCCTGGTAGCCATTGACTATTTTACCAAGTGGGTCGAAGCAGCTTCTTATGCAAATGTTACAAGGCAAGTGGTAGCCCGATTTCTGAAGAGAGACATCATCTGTCGGTATGGAGTGCCCGAGCGAATCATTACTGATAATGGTTCCAACTTGAACAACAAGATGATGGCAAAACTATGTCGGGACTTCAATATCCAGCACCACAACTCTTCTCCTTACAGGCCAAAAATGAATGGCGCTGTTGAGGCAGCTAACAAGAATATCAAGAAGATTGTGCAGAAGATGGTGGTCACCTATAAAGACTGGCATGAAATGCTACCGTTTGCCTTGCATGGGTACCGAACGTCAATCAGAACATCCACTGGGGCAACACCGTATCAGCTTGTGTATGGTATGGAGGCAGTCCTACCTATTGAAGTTGAATTACCCTCCTTGCGGGTGTTGATGGATGTTAAGTTAAACGAAGCAGAATGGGTTCGGTCCCGATACGAACAACTGAGTCTGATTGAAGAAAAGAGATTGACTGCAATTTGTCATGGACAGCTGTATCAGAAAAGAATGAAGAAAGCCTTCGATCAGAAAGTCAGGCTTCGAGAGTACCAAGTAGGAGACCTTGTGCTGAAAAGACTCATTCCTCCTCATACAGACCACAGGGGCAAGTGGACGCCGAATTATGATGGGCCATTCATAGTAAAGAAAATTTTCTCTGGTGGAGCACTGATGCTCAGTACTATGGATGGTGAAGACTTCCTGTCCCCTGTGAATTCAGATGCAGTTAAAAAATACTTCGCATAAATGACCCGCTGGACATAAAAACAAAATGTAAGTCCAGGCAAAAATAGGGCATCCCGGTGAGTCAAAAACAGAATAAAAGACTCGGGCAAAAATAAGGGAAAATAAAATGAAAAAATGTGCACCCGCTGAGTTGAAAAGCCGCATTGGACAACTCAGGCAAAAATGGGTATCCCGGTAGATTGAAAACCCGAAAGGGCGATCCACACAAAATAAGGGAATGAGCGAACAACTGCATTCTGAATTCGTTTGTATCACTTACAACATGGTAAAATCCGAAAGGGTCGAGCTTCGTTCAGAATCAGCCTTCTTCAGAAAGCAAGATGAGGAGAACGTCAATGTCATACGGGTCATAGCCAGAGGGAAGCTCCTTGAAGCGTCATCAATGTTGCCAACATCTTTTTGTTTCTCAATTTGTAACGATCTCCTCATTTCAGGGGATCCGTTTCTTTGACTGTATTTTCCCATTTAGGGGCACATAAATTAATAAAATCAGATTTTCAGTCGCACTTTGTCTCGTACATTTTATTTGCAAAAATGTCTGATATCCTTAATATAATGATTGCATAAATACATATGCGTCTTTTCTGAAAACTTACATGCTTATAGGAAATATGTTTACTCCTGGGAGTGTCTAAACTCCTATGATGGAATCCGGTAAGGGATACCTCGGGGTACTTGTGCGTCTCTTTGTCTTTACAGGATTGCAGGTAGTCAAAGTGCAATATGGGGGCATGAAAGCTTCTCCCCATCAAGCTGCCAAATCATTATTTACTCAGCACATCTAAGCACCAGAGATGCTTTATCCCCAGCCGAGTTGCCATTCATCTTTCCTCCTCAGCCATGGGTTAGACAGGGAACTATCTCCCCACAGAGTTTCAGCCTCTATCCAGAAGAGCAATGCCTGAAGATCTCACAACCGAGTGACGAAAGTTCCCGCAAACCCCAGCTGGGTCCCTCATTACAGAGATAGGTCTATCAGTGATCTATTTCCTCAAGCAGAGTCATATATGTCAGATCTGCCAATGATCTCACCCCCAGCTGGAATATCCACTTCAAGCAGATCAACCGGAGATCTCCACTGCAGCGGGATCTGAATCCCGGATCGGTATCTTTGCATAACCATAGCATTCGCATCATATTTTCCCCCAGAGCGTAGCATTCCGTCTAATACGGAGCATTACGGAAAAAATCAAACATATTGCATAATCATAAGCTATGTGTCGAACCGAACACTCGTAAATGCTGAAATTCCATCAACAAAATACAAAATACCTCTCAAACTCCCCGACAGAATATTAAAGCATTTCCTTTACACTCACAAATACAGTGACATGCTCCTTTGGCACTCGTCCGTGTCATCATTCCCCCAGTAAAATCGCCCGAGCAAACGGATGCTTATATAATGCACTCGTCTGTGTCATATCCCCAGCAGAAATCCAAAGCGTCCCTTGTGCACTTAACACTCGTCTGTGTCACCCTTCCCCAGCATGATTACCTAAACACTGATTGTAAATCATATACTTGTTTATAGTACAATTCTTCCGACACCTGTCCGTGTCGTGCTCTCCCTAGCAAGTTGAACACTCGTCTATGTCTCACTCATCACTTTTCACTCTTACCGATACTCGTCCATATCTTGTATATACCGCTTAAATCCCCTCAGAATCAACACACGTCAGTGTTCTTTGTTAACCAGTTGGTACTCGTCCGTATCATCATCTCTGAACATGCGTCAGCGTTTGTTTCTACTGATACTCGTCCATATCATAGTCTTGAGGATGCTCGTCCGCATCTTTAATCTATACACAGTATCAAACACTTATATCTTCCTGAATTTAGACACTCGTCGGTGTCTACTATTCCCCAGAAGAGTCTCCGGCAAATCCTGTATAAACTATTTCCTTTCTATCTAACATTCGTCCTATGTTATGATATTTTCGGCAGCCGTACCCTGCCAGGTGATCGTCCTTCACCTTTTTGATGATCGTCCTTCATCATTCCCAGCGGAGTCTCTATTCATTAGAACCCCTTCCTATCCGACATTCGTCCTATGTCGTGGTATTTTTTAGCAGCCGTCCCCTGCTAGGTGATCGTCCTTCACCTCTTGATGATCGTCCTTCATCATTCTACCTGATGGTCGTCCCCATCGTTGATTCTGTTATCTGACATTCGTCCTATTTCATGATAAACCCCGAGAGAAGTCGTCCCCTGCTAGGTTATCGTCCTTCACCTCTTGATGATCGTCCTTCATCATGCTTATCCGATGGCCGTCCCCATCGTCGACCTTTTCTATCCGGCATTCGTCCTATGTCGTGATACTGTCGGCAACCGTACCTTGCCAGGTGATCGTCCTTCACCTTAGATGACCGTCCCTCATCTTCACCCCCAACTGAGCAGTCGTCCCCTGCTAGGTGATCGTCCTTCACCTTTGATGATCGTTCCTCATCATCTATTTCTTCAACCCGATGGTCATCCCCATCATTTACCTTTAAAATCCCCAGAGAGTCTTATAACTTTACTTGATGGTCGTCCCCATCATGATCCCTCTATTTCCCCAGCATGTCGGTCGTCCCCGTCATTACCTCACCCCCAGTAGTCGTCCTCTGTTCGACGGCCGTCCTCCGTCGCCCACACTTTATAATTATACTTTACTTCCTTTTACAATCTATATCCCTTTTCTTCTTCATTCAGTGAGTGCAAATTTTGGACTGTCTTTGGTATTCAACCACAAGTTATCTTGTTTGTCTGATAAGCCGCAGCTTACATCCTGCACAGCTAACTCATGTTTGAATAGGGGCAGCTGTAAACACCCCAAATTTGCCCTCACTCATTTCACCATGGCTTGTGATCTTTTCATTTGCATAAGTTCAATCATGTCATCTCATATTGCATTTTTACTTCACTGCATTGATTCAAAGTCATCTGCATCTAGGGTTTGTGATCTGAGTCATCCCTGAGCCATCTGAGCCACTCCAAGAGGCTTCAATCATCTCAAGAGGGTCCATGTATGTTCAAGCATCATATTAGAGCCAAGCTTAACTGCACAGATGACCTAAAATTAGGGTTTTGGTTTCAGAGGCCATAACTCCAAATTTTTTTGTCATTCTTGTTTCTAATGGTCTCTATATGATATGAGGATCATGCATACCAATTTTCATGAAGAAATTCAATGGGGAAGGCATCTGATCAAGGGATGACTTCTTGAGCAAGTCAGTACACAATCAGGGCATCTGAGGCCCCCAATGACCCAACCAAAGGGGTTTCTCCATCATTTTGAATGTGTATGATCTTTATTTGATCATAGAAGATGTTAGAAGTTCACAAAATTGAATAATTTCAAGCCATTTGCAAAGTTTCCTTTTTGGGAAAGTGATTTATAATATAAACTTGCCATTTTGGGAAAGTTTTTCAACCTCCTCTTTTTGATTCAAAAATGCTTGAAATGAAAAATCTTTGGTCATGAAAGTTGTAGATTGGATCCTCCCATTTTCAAAAAGTACAAGAACTCATTCTAATTCATTTTGGATCAAAAGTTATGGCCTTGCAAAGTTGGACAAAATCACTAAATTTTCACTTTTGTGCCAATGAGGGAAACTTGCAAATTCACATGCCAAGCATTTCTATGACTTCAAAATGACTTCTAAGCATCACATAAACATAACACATGACCTAAAATTCAGAATGCTCCAAAGAATCACTCATTTTCATACCTTGATCATTAAGAAATCTCAAAAGGGCCATAGGTTCACAAAATTGCAAAAAAAAAACCATAAACTTCAAACCACTTGCTGATTTGCCTTAATCTCACTTCCATGGTTCTCCTTGATCACAGCTGCACTAGACATGCCTTTGTCCTTGGCCTGAACTTGCCCATATCTCAAAGGACACCTAACCTTGACTTTTGGCAAAATGACCCATACCAATCAGCATAGCCCACACCAACTCCACAGACCTATCACATCTTGATAAGTGGACAAAATGAAACTCAAAACACATAAGAAGCAAGCCTGAAACCACAACATCACCATAGTTCACAAAAACTCCCTCTTTTGCAAATTCTATCGAATCCCATAACTCATCCATTTATCCTCCAAACTTCTTCCACCATTCATCTCAAAATGCTTCACTGATCATTTTTCATCCACCAAAATAGCCTAAAATTACCCCAAACAGAAATACGATTTTCACCACCCCTGAACTGGAAGCTTCAAAACCCTCCATATAAACGCATTCCAAGCTTACCAGAAGCCTCAAGGAGTTCATTAGAGTGGAAAAGCACAAGGCAGAAGGTCAGAAAGCCTAGGATTCGAAAGCTCAACCTCAGGTAACATGATGAACAATTTTTCCAGAACTCTGATTTCTTGTTAAAATATTGTTCTATGTGTTGCCCTGATCATGGGGATGTGTTTATTTTTGAAAATGAGCCAGAGACAAGCATTTTATGTTGCTCTGAAACTTTTACCCTAAATATGTTCCTCTTCGATTCTCCTTGTGTGAGTAAAATAAATTGTTATTAATGCTGGCTTCTTGTTATTTGATGTTAGAGGAAGAGTTCTGGAGATTTTGGCATGTTTTTATAGCTTAGGGAGAGAGATAAAAATTCTCAGGGGAGAGTGTGGCCGGAGAAGATGACCGGTGGTCATTTCCGGCCACCTGAAAGTCATTAGGGCTTTTAATCAGGATTAGGGTTTCGTTTGAATGAGGGCCGTTAGATGGAGCTTCCCGCGCGCGTTTGTGTGGCCTGGATCTCATGATTAGTTTTAATTATAGGATTAATATTTAATTAATTAAGTTTAGGCAGATTTTAATATGGGCCGTAGGATTGCGCGCCAAGTCAATGGATTTAAGCCCAGAATCAATCTGAACCCTCCTTTTGGCTTACTTTTCCATTTTTATTATTTTATTTCATTTTCTTTCTATTTAATTTGTACGAATTTTTAAAAATAGCAAAATACATTAAAAAATTCTGAAATTTTTTATCAAACCTTTTATTAATTTTCAGAACCCAAAAATATTTTTATTTTTATTTTTTGCATTAAAAATTATTTTTAAATCATTTAAATGATTATTTTTAATTAGTTAATGAAGATTAATTAATTAAAAATGCATTTTGGTATTTAAAAATCACCAAAAAATTCACATTGCATTCTAATACATTTACAAACATTATCAAACTCTTCAAACAAATTTCTTTTTGGTTATTGACCTATTTTGACATTTTTCTTTGGAATTAAAGTTCTTTAAAGGAAATGTTTTTGTTCTAACTTAGAAAAATTCATTCTGCCTAACCATGAAGAGTTTGATGATGGTTCTTCTTGCATTGCATTCCTCATAACATGTAGTTTCTAGGGTAAAATTGATTTGGATTTATCTTCCATTTTCAAATTGATGTGCATTTTTCCTTTTGAAGTGACTTAAAACCCTAGCTAATTTGAGAAAATCATAACTTCCATTAGGTTAAGACTTAGGTCCCCTCCTTTGGGCAGTGAACTTATGTAGGGTTAGGGTTCCTTTGTTCCCATTTTCAATTTTTTATCATGTCATTTGCTTCTGATTTTGAATTTTGCATTGCATATTGTGTATAAACCCTAATTCTTGCCTTCCTTTGCATCCATCTTCCATATGCTTGCATTCATAAACTTACCATGATATTTTGTGCATTCACATGACATATAAGACATCTTAGGACATATTAGAGTCATGTTTGATCATTGCATCCTTCATTTGCCATGTTATGCATTCATTCCATTTCATAAACTTTCATGAACTTTCATGGTTCAAAGCATGCTTCATTTGCATCCACATCCTTGTATGATCATCCACAATTCTTGAAATGTGTTTGCATTCTCTCTTAGCATCATTAACATCATGTTTATGCTTCTGACTTTGGTTTGCATCATTGCATTCATCTCATTTTCATTTCATTTCACCTTTTGTTACTAACTTTTCAGGTGGTAAGACATTGAGAAGTGAATTTGCCTTCACTTCTCATAATCTCTTCTCATCCCTCTTATGCATTCATTTCTGCATTTCACTTTTGTATTAGAGTGAGCTTGCTCACTCATGTTCCCTCTTCACTTTTTTTCTTCAAGCAACTTGTCTTCTTAAGTGAAGCAAGTTGTCTTGCTCCTTCTTGCTTCTTTCTCCTTTCATCTGCTTCTTCCTTGGTGGCTTCTCTCCTGAAGATCTTCTGCAAGCCTCATAAACCCTAGGAATAACCAAGCATGATCACAATTAGGGTTTGATTAGTCCCCCCATTAGTTTTACCTTTGTGTCATCTTTGAGTCTTCTCTTCTCATCTCATAATCAAGGACTAAACCTTAAAGGTCTTAAGGCTTTGTGATTAAGCTTATGCCTGCATCCTTCTATTAGGATGGAGTGTATAACTTTAATCCTAAGTGTTAAACCATTAATGTGTTTAAATCCTTTAATCAATCAATCTAATAATCATCAAGACATCAAGCTTGTAACTTGGGCCTTGCATTAGGGTTCTAATTCTTCCTTAATTGGTTGAGAAGGACTAACCCTAGTGTTAATGGACAAGTCCCCCTCAAGTTGTCTTGCAAACCATTAAATTTACTTCTTGATCTTACCATTAACTAAAATCCACTTTAATAAAGGCTTTGTTTTGTCATGAGGTTAATCCTTAATCATGGATTAAGTTGAGGAGCCTTTCTCAGCTTAAATGTTCTCATCTATTATCCTTCTATTAGGATGGTGTAATGGGTCCATTAATCGTCTCCTCCGGGATTCTCTTCTCATCATCTTCACTCACAAACGAGAACTTGCTTCTTCCGTCTAATGCAAGACAGTCAGCACCTGAGCCAGACAGGCCATACACTTGAGCATAGACAAGCAAGCAGTTCACAAGTCAAAATATCTTTCAGTCTCTTTGGGTCGAACTATAGTGTTCTGACTTAGCAGTTATCGAACAAAAGTCTCTGTATATTCCCCCTCCTTCCAGCATCAATCTTTAAGCCTCATAGTCTTGAGCTTCATTCATTTCTTACACTGACACTTCACATACTTCACTTCACATCTCTTTTGCACTAACACTACCCCTTTAAAACACAAATCTTTCAAGCGTAGATCCCGTCGAGTACGACGGACAATCTGGGTGCTAATACCTTCCCAGGTTGTAACCAACCCCTTTCTCAGTTTCTCTGGTTCGCGATCGTCTTATCCATATCTCTCTAGGTTTATGCAGCATTACCTTTCCTTCGGGATAAAAATGCCTAGCTGGCGACTCTATTCATTCCCTCTCTTTTCGTCGACCGTTCGCGTCTGTACCCCTCTTGGCCCTGTGTCATCAGGTGGGAGCGACACTTGTCCTAGGCTGGGTCCAGACGATGTGGGCCGAAAAACATCAGAGGAGATTTGTGTTTTGGCAAAGATGTTTTGTAAGTCTTCTCTATTGATTTTTGGATGACCTTGTCCAGGGCTGGGTCCAAAGGATGTGGGTCGAAAAACATCAGCGGAGATTTGTGATTTGGCAAAGATATTTTTTAAATCTTGTTTGCCGATTTTATGATGATGTCCTTCTCCAGGGCTGGGTCCAGATGATGTTGGTCGAAAAACATTTGTGCCTTCAGTTAATGAGTTAATCGTCCTAGCTTGAGTTTGAAAGAAAGAATGGTAGGAAACTAGTACTAGACAAATTACTAAATATTTTTTCATTTCTAAAAATTCACCCATAATCGTCACTAGAAAAACAAAATATTATTTTTATGAACTAGTTTATCTAATGAAAAAAGAGAAATGAAAAATAGGGTATTTATAATGTCCTATTGTTTATAACTTTAACCAAAGTGATATTTCTTATCCTTTCATAATTAATTTTATAGAACCTATTTTAAAAAAGTCAAATCTTTCTTCTCATTTTTAGGTGATAAAAGAATAACCTTTACATATGTTAACATAAATATACATTTGTAAATATTGAAATATAGAGAAAAAAAAACATATTCTTAGAAAAGTTTCATATTTTTCAAAATAATAGAAATATCATATCTTTTTTTTTGAAAAAATATTCAAGATAGCTTCAAATTATATTAATAGATTGTTTTAATCTTTTATATCCAAAAATTGAATCAATAAAAACTTATAATGGATCAAGTAAGAAATAAATATAAGAAGTCAATAAGGGTAATGGAAGAAGATTGAGAAAACTGTTTTCTTAAATTTAAATACCTAAAAATATATTCCTAATAAATAAATGAATAAATAAATATATTTAGTTAAAGTAACATGGGTTAAAAAAAACAATTATATAAGTTTTGTCAATGTTAAGAAAAAAGTAAAGAGATAGAATTATAAAGGGATAAAATTAAGGTATTCTTTTATAAATAGAATCAACAAAAAATTAAATGGATTTCTTTTGTTGAAAACATTTATATTGATTATGATATTGTAAACAAAAACAATAAAGAGAAGGGTTAATATACTTTTTAGTCCCTATAAATTTTGAAATTTCATTTTTCGTCCCTCTTGAGTTTTGACAACGGTTTTAGCTGGTTTTGACAACGTTTTTTTTTTGTAAATCTGTTGCCAAAAGGCAGTGAAGGACTAAAAAAGAAATTATAAATTTATAGGGACTAAACAGTATATTAACCCTAAAGAGAATGAATAAAAAAAATTTAGGGCTATTTTTGTTAACAACTTTTATATAATTTTAACCCATAGAGAATCGAAAAAAAGATGAACATTAGTAGTTAGTGAAAAAAGTAAGAGTTATTTTGGATAGATAATGAAAAAGAAATATTTTCGAATAAAGAATTATAAATTTAGTTCTTTTTTAAGATTTTAAATTTTGAAATAAAAATAAATAAGTAAGATTAAAGAGAACAAATAAAAAAGGCAAAAAAAATCGAATTATATTTTCTTAAAACTTTTACCTAATTTTATATAATGTACAAAAGAGAAAAGAGAGTTAATAATGAAAAAATTGGGTTTTGTTTATTGTTATAAATTTTTACATAATATTTACCTAAAGAAATCACTAAAACAAGAGGGTAAAATGAACATAGATAGATATTAATTATGGTGTGTGTAGTATCATCACAAAAAAACGCATATCTTCTTTATATTCAAACTCTAAATATTAGCTTATCAAAAGGAAAAAAAAAACAGATCGAAACAGTTTTCCTATGGCCAAATAAGCTTCTTTAAAAATAATAAACTTAAAATAAAATATTTTTAATAATGAAAATAGTTGACCATGCTTCCACGTTAGCTGAAAGAAAGACATTTTGAGTCAAACAAACCTATTTTACTATTGAGGCCTAATTCTTATTTTATGACACGGTGGTATAGTCACCCGAGATATGTAAGAAACTAATATAGAATAACATAAGTGAGCAAATAATATTATACAAAATTTTAGATTCAAATATTTGTCTTATATAACTCTATGTTTTTGTAAGATAAAGTACCAACATGTATGTACAATTGAAAATGTTTAATTGTTAAAATCAAATAATATTAATTAAAAAGTCAACTCTCAACATATTTATTATTTAATAGACTAGTTTTTTAAAATATAATATTATATATTTAACGAGTTATCTCTCATCTAAAAGAATATTAGACACAATAGAAATATTAAATATTAAATAAAGTAGATTCCATATTTTAACATTTGATGCTTCGAATAAAACACCAAATTGGATCGGTAAGAGATATGTTATCTCTTTTATTATATGTAAGACATTAGTTGTATATGAGAGAAAATGAAAATGTTAGATTGATGAATTTTATTAAATGAATAATTATAATTATTATAACTTTAAGTGAATTACACATGTTGTTATTCTAATTTAGTTTTGATGAGAGGTTAGCTTTCTCTTTTTATGTCATAAATCTATGCAAAGTATGACCAAGACACAAATAATAGAATAATTATAATTTGCAGGAATGAATTATTTAATTTTTATTCTTAAATTTGAATTTTAGAAATAATACAATACAAGAACTTATAATTTTCTTATTTCAGTTATATATTTATCTACCAATTTTAATTATGGAAGAACATGATTTATTTCTCTCCTCTAGCTATTTTCAGATATTACCACCACCTCTTAGACTTTGTCCAGGGGAAATGGGTTAAAATTATTCCATGGAGATTTGTGTTTCGGATAATATGTTTTCTGAATCTTGTCTGGATATTTTTGGATAACCTTGTCCAGGGCTAGGTCCAGACGATGTGGGTCGAAAAACATCAGTTGAGAATTGTGTTTTGGCAAAGATCTTTTGTAAATCTTGTTTGGCAATTTTCGGATGACCTTGTCCAGGGCTTGGTCCAGACGATGTGGGCCGAAAAACATCAGAGGAGATTTGTGTTTTGGCAAAGATGTTTTGTAAATAATGTCTGGTGATTTTCGGATGACCTTGTCCTGGGCTGTGTCCAGACGATGTGGGCCGAAAAACATCAGAGGAGATTAGTGTTTTGGCAAAGATGTTTTGTAAGTCTTCTCTATTGATTTTTGGATGACCTTGTCCAGGGCTGGGTCCAGAGGATGTGGGTCGAAAAACATCAGCGGAGATTTGTGATTTGTCAAAGATGTTTTTTAAATCTTGTTTGCCGATTTTATGATGATGTCCTTCTCCAGGGCTGGGTTCAGATGATGTTGGTCGAAAAACATTTGTGCCTTCAGTTAATGAGTTAATCGTCCTAGCTTGAGTTTGAAAGAAAGAATGGTAGGAAACTAGTACAAGACAAATTACTAAATATTTTTTCATTGCTAAAAATTCACCCATAATCGTCACTAGAAAAACAAAATATTATTTTTATGAACTAGTTTATCTAATGAAAAAAGAGAAATGAAAAAAAGGGTATTTATAATGTCCTATTGTTTATAACTTTAACCAAAGTGACATTTCTTATCCTTTCATAATTAATTTTATAGAACCTATTTTAAAACAGTCAAATCTTTCTTCTCATTTTTAGGTGATAAAAGAATAAACTTTACATATGTTAAAATAAATATACATTTGTAAATATTGAAATATAGAAAAAAAAAAACATATTCTTAGAAAAGTTTCATATTTTTCAAAATAATAGAAATATCAAATCTTTTTTTTTTGAAAAAATATTCAAGATAGCTTCAAATTATAATGATAGATTGTTTTAATCTTTTATATCCAAAAATTGAATCAATAAAAACGTATAATGGATAAAGTAAGAAATAAATATAAGAAGCCAATAAGGGTAATGGAAGAAGATTGAGAAAACTGTTTTCTTAAATTTAAATTTCTAAAAATATATTCCTAATAAATAAATGAATAAATAAATATATTTAGTTAAAGTAACATGGGTTAAAAAAACAATTATATAAGTTTTGTCAATGTTAAGAAAAAAGTAAAGAGATAGAATTATAAAGGGATAAAATTAAGGTATTCTTTTATAAAAAGAATCAACAAAAAATAAAATGGATTTCTTTTGTTGAAAACATTTATATTGATTATGATATTGTAAACAAACCAATAAAGAGAAGGGTTAATATACTTTTTAGTCCCTATAAATTTGGAAATTTCATTTTTCGTCCCCCTTGAGTTTTGACAACGGTTTTAACTGGTTTTGGCAACGGTTTTTTTTGTAAAATCTGTTGCCAAAAGGCAGGGAAGGACTAAAAATGAAATTATAAAATTTATAGGGACTAAACAGTATATTAACCCTAAAGAGAATGAATAAAAAAAAATTAGGGCTATTTTTGTTAACAACTTTTATATAATTTTAACCTATAGAGAATCGAAAAAAAGATGAACATTAGTAGTTAGTGAAAAAAGTAAGAGTTATTTTGGATAGATAATGAAAAAGAAATATTTTCGACTAAAGAGTTATAAATTTAGTTCTTTTTTAAGATTTTAAATTTTGAAAAAAAAATAAATAAATAATATTAAAGAGAACAAATAAAAAAGGCAAAAAAATCGAATTATATTTTCTTAAAACTTTTACCTAATTTTATATAATGTACAAAAGAGAAAAGAGAGTTAATAATGAAAAAAATGGGTTTTGTTTATTGTTTTAAATTTTTACATAATATTTACCTAAAGAAATCACTAAAATAAGAGGGTAAAATGAACATAGATAGATATTAATTAGGGTGTGCGTAGTATCATCAGAAAAAAATGCCTATCTTCTTTATATTCAAACTCTAAATATTAGCTTATCAAAAGGAAAAAAAAACAGATCGAAAAAGTTTTCCTATGGCCAAATAAGCTTCTTTAAAAATAATAAACTTAAAATAAAATATTTTTAATAATGAAAATAGTTGACCATGCTTCCACGTTAACTGAAAGAAAGACATTTTGAGTCAAACAAACCTATTTTACTATTGAGGCCTAATTCTTATTTTATGACACGGTGGTATAGTCACCCGAGATATGTAAGAAACTAATACAGAATAACATAAGTGAGCAAATAATATTATACAAAATTTTAGATTCAAATATTTGTCTTATATAACTCTATGTTTTTGTAAGATAAAGTACCAACATGTATGTACAATTGAAAATGATTAATTGTTAAAATTAAATAATATTAATTAAAAAGTCAGCTCTCAACATATTTATTATTTAATAGACTAGTTTTTTAAAATATAATATTATATATTTAACGAGTTATCTCTCATATAAAAGAATATTAGACACAAGAGAAATATTAAATATTAAATAAAGTAGATTCCATATTTTAACATTTGATGCTTCGAATAAAACACCAAATTGGATCGGTAAGAGATATGTTATCTCTTTTATTATATGTAAGACATTAGTTGTATATGAGAGAAAATGAAAATGTTAGATTGATGAATTTTATTAAATGAATAATTATAATTATTAAAACTTTAAGTGAATTACACATGTTGTTATTCTAATTTAGTTTTGATGAGAGATGAGCTTTCTCTTTTTATGTCATAAATCTATGCAAAGTATGACCAAGACACAAATAATAGAATAATTATAAGTTGCAGGAATGAATTATTTAATTTTTATTCTTAAATTTGAATTTTAGAAATAATACAATACAAGAACTTATAATTTTCTTATTTCAATTATATATTTATCTACCAATTTTATTTTTGGAAGAACATGATTTATTTCTCTCCTCTAGCTATTTTCAGATATTACCACCACCTCTTAGACTTTGTCCACGGGAAATGGGTTAAAATTATTCCATGGAGATTTGTGTTTCGGATAATATGTTTTCTAAATCTTGTCTGGATATTTTTGGATAACCTTGTCCAGGGCTAGGTCCAGACGATGTGGGTCGAAAAACCTCAGTTGAGAATTGTGTTTTGGCAAAGATCTTTTGTAAATCTTGTTTGGCAATTTTCGGATGACCTTGTCCAGGGCTTGGTCCAGACGATGTGGGCCGAAAAACATCAGAGGAGATTTGTGTTTTGGAAAAGATGTTTTGTAAATCATGTCTGGGGATTTTTGGATGACCTTGTCCTGGGCTGGGTCCAGACGATGTGGGCCGAAAAACATCAGAGGAGATTTGTGTTTTGGAAAAGGTGTTTTGTAAGTCTTCTCTATTGATTTTTGGATGACCTTGTCCAGGGCTGGGTCCAGAGGATGTGGGTCGAAAAACATCAGCGAAGATTTGTGATTTGGCAAAGATATTTTTTAAATCTTGTTTGCCGATTTTATGATGATGTCCTTCTCCAGGGCTGGGGCCAGATGATGTTGGTCGAAAAACATTTGTGCCTTCAGTTAATGAGTTATTCGTCCTAGCTTGAGTTTGAAAGAAAGAATGGTAGGAAACTAGTACAAGACAAATTACTAAATATTTTTTCATTGCTAAAAATTCACCAATAATCGTCACTAGAAAAACAAAATATTATTTTTATGAACTAGTTTATCTAATGAAAAAAGAGAAATGAAAAATAAGGTATTTATAATGTCCTATTGTTTATAACATTAACCAAAGTGACATTTCTTATCCTTTCATAATTAATTTTATAGAACCTATTTTAAAACAGCCAAATCTTTCTTCTCATTTTTATGTGATAAAAGAATAACCTTTACATATGTTAACATAAATATACATTTGTAAATATTGAAATATAGAAAAAAAAACATATTCTTAGAAAAGTTTCATATTTTTAAAAATAATAGAAATATCAAATCTTTTTTTTTTGAAAAAATATTCAAGATAGCTTCAAATTATAATGATAGATTGTTTTAATCTTTTATATCCAAAAATTGAATCAATAAAAATGTATAATGGATAAAGTAAGAAATAAATATAAGAAGCCAATAAGGGTAATGGAAGAAGATTGAGAAAACTGTTTTCTTAAATTTAAATTTCTAAAAATATATTCCTAATAAATAAATGTATAAATAAAGATATTTAGTTAAAGTAACATGGGTTAAAAAAAACAATTATATAAGTTTTATCAATGTTAAGAAAAAATTAAAGAGATAAAATTAGAAAGGGATAAAATTAAGGTATTCTTTTATAAATAGAATCAACAAAAAATAAAATGGAGATCTTTTGTTGAAAACATTTATATTGATTATGATATTGTAAACAAAAACAATAAAGAGAAGGGTTAATATACTTTTTAGTCCCAATAAATTTTGAAATTTCAATTTTCGTCCCTCTTGAGTTTTGACAACGGTTTTAGCTGGTTTTGGCAACGGTTTTGTTTTGTAAAATCTGTTGCCAAAAGGCAGGGAAGGACTAAAAATGAAATTATAAAATTTATAGGGACTAAATAGTATATTAACCCTAAAGAGAATGAATAAAAAAAATTTAGGGCTATTTTTGTTAACAACTTTTATATAATTTTAACCTATAGGGAATCGAAAAAAAGATGAACATTAGTAGTTACTGAAAAAAGTAAGAGTTATTTTGGATAGATAATGAAAAAGAAATATTTTCGACTAAAGAGTTATAAATTTAGTTCTTTTTTAAGATTTTAATTTTTGAAATAAAAATAAATAAGTAAGATTAAAGAGAACAAATAAAAAAGGCAAAAAAATCGAATTATATTTTCTTAAAACTTTTACCTAATTTTATATAATGTACAAAAGAGAAAAGAGAGTTAATAATGAAAAAATTGGGTTTTGTTTATTGTTATAAATTTTTACATAATATTTACCTAAATAAATCACTAAAACAAGAGGGTAAAATGAACATAGATAGATATTAATTAGGGTGTGTGTAGTATCATCACAAAAAAACGCCTATCTTCTTTATATTCAAACTCTAAATATTAGCTTATCAAAACGAAAAAAAAATCAGATCAAAACAGTTTTCCTATGGCCAAATAAGCTTCTTTAAAAATAATAAACTTAAAATAAAATATTTTTAATAATGAAAATAGTTGACCATGCTTCCACGTTAACTGAAAGAAAGACATTTTGAGTCAAACAAACCTATTTTACTATTGAGGCCTAATTCTTATTTTATGACACGGTGGTATAGTCACCCGAGATATGTAAGAAACTAATACACAATAACATAACTGAGCAAATAATATTATACAAAATTTTAGATTCAAATATTTGTCTTATATAACTCTATGTTTTTGTAAGATAACGTACCTACATGTATGTACAATTGAAAATGTTTAATTGTTAAAATTAAATAATATTAATTAAAACGTCAGCTCTCAACATATTTATTATTTAATAGACTAGTTTTTAAAAATATAATATTATATATTTAACGAGTTATCTCTCATCTAAAAGAATATTAGACACAAGAGAAATATTAAATATTAAATAAAGTAGATTCCATATTTTAACATTTGATGCTTCGAATAAAACACCAAATTGGATCGGTAAAAGATATGTTATCTCTTTTATTATATGTAAGACATTAATTGTATATGAGAGAAAATGAAAATGTTAGATTGATGAATTTTATTAAATGAATAATTATAATTATTATAACTTTAAGTGAATTACACATGTTGTTATTCTAATTTAGTTTTGATGAGAGGTTAGCTTTCTCTTTTTATGTCATAAATCTATGCAAAGTATGACCAAGACATAAATAATAGAATAATTATAATTTGCAGGAATGAATTATTTAATTTTTATTCTTAAATTTGAATTTTAGAAATAATACAATACAAGAACTTATAATTTTCTTATTTCAATTATATATTTATCTACCAATTTTATTTTTGGAAGAACATGATTTATTTCTCTCCTCTAGCTATTTTCAGATATTACCACCACCTCTTAGACTTTGTCCAGGGGAAATGGGTTGAAATTATTCCATGGAGATTTGTGTTTCGGAAATATGTTTTCTGAATCTTGTCTGGATATTTTTGGATGACCTTGTCCAGGGCTAGGTCCAGACGATGTGGGTCGAAGAACATCAGTTGAGAATTGTGTTTTGGCAAAGATCTTTTGTAAATCTTGTTTGGCAATTTTCGGATGACCTTGTCCAGGGCTTGGTCCAGACGATGTGGGACGAAAAACATCAGAGGAGATTTGTGTTTTGGCAAAGATGTTTTGTAAATCTTGTCTGGTGATTTTCGGATGAACTTGTCCTGGGCTGGGTCCAGACGATGTGGGCCGAAAAACAGCAGGGGAGATTTTTGTTTTGGCAAAGATGTTTTGTATGTCTTCTCTATTGATTTTCGGATGACCTTGTCCAGGGCTGGGTCCAGACTATGTGGGTCGAAAAACATCAGCGGAGATTTGTGATTTGGCAATAATGTTTTTTAAATCTTTTTTGCCGATTTATGATGATGTCCTTCTCCAGGGCTGGGTCCAGATAATGTTGGTCGAAAAACATTTGTGCCTTCAGTTAATGAGTTAATCGTCCTAGCTTGAGTTTGAAAGAAAGAATGGTAGGAAACTAGTACAAGACAAATTACTAAATATTTTTTCATTGCTAAAAATTCACCAATAATCGTCACTAGAAAATCAAAATATTATTTTTATGAACTAGTTTATCTAATGAAAAAAGAGAAATGAAAAATAGGGTATTGATACTGTCCTATTTTTTATAACTTTAACCAAAGTGATATTTCTTATCCTTTCATAATTAATTTTATAGAACCTATTTTAAAACAGCCAAATCTTTGTTCTCATTTTTATGTGATAAAAGAATAACCTTTACATATCTTAACATAAATATACATTTGTAAATATTGAAATATAGAAAAAAAAACATATTCTTAGAAAAGTTTCATATTTTTCAAAATAATAGAAATATCAAATCTTTTTTTTTTTGAAAAAATATTCAAGATAGCTTCTAATTATAATGATAGATTGTTTTAATCTTTTATATCCAAAAATTGAATCAATAAAAACGTATAATGGATAAAGTAAGAAATTAATATAAGAAGCCAATAAGGGTAATGGAAGAAGATTGAGAAAACTATTTTCTTAAATTTAAATTTCTAAAAATATATTCCTAATAAATAAATGAATAAATAAAGATATTTAGTTAAAGTAACATGGGTTAAAAAAAACAATTATATAAGTTTTGTCAATGTTAAGAAAAAATTAAAGAGAGAGAATTATAAAGGGATAAAATTAAGGTATTCTTTTATAAATAGAATCAACAAAAAATAAAATGGATTTCTTTTGTTGAAAACATTTATATTGATTATGATATTGTAAATAAAAACAATAAAGAGAAGGGTTAATATACTTTTTAGTCCCAATAAATTTTGAAATTTCATTTTTCGTCCCTCTTGAGTTTTGACAACGGTTTTAGCTGGTTTTGGCAACGATTTTTTTTGTAAAATCTGTTGCCAAAAGGCAGGGAAGGACTAAAAATGAAATTATAAAATTTATAGGGACTAAACAGTATATTAGTTGTAAGACATTAGTTGTATATATGGGAAAATGAAAATGTTAGATTGATGAATTTTATTAAATGAATAATTGTAATTATTATAACTTTAAGTGAATTACACATGTTGTTATTCTAATTTAGTTTTGATGAGAGGTTAGCTTTCCCTTTTTATGTCAAAAATCTATGCAAAGTATGACAACGACACAAATAATAGAATAATTATATTTTGCAGGAATGAATTATTTAATTTTTATTCTTAAATTTGAATTTTAGAAATTATACAATACAAGAACTTCTAATTTTCTTATTTCAATTATATATTTTTCTACCAATTTTATTTTTGGAAGAACATGATTTATTTCTCTCCTCTAGCTATTTTCAGATATTACCACCACCTCTTAGACTTTGTCCATGGGAAATGGGTTGAAATTATTCCATGGAGATTTGTGTTTCGGATAATATGTTTTCTAAATCTTGTCTGGATATTTTTGGATGACCTTGTCCAGGGCCAGGTCCAGACGATGTGGGTCGAAAAACATCAGTTGAGAATTGTGTTTTGGCAAAGATCTTTTGTAAATCTTGTTTGGCAATGGTATTTTGGCAATGGTATCCAAAACTCAAGTGATTTTCGGATGACCTTGTCCTGGGCTGGGTCCAGACGATGTGGGCCGAAATATATCAGAGGAGATTTGTATTTTGGCAAAGATGTTTTGTAAGTCTTCTGTATTGATTTTTGGATGACCTTGTCCAGGGCTGGGTCCAGACGATGTGGGTCGAAAAACATCAGCGGAGATTTGTGATTTGGCAAAGATGTTTTTTAAATCTTGTTTGCAGATTTTATGATGATATCCTTCTCCAGGGCTGGGTCCAGATGATGTTGGTCAAAAAACATTTGTGCCTTCGGTTAATGAGTTAATCGTCCTAGCTTTAGTTTGAAAGAAAGAATGGTAGGAAACTAGTACAAGACAAATTACTAAATATTTTTTCATTGCTAAAAATTCACCCATAATCGTTACTAGAAAAACAAAATATTATTTTTATGAACTAGTTTATCTAATGAAAAAAGAGAAATGAAAAATAGGGTATTTATAATGTCCTATTGTTTATAACTTTAACCAAAGTGATATTTCTTATCCTTTCATAATTAATTTTATAGAACCTATTTTAAAACAGCCAAATCTTTCTTCTCATTTTTATGTGATAAAAGAATAACCTTTACATATGTTAACATAAATATACATTTGTAAATATTGAAATATAGAAAAAAAAACATATTCTTAGAAAAGTTTCATATTTTTCAAAATAATAGAAATATCAAATCTTTTTTTTTTGAAAAAATATTCAAGAGAGCTTCAAATTATAATGATAGATTGTTTTAATCTTTTATATCCAAAAATTGAATCAATAAAAACGTATAATGGATAAAGTAAGAAATAAATATAAGAAGCCAATAAGGGTAATGGAAGAAGATTGAGAAAACTATTTTCTTAAATTTAAATTTCTAAAAATATATTCCTAATAAATAAACAAATAAATAAAGATATTTAGTTAAAGTAACATGGGTTAAAAAAAACAATTATATAATTTTGTCAATGTTAAGAAAAAATTAAAGAGATAGAATTATAAAGGGATAAAATTAAGGTATTCTTTTATAAATAGAAACAACAAAAAATAAAATGGATTTCTTTTGTTGAAAACATTTATATTGATTATGATATTGTAAACAAAAACAATAAAGGGAAGGGTTAATATACTTTTTAGTCCCAATAAATTCTGAAATTTCATTTTTCGTCCCTCTTGAGTTTTGACAACGGTTTTAGCTGGTTTTGGCAACGGTTTTTTTTGTAAAATCTATTGCCAAAAGGCAGGGAAGGACTAAAAATGAAATTATAAAATTTATAGGGACTAAACAATATATTAACCCTAAAGAGAATGAATAAAAAAAATATAGGGCTAGTTTTGTTAACAACTTTTATATAATTTTAACCTATAGAGAATCGAAAAAAAGATGAACATTAGTAGTTAGTGAAAAAAGTAAGAGTTATTTTGGATAGATAATGAAAAAGAAATATTTTCGACTAAAGAGTTATAAATTTAGTTCTTTTTTAAGATTTTAAATTTTGAAATAAAAATAAATAAGTAAGATTAAAGAGAACAAATAAAAAAGGCAAAAAAATCGAATTATATTTTCTTAAAACTTTTACCTAATTTTATATAATGTACAAAATAGAAAAGAGAGTTGATAATGAAAAATTGGGTTTTGTTTATTATTATAAATTTTTACATAATATTTACCTAAAGAAATCACTAAAAAAAGAGGGTAAAATGAACATAGATAAATATTAATTAGGGTGTGTGTAGTATCATCACAAAAAAATGCCTATCTTCTTTATATAAAAACTCTATATATTAGCTTATCAGAAGGAAAAAAAAAAACAGATCGAAACAGTTTTCTAATGGCCAAATAAGCGTCTTGAAAAATAATAAACTTAAAATAAAATATTTTTAATAATGAAAATAGTTGACCATGCTTCCACGTTAGCTGAAAGAAAGACATTTTGAGTCAAACAAACCTATTTTACTATTGAGGCCTAATTCTTATTTTATGACACAGTGGTATAGTCACCCGAGATATGTAAAAAACTAATACAGAATAACATAAGTGAGCAAATAATATTATACAAAATTTTAGATTCAAATATTTGTCTTATATAACTCTATGTTTTTGTAAGATAAAGTACCTACATGTATGTACAATTGAAAATGTTAAATTGTTAAAATTAAATAATATTAATTAAAAAGTCAGTTCTCAACATATTTATTATTTAATAGACTAGCTTTTTAAAATATAATATTATATATTTAACGAGTTATCTCTCATCTAAAAGAATATTAGACACAATAGAAATATTAAATATTAAATAAAGTAGATTCCATATTTTAACATTTGATTCTTCGAATAAAACACCAAATTGGATCGGTAAGAGATATGGTATCTCTTTTATTATATGTAAGACATTAGTTGTATATATGGGAAAATGAAAATGTTAGATTGATGAATTTTATTAAATGAATAATTGTAATTATTATAACTTTAAGTGAATTACACATGTTGTTATTCTAATTTAGTTTTGATGAGAGGTTAGCTTTCTCTTTTTATGTCATAAATCTATGCAAAGTATGACAAAGACACAAATAATAGAATAATTATAATTTGCAGGAATGAATTATTTAATTTTTATTCTTAAATTTGAATTTTAGAAATTATACAATACAAGAACTTCTAATTTTCTTATTTCAATTATATATTTATCTACCAATTTTATTTTTGGAAGAACATGATTTATTTCTCTCCTCTAGCTATTTTCAGATATTACCACCACCTCTTAGACTTTGTCCATGGGAAATGGGTTGAAATTATTCCATGGAGATTTGTGTTTCGGATAATATGTTTTTTAAATCTTGTCTGGATATTTTTGGATGACCTTGTCCAGGGCTAGGTCCAGACGATGTGGGTCGAAAAACATCAGTTGAGAATTGTGTTTTGGCAAAGATCTTTTGTAAATCTTGTTTGGCAATTTTCGGATGACCTTGTCCAGGGCTTGTTCCAGACGATGTGGGACGAAAAACATCAGAGGAGATTTGTGTTTTGGCAAAGATGTTTTGTAAATCTTGTCTAGTGATTTTCGGATGACCTTGTCCTGGGCTGGGTCCAGACGATGTGGGCCGAAATATATCAGAGGAGATTTGTGTTTTGGCAAAGATGTTTTGTAAGTCTTCTGTATTGATTTTCGGATGACCTTGTCCAGGGCTGGGTCCAGACGATGTGGGTCGAAAAACATCAGCGGAGATTTGTGATTTGGCAAAGATGTTTTTTAAATCTTGTTTGTCGATTTTATGATGATGTCCTTCTCCAGGGCTGGGTCCAGATGATGTTGGTCGAAAAAGATTTGTGCCTTCGGTTAATGAGTTAATCGTCCTAGCTTGAGTTTGAAAGAAAGAATGGTAGGAAACTAGTACAAGACAAATTACTAAATATTTTTTCATTGCTAAAAATTCACCCATAATCGTTACTAGAAAAACAAAATATTATTTTTATGAACTAGTTTATCTAATGAAAAAAGAGAAATGAAAAATAGGGTATTTATAATGTCCTATTGTTTATAACTTTAACCAAAGTGATATTTCTTATCTTTTCATAATTAATTTTATAGAACCTATTTTAAAACAGCCAAATCTTTCTTCTCATTTTTATGTGATAAAAGAATAACCTTTACATATGTTAACATAAATATACATTTGTAAATATTGAAATATAGAAAAAAAAACATATTCTTAGAAAAGTTTCATATTTTTCAAAATAATAGAAATATCAAATCTGTTTTTTTTTGAAAAAATATTCAAGATAGCTTCAAATTATAATGATAGATTGTTTTAATCTTTTATATCCAAAAATTGAATCAATAAAAACGTATAATGGATAAAGTAAGAAATAAATATAAGAAGCCAATAAGGGTAATGGAAGAAGATTGAGAAAACTATTTTCTTAAATTTAAATTTCTAAAAATATATTCCTAATAAATAAACAAATAAATAAAGATATTTAGTTAAAGTAACATGGGTTAAAAAAAACAATTATATAATTTTGTCAATGTTAAGAAAAAATTAAAGAGATAGAATTATAAAGGGATAAAATTAAGGTATTCTTTTATAAATAGAATCAACAAAAAATAAAATGGATTTCTTTTGTTGAAAACATTTATATTGATTATGATATTGTAAACAAAAACAATAAAGGGAAGGGTTAATATACTTTTTAGTCCCAATAAATTCTGAAATTTCATTTTTCGTCCCTCTTGAGTTTTGACAACGGTTTTAGCTGGTTTTGGCAACGGTTTTTTTTGTAAAATCTATTGCCAAAAGGCAGGGAAGGACTAAAAATGAAATTATAAAATTTATAGGGACTAAACAATATATTAACCCTAAAGAGAATGAATAAAAAAAATTTAGGGCTAGTTTTGTTAACAACTTTTATATAATTTTAACCTATAGAGAATCGAAAAAAAGATGAACATTAGTAGTTAGTGAAAAAAGTAAGAGTTATTTTGGATAGATAATGAAAAAGAAATATTTTCGACTAAAGAGTTATAAATTTAGTTCTTTTTTAAGATTTTAAATTTTGAAATAAAAATAAATAAGTAAGATTAAAGAGAACAAATAAAAAAGGCAAAAAAATCGAATTATATTTTCTTAAAACTTTTACCTAATTTTATATAATGTACAAAATAGAAAAGAGAGTTGATAATGAAAAATTGGGTTTTGTTTATTGTTATAAATTTTTACATAATATTTACCTAAAGAAATCACTAAAAAAAGAGGGTAAAATGAACATAGATAAATATTAATTAGGGTGTGTGTAGTATCATCACAAAAAAATGCCTATCTTCTTTATATACAAACTCTATATATTAGCTTATCAGAAGGAAAAAAAAAACAGATCGAAACAGTTTTCTAATGGCCAAATAAGCGTCTTGAAAAATAATAAACTTAAAATAAAATATTTTTAATAATGAAAATAGTTGACCATGCTTCCACGTTAGCTGAAAGAAAGACATTTTGAGTCAAACAAACCTATTTTACTATTGAGGCCTAATTCTTATTTTATGACACAGTGGTATAGTCACCCGAGATATGTAAGAAACTAATACAGAATAACATAAGTGAGCAAATAATATTATACAAAATTTTAGATTCAAATATTTGTCTTATATAACTCTATGTTTTTGTAAGATAAAGTACCTACATGTATGTACAATTGAAAATGTTAAATTGTTAAAATTAAATAATATTAATTAAAAAGTCAGTTCTCAACATATTTATTATTTAATAGACTAGCTTTTTAAAATATAATATTATATATTTAACGAGTTATCTCTCATCTAAAAGAATATTAGACACAATAGAAATATTAAATATTAAATAAAGTAGATTCCATATTTTAACATTTGATTCTTCGAATAAAACACCAAATTGGATCGGTAAGAGATATGGTATCTCTTTTATTATATGTAAGACATTAGTTGTATATATGGGAAAATGAAAATGTTAGATTGATGAATTTTATTAAATGAATAATTGTAATTATTATAACTTTAAGTGAATTACACATGTTGTTATTCTAATTTAGTTTTGATGAGAGGTTAGCTTTCTCTTTTTATGTCATAAATCTATGCAAAGTATGACAAAGACACAAATAATAGAATAATTATAATTTGCAGGAATGAATTATTTAATTTTTATTCTTAAATTTGAATTTTAGAAATTATACAATACAAGAACTTCTAATTTTCTTATTTCAATTATATATTTATCTACCAATTTTATTTTTGGAAGAACATGATTTATTTCTCTCCTCTAGCTATTTTCAGATATTACCACCACCTCTTAGACTTTGTCCATGGGAAATGGGTTGAAATTATTCCATGGAGATTTGTGTTTCGGATAATATGTTTTTTAAATCTTCTCCGGATATTTTTGGATGACCTTGTCCAGGGCTAGGTCCAGACGATGTGGGTCGAAAAACATCAGTTGAGAATTGTGTTTTGGCAAAGATCTTTTGTAAATCTTGTTTGGCAATTTTCGGATGACCTTGTCCAGGGCTTGTTCCAGACGATGTGGGACGAAAAACATCAGAGGAGATTTGTGTTTTGGCAAAGATGTTTTGTAAATCTTGTCTGGTGATTTTCGGATGACCTTGTCCTGGGCTGGGTCCAGACGATGTGGGCCGAAATATATCAGAGGAGATTTGTGTTTTGGCAAAGATGTTTTGTAAGTCTTCTGTATTGATTTTCGGATGACCTTGTCCAGGGCTGGGTCCAGACGATGTGGGTCGAAAAACATCAGCGGAGATTTGTGATTTGGCAAAGATGTTTTTTAAATCTTGTTTGTCGATTTTATGATGATGTCCTTCTCCAGGGCTGGGTCCAGATGATGTTGGTCGAAAAAGATTTGTGCCTTCGGTTAATGAGTTAATCGTCCTAGCTTGAGTTTGAAAGAAAGAATGGTAGGAAACTAGTACAAGACAAATTACTAAATATTTTTTCATTGCTAAAAATTCACCCATAATCGTTACTAGAAAAACAAAATATTATTTTTATGAACTAGTTTATCTAATGAAAAAAGAGAAATGAAAAATAGGGTATTTATAATGTCCTATTGTTTATAACTTTAACCAAAGTGATATTTCTTATATTTTCATAATTAATTTTATAGAACCTATTTTAAAACAGCCAAATCTTTCTTCTCATTTTTATGTGATAAAAGAATAACCTTTACATATGTTAACATAAATATACATTTGTAAATATTGAAATATAGAAAAAAAAACATATTCTTAGAAAAGTTTCATATTTTTCAAAATAATAGAAATATCAAATCTTTTTTTTTTTGAAAAAATATTCAAGATAGCTTCAAATTATAATGATAGATTGTTTTAATCTTTTATATCCAAAAATTGAATCAATAAAAACGTATAATGGATAAAGTAAGAAATAAATATAAGAAGCCAATAAGGGTAATGGAAGAAGATTGAGAAAACTATTTTCTTAAATTTAAATTTCTAAAAATATATTCCTAATAAATAAACAAATAAATAAAGATATTTAGTTAAAGTAACATGGGTTAAAAAAAACAATTATATAATTTTGTCAATGTTAAGAAAAAATTAAAGAGATAGAATTATAAAGGGATAAAATTAAGGTATTCTTTTATAAATAGAATCAACAAAAAATAAAATGGATTTCTTTTGTTGAAAACATTTATATTGATTATGATATTGTAAACAAAAACAATAAAGGGAAGGGTTAATATACTTTTTAGTCCCAATAAATTCTGAAATTTCATTTTTCGTCCCTCTTGAGTTTTGACAACGGTTTTAGCTGGTTTTGGCAACGGTTTTTTTTGTAAAATCTATTGCCAAAAGGCAGGGAAGGACTAAAAATGAAATTATAAAATTTATAGGGACTAAACAATATATTAACCCTAAAGAGAATGAATAAAAAAAATTTAGGGCTAGTTTTGTTAACAACTTTTATATAATTTTAACCTATAGAGAATCGAAAAAAAGATGAACATTAGTAGTTAGTGAAAAAAGTAAGAGTTATTTTGGATAGATAATGAAAAAGAAATATTTTCGACTAAAGAGTTATAAATTTAGTTCTTTTTTAAGATTTTAAATTTTGAAATAAAAATAAATAAGTAAGATTAAAGAGAACAAATAAAAAAGGCAAAAAAATCGAATTATATTTTCTTAAAACTTTTACATAATTTTATATAATGTACAAAATAGAAAAGAGAGTTGATAATGAAAAATTGGGTTTTGTTTATTGTTATAAATTTTTACATAATATTTACCTAAAGAAATCACTAAAAAAAGAGGGTAAAATGAACATAGATAAATATTAATTAGGGTGTGTGTAGTATCATCACAAAAAAATGCCTATCTTCTTTATATACAAACTCTATATATTAGCTTATCAGAAGGAAAAAAAAAACAGATCGAAACAGTTTTCTAATGGCCAAATAAGCGTCTTGAAAAATAATAAACTTAAAATAAAATATTTTTAATAATGAAAATAGTTGACCATGCTTCCACGTTAGCTGAAAGAAAGACATTTTGAGTCAAACAAACCTATTTTACTATTGAGGCCTAATTCTTATTTTATGACACAGTGGTATAGTCACCCGAGATATGTAAGAAACTAATACAGAATAACATAAGTGAGCAAATAATATTATACAAAATTTTAGATTCAAATATTTGTCTTATATAACTCTATGTTTTTGTAAGATAAAGTACCTACATGTATGTACAATTGAAAATGTTAAATTGTTAAAATTAAATAATATTAATTAAAAAGTCAGTTCTCAACATATTTATTATTTAATAGACTAGCTTTTTAAAATATAATATTATATATTTAACGAGTTATCTCTCATCTAAAAGAATATTAGACACAATAGAAATATTAAATATTAAATAAAGTAGATTCCATATTTTAACATTTGATTCTTCGAATAAAACACCAAATTGGATCGGTAAGAGATATGGTATCTCTTTTATTATATGTAAGACATTAGTTGTATATATGGGAAAATGAAAATGTTAGATTGATGAATTTTATTAAATGAATAATTGTAATTATTATAACTTTAAGTGAATTACACATGTTGTTATTCTAATTTAGTTTTGATGAGAGGTTAGCTTTCTCTTTTTATGTCATAAATCTATGCAAAGTATGACAAAGACACAAATAATAGAATAATTATAATTTGCAGGAATGAATTATTTAATTTTTATTCTTAAATTTGAATTTTAGAAATTATACAATACAAGAACTTCTAATTTTCTTATTTCAATTATATATTTATCTACCAATTTTATTTTTGGAAGAACATGATTTATTTCTCTCCTCTAGCTATTTTCAGATATTACCACCACCTCTTAGACTTTGTCCATGGGAAATGGGTTGAAATTATTCCATGGAGATTTGTGTTTCGGATAATATGTTTTTTAAATCTTGTCTGGATATTTTTGGATGACCTTGTCCAGGGCTAGGTCCAGACGATGTGGGTCGAAAAACATCAGTTGAGAATTGTGTTTTGGCAAAGATCTTTTGTAAATCTTGTTTGGCAATTTTCGGATGACCTTGTCCAGGGCTTGTTCCAGACGATGTGGGACGAAAAACATCAGAGGAGATTTGTGTTTTGGCAAAGATGTTTTGTAAATCTTGTCTGGTGATTTTCGGATGACCTTGTTCTGGGCTGGGTCCAGACGATGTGGGCCGAAATATATCAGAGGAGATTTGTGTTTTGGCAAAGATGTTTTGTAAGTCTTCTCTATTGATTATCAGATGACCTTGTCCACGGCTGGGTCCAGACGATGTGGGTCGAAAAACATCAGCGGAGATTTGTGATTTGGCAAAGATGTTTTTTAAATCTTGTTTGCCGATTTTATGATGATGTCCTTCTCCAGGGCTGGGTCCAGATGATGTTGGTCGAAAAACATTTGTGCCTTCGGTTAATGAGTTAATCGTCCTAGCTTGAGTTTGAAAGAAAGAATGGTAGGAAACTAGTACAAGACAAATTACTAAATATTTTTTCATTGCTAAAAATTCACCCATAATCGTCACTAGAAAAACAAAATATTATTTTTATGAACTAGTTTATCTAATGAAAAAAGAGAAATGAAAAATAGGGTATTTATAATGTCCTATTGTTTATAACTTTAACCAAAGTGATATTTCTTATCCTTTCATAATTAATTTTATAGAACCTATTTTAAAACAGCCAAATCTTTCTTCTCATTTTTATGTGATAAAAGAATAACCTTTACATATGTTAACATAAATATACATTTGTAAATATTGAAATATAGAAAAAAAAACATATTCTTAGAAAAGTTTCATATTTTTCAAAATAATAGAAATATCAAATCTTTTTTTGTTTGAAAAAATATTCAAGATAGCTTCAAATTATAATGATAGATTGTTTTAATCTTTTATATCCAAAAATTGAATCAATAAAAACGTATAATGGATAAAGTAAGAAATAAATATAAGAAGCCAATAAGGGTAATGGAAGAAGATTGAGAAAACTGTTTTCTTAAATTTAAATTTCTAAAAATATATTCCTAATAAATAAATGAATAAATAAAGATATTTAGTTAAAGTAACATGGGTTAAAAAAAATTATATAAGTTTTGTCAATGTTAAGAAAAAAGTAAAGAGATAGAATTATAAAGGGATAAAATTAAGGTATTCTTTTATAAATAGAATAAACAAAAAATAAAATGGATTTATTTTGTTGAAAATATTTATATTGATTATGATATTGTAACCAAAAATAATAAAGAGAAGGGTTAATATACTTTTTAGTCCCTATAAATTTTGAAATTTCATTTTTCGTCCCTCTTGAGTTTTGACAACGATTTTAGCTGGTTTTGGTAACGTTTTTTTTTGTAAAATTTGTTGCCAAAAGGCAGGGAAGGACTAAAAATGAAATTATAAAATTTATAGGGACTAAACAGTATATTAACCCTAAAGGGAATGAATAAAAAAAATTTAGGACTATTTTTGTTAACAACTTTTATATAATTTTAACCTATAGAGAATCGAAAAAAAGATGAACATTAGTAGTTAGTGAAAAAAGTAAGAGTTATTTTGGATAGATAATGAAAAAGAAATATTTTCGACTAAAGAATTATAAATTTAGTTCGTTTTTAAGATTTTAAATTTTGAAATAAAAATAAATAAGTAAGATTAAAGAGAACAAATAAAAAAAGTAAAAAAAATCGAATTATATTTTCTTAAAACTTTTACCTAATTTTATATAATGTACAAAATAGAAAAGAGAGTTGATAATGAAAATTTTGGTTTTGTTTATTGTTATTAGTTTTTACATAATATTTACCTAAAGAAATCACTAAAACAAGAGGGTAAAATGAACATAGATAGATATTAATTAGAGTGTGTGTAGTATCACCACAAAAAAACGCCTATCTTCTTTATATACAAACTCTAAATATTAGCTTATCAGAAGGAATACAAAAACAGATCGAAACAGTTTTCCTATGGCCAAATAAGCTTCTTCAAAAATAATAAACTTAAAATAAAATATTTTTAACAATGAAAATAGTTGACCATGCTTCCACGTTAGCTGAAAGAAAGACATTTTGAGTCAAGCAAACCTATTTTACTATTGAGGCCTAATTCTTATTTTATGACACGGTGGTATAGTCACCCGAGATATGTAAGAAACTAATATAGAATAACATAAGTGAGCAAATAATATTATACAAAATTTTAGATTCAAATATTTGTCTTGTATAACTCTATGTTTTTGTAAGATAAAGTACCTACATGTATGTACAATTGAAAATGTTTAATTGTTAAAGTTAAATAATAATAATTAAAAAGTCAGCTCTCAACATATTTATTATTTAATAGACTAGTTTTTTAAAATATAATATTATATATTTATCAAGTTATCTCTCATCTAAAAGAATATTAGACACAAGAGAAATATTAAATATTAAATAAAGTAGTTTCCATATTTTAACATTTGATGCTTCGAATAAAACACCAAATTGGATCGGTAAGAGATATGTTATCTCTTTTATTATATGTAAGACATTAGTTGTATATGAGAGAAAATGAAAATGTTAGATTGATGAATTTTATTAAATGAATAATTATAATTATTATAACTATAAGTGAATTAAACATGTTGTTATTCTAATTTAGTTTTGATGAGATGTTAGCTTTCTCTTTTTATGTCATAAATCTATGCAAAGTATGACCAAGACACAAATAATAGAATAATTATAATTTGCAGGGATGAATTATTTAATTTTTATTATTAATTTTGAATTTTAGAAATAATACAATACAAGAACTTATAATTTTCTTATTTCAATTATATATTTATCTACCAATTTTATTTTTGGAAGAACATGATTTATTTCTCTCCTCTAGCTATTTTCAGATATTACCACCACCTCTTAGACTTTGTCCATGGGAAATGGGTTGAAATTATTCCATGGAGATTTGTGTTTCGGATAATATGTTTTCTAAATCTTGTCTGGATATTTTTGGATGACCTTGTCCAGGGCTAGGTCCAGACGACGTGGGTCGAAAAACATCAGTTGAGAATTGTGTTTTGGCAAAGATCTTTTGTAAATCTTGTTTGGAAATTTTCGGATGACCTTGTCCAGGGCTGGGTCCAGACGATGTGGGCCGAAAAACATCAGAGGAGATTTGTGTTTTGGCAAAGATGTTTTGTAAATCTTGTCTGGTGATTTTCGGATGACCTTGTCCTGGGCTGGGTCCAGACGATGTGGGCCGAAAAACATCAGAGGAGATATGTGTTTTGGCAAAGATGTTTTGTAAGTCTTCTCTGTTTATTTTCGGATGACCTTGTCCAGGGCTTGGTCCAGACGATGTGGGTCGAAAAACATCAGCGGAGATTTGTGATTTGGCAAAGATGTTTTTTAAATCTTGTTTGCCGATTTTATGATGATGTCCTTCTCCAGGGCTGGGTCAAGATGATGTTGGTCGAAAAACATTTGTGCCTTCAGTTAATGAGTTAATCGTCCTAGCTTGAGTTTGAAAGAAAGAATGGTAGGAAACTAGTACAAGACAAATTACTAAATATTTTTTCATTGCTAAAAATTCACCCATAATCGTCATTAGAAAAACAAAATATTATTTTTATGAACTAGTTTATCTAATGAAAAAAGAGAAAAGAAAAATAGGGTATTTATAATGTCCTATTTTTTATAACTTTAACCAAAGTGATATTTCTTATCCTTTCATAATTAATTTTATTGAACCTATTTTAAAACAGTCAAATATTTCTTCTTATTTTTATGTGATAAAAGAATAACCTTTACATATGTTAACGTAAATATACATTTGTTAATATTGAAATATAGAAAAAAAACATATTCTTAGAAAAGTTTCGTATTTTTCAAAATAATAGAAATATCAAATCTTTTTTTTTGAAAAAATATTCAAGATAGCTTCAAATTATAATGATATATTGTTTTAATCTTTTATATCCAAAAATTGAATCAATAAAAAGGTATAAATGATAAAGTAAGAAATAAATATAGGAAGCCAATAAGGGTAATGGAAGAAGATTGAGAAAATTGTTTTCTTAAATTTAAATTTCTAAAAATATATTCCTATAAATAAATGAATAAATAAAGATATTTAGTTAAAGTAACATGAGTTAAAAAAAACAATTATATCAGGGTTAATATACTTTTTAGTCCCTATAAATTTTGAAATTTCATTTTTCGTCCCTCTTGAGTTTTGACAATGGTTTTAGCTGGTTTTGGCAACGGATTTTTTTGTAAAATCTGTTGCCAAAAGGCAGGGAAGGACTAAAAATGAAATTATAAAATTTATAGGGACTAAACAGTATATTAACCCTAAAGAGAATGAATAAAAAAAATTTAGGGCTATTTTTGTTAACAACTTTTATATAATTTTAACCTATAGAGAATCGAAAAATAGATGAACATTAGTAGTTAGTGAAAAAAGTAAGAGTTATTTTGGATAGATAATAAAAAAGAAATATTTTCGACTAAAGAATTATAAATTTAGTTCTTTTTTAAGATTTTAAATTTTGAAATAAAAATAAATAAGTAAGATTAAAGAGAACAAATAAAAAAGGCAAAAAAAATCGAATTATATTTTTTTTAAACTTTTACCTAATTTTATATAATGTGCAAAATAGAAAAGAGAGTTGATAATGAAAAATTGGGTTTTTTTTATTGTTATAAATTTTTACATAATATTTACCTAAAGAAATCACTAAAACAAGAGGTTAAAATGAACATAGATAGATATTAATTAGGGTGTGTGTAGTATCATCACAAAAAAACGCCTATCTTCTTTATATACAAACTCTAAATATTAGCTTATCAGAAGGAAAACAAAACAGATCGAAACAATTTTCCTATGGCCAAATAAGCTTCTTGAAAAATAATAAACTTAAAATAAAATATTTTTAACAATGAAAATAGTTGACCATGCTTCCACGTTAGCTGAAAGAAAGACATTTTGAGACAAACAAACCTATTTTACTATTGAGGCTCACTTCTTATTTTATGACACGGTTGTATAGTGTCGCTCCCACCAAATGACACCTGGTCAAAAGGGGTACAGACGCGAACGGTCAGCGAGAAGAGAGAACACAAGGGTGAACTGAAAAGAGTCGCCAGCTAGGCATTTTTATCCCGAAGGAAAGGTAATGCTGCATAAACCTAGGAAAAGATGGATAAGACGGTCGCGAACCAGAGAAACTGAGAAAGGGGGTTGGTTACAACCTGGGAAGGTATTAGCACCCAGATTGTCCGCTGTACTCGACGGGATCCACGCTTGAAAGTTTGTGTTTAAAGGTGTTGTGTCAATGCTATTATGTGTGCAAAAGCTGGAAAAGAATGCAAGTGTCAGTGCAAAAGAAGTGTGAGGTGAAATAAAAGAGTGTCAGTGTAAGGAAGGAGTGAAGCTCAAGACTATGAGGCTTAAAGAATAATGCTGGAAGAGGGGGGATATACAGAGACTTTTGTTCGAAAACTGTTAAGTTATGCCTACGTATCCTCTCGTGCAATGAGGAAGTCAGAACACCGTAGTTCGACTCAAAGAGACTGAAAGATAAATTGACTAATGAACTGCTTACTTGTCTATGCTCAAGTGTATGACCTGTCTGACTCAGGTGCAAACTCTCTTGCATTAGACGGAAGAAGCAAGTTCTCGCTTATGAGTGAATGAGGTGAGAAAAGAATCCTGGAGGAGACGATTATTGTTTGTTTTTGAGATTTTAAATATTTTATTGCTTTTGGAGTTTGTCATAAGAAAATGAGCTTAAACCTAAACCAAGGGTTAGCAGACTCATCACATCCTCCCTCTGATTAGGGATAATGAGAATACCTTAAGTGTGAAGTAATCACCTCACACTTAATCACCATGATGTAGGATTAAGATCATTAACATACTTGCCATTATTTAGATGTTTTCTTGGAATTTTGTTTAGTGTTAAGTAATGCATTTAAGCCATAATCAAGGATTTGATGGACCCATTACACCATCCTAATAGAAGGATAATAGATGGGAACATTTAAGCTGAGGAAGATACCTCAACTTAATCCATGATTAGGGATTAACCTCATGACAAAACAAGCCTTTATTAAAGTGGATTTTAGTTAATGATAAGATTAAGAAGTGAATGTTATTGTTTGTAAGACAACTTGAGGGGGACTTGTCCATTAACACTAGGGTTAGTCCTTCTTAACCAATTAAGGAAGAATTAGAACCCTAATGCAAGGCCCAAGTTACAAGCTTGATGTCTTAGTGATTATTAGATGGATTGCTTAAAGGATTTAAACACATTAAGGGTTTAACACTTAGGATTAAAGTTATACACTTCATCCTAAGAGAAGGATGCAGGCATAACCTTAATCACAAAGCCTTGAAACCTTAAGGGTTTAGTCCTTGATTAAGAGGTGAGAAGAAAAGACACAAAGATGACACAAAGGTAAAACTAATGGGGGACTAATCAAACCCTAATTGTGATCATGCTTGGGTATTCCTAGGGTTTATGAGGCTTGCAAGAGATCTTCAAGAAGAGCCACCAAGGAAGAAGCAGGATGAAAGGAAGAGAAGCAGAAAGAAGCAAGTCAACTTACTTCACTTAAGAAGATAAGTTGCTTGAGGAAAGAAAGTGAAGAAGGAACATGAATGAGCAAGCTCACTCTAATACAAAATCAAAATGCAGCAAAGAATTCATAAAAGAGATGAGAAGAGATTATGAGAAGTGAATGCAAATTCACTTCTCAAACACTTACCCCCTAAAAAGTTAGCAAAAGGAAATGAAATGAAATGAAAATGAGATGAAATGCAAAGATGAAAACCAAAACCAGAAGCATATCCATGATGCAAATGATGTTATGAAATGGTATGAAAGCATGTCAAGTGATATGAATGTTCATACAAGAGATGGGAATGCAAAGGAGACATGTAAGAAGCATGAAAGTTCATGAAAACTTATGAAATGCAATGGATGCATAACATGGAAAATGGATGATACAATGATCAAACATGATTTCAATATGTCCTAAGAGGTCTTATATGTCATGTGGATACACAAAATATCATGGCAAGTTCATGTATGCAATCATATGAAGAATGAATGCAAATGAAGGCAAAGATTAGGGTTTATGTACAAGATGCAACGCAAAATTCAAAATCAGAAGCAAAATATGAGATAAAAAATTGAAAATGGGATCAAAGAAACCCTAAACTTATACAAGTTCACTGCCTAAAGGGGAAGGTCAGAAGCTAAACCCTAAAGGACTTATGATTTTTCTAAGTTCTTAAGGTTTTAGGGGTGATCCTAAAGGGAAAATGCCAAACAAAATGAAAATGCATTATAAAAATGAAACAAAAATGTTTTTAGATGCTTGAAAGGATGCATAACACAATGCAAAAAGAACCATTCACAAACGCAACTTGGATCAAAAGTTATGAATTTTTGAAGTTAGGGTTAAAAATATTCAAATTAAAGAACCCTAATTCAAATGAAAATTGTCAAAGTATGATCAAAACCAAAAAGAAATTTGTCTTGTGAGTTTGTAAATGTTTGTAAATGTTTTAAAATGCTCTCTGAATTTTTTTTGTGATTTTTAAATACCTAAATGTATTTTTAATTAATTAATTTCCATTAACTAATTAAAAATAAACATTTAAATGATTTAAAAATATTTTTTAATGCAAAAAATAAAACAAAATTTTTTTTCAGGATGAGAAAAATATTTAAAGTCATGATGCAAAAAATAAAAATGTTTGAAAGTGTTTTGCTATTTTTTAAAATTCGTAGAAATTAAATAGAAGTAAAATGAAATAAAACAAATTAAATGGAAAAGTATGAGGATCCTGAGGCTGAGATTTAAAGTTGAGATTTCAGGGTTGACTGGCGCGCTTTTTAAGGGTTGAGATTCACTCTGATTTAATTAAACTAATTAAACTTAATTAATTTAATAAAACTGAATTAGGGTTAAGTGACCTAATCTGAGCCATTCAAAAGTTAACCTAATCATCATCCAAGGGTCACGAAGCAATCTGGCAAACTAATTAGGGTTTAGGGCTTAAATAATTTCAGGTGACCGGAGAGGAGCTCCGGTCATCTTCTCCGGCGGGACAAAACCCTAAACCACTCTACAGGCCACCCCACCCCAAATCAACCACCCAGAAATGATCCTCTACCCAAACCCCACTCAAATCAGCCCTCAAACATCATTTACAACTCAAGAACAAGGAGAATTGAATCAAAATGTTTTCACGGGTGAAATTTCAGAGAGCCACAAAATAGTCATTTCTTCATCATTTTTAATTCTAAGAGTATCAGCATGACCAGCATAACATATATTTTCATTTTGTAACAAAAGAAACAAGCTTTGAAAAGTTTTGTTCTTGAGCTTACCTGAGACGATGAACTGCAAATTTGAGCTTTCCAGACCTCTCCTTCGTGCAAAGAGTCTCCTCTGAACCTCCTGAGACTAATGGGGTGCTTCAAAACCTTTGATGGTGGCTGATTTGGATGTTTCAGTTCTGGTGTAGCAGGTTTTGAGGTTTGTGTATGTGATGCTTCAGGCTGTTTTAATGGTTGATTTTGGTTCTATGAATGATGTGTGACTTGTTGGTGAAGAAAAAATTGAAGTGTGATGGTTGTGGAAGGAGTTTCGAAGAGATGAAGGTTTTTGCCAATTTTGTGAAATCTGATTGTGTGTGTATTCTGAGCTCATGTGAAGCTTGTTTTATGATCCATAAACTAATCCTAAACTATTGGAAAGAGTCAGAGGAATTGACATGTACTGTGGGAATGGCATGGGGCAATTGGCCAAAAAGTCAATGGTTGGTGTACTTCAAGTATGGGCTGTGACAGAAGCTATCTTAGGGCTGCTCTGAGTTCAGCTGGCTTCAAGGATGGCCATGGGATGTTTTGGAATGATCAGAAGTGAATGAATGGTGAGATGTCACATGTTTTTCCTTTTTCACAATTTGTTGCATTTTGAGGTTTTGGTCATGGACATGTGAAATTCCTTGGGCAATTCGCAGCAAAGTGGACCATATGATGTTGTTATGATACTTTGAGATTAATTCGAAACCAAACAAACCCCTAAGAATCATTCTTGCAAGAATTTCCCCTTTGTGACATTCATGATAAATGGCTTATGATACTTGTGATCCAAGGCACGAGACTTGAGAATTCTTTGGGCAATTCTGAATTATAGGTCATGTATGATGTTTGTGTAATGGTTAGAAGTCACTTAGAGGTCACATTTTGCCTTGGTATGAGTTTTTGCAAGTTTCCCTCTTTGGTACATAAGTGAAATTTTGTGATTTTTCCCAACTTTGCAAGGCCATAACTTGAGTTCTATGATGAATTAGATCAAGTTCTTGTACTTTTTGAAAAGGGAATGATCCAATATACAACTTTCATGACCAATAATTTTTCATTTGAAGCATTTTTGAATCAAAAAGAGGAGGTTGAAAAACTTTCCCAAAATGGCAAGTTTGCATTACAAGTCACATTCCCAAAATGGCAACTTTGCAAATGGCTTGAAATTCTTCAATTTTGTGAACTTATAACTTCTTCTAAGATCAAATAAAGATCATATACACCCAAAATGATGGAGAAGACCCTTTGGTTGGATGATTGGGGGCCTCAGATGCCCTGATTTTGCACTGACTTGCTCAAGAAGTCATCTATTGATCAGATGCCTTCCCCATTGAATTTCTTCATGAAAATTGGTATGTATGATCCTTATAACATACAGAGACCAATAGAAACAAGAATGACCAAAATATTTGGGGTTATGGCCTCTGAAACCAAAACCCTAATTTTAGGTCATTTGTGTAGTTAAACCTGGCTCTGCTTCCATGCCATTCTCAGTTCTTGTGATTTTCTGACTTTCCTGATCTTGGGAGGATATAATATGATGCTTGAACATACATGGACCCTATTGAGATGATTGGAGACTCTTGGAGTTGCTCAGATAGCCCAGGGATTTCTCAGATCACAAACCCTAGATGCAGATGACTTAGAACCAATGTAGTGAAGCAAAAATGCAATATGAGATGATATGATTGAACTTATGCATATGAAAAGAATAACAAGCCATGCTGAAATGAGTGAGGGAAAATTTGGGGTGTTTACAGCTGCTCCTATTCAAACATGAGTTAGCTGTGCAGGATGTAAGCGAAGGCTTAACAGGCAAACAAGATAACTTGTGGTTGAATACCAAAGACAGCCCAAAATTTGCGCTCACTGGTTATGAAGAAGAAAAGGGATATAGATTGTAAAAGGAAGTAAAGTATGATTATAAAGTGTGGGCGACGGAGGACGACCGTTGAGCAGAGGACGACTGCTGGGGATAAAGCAATGACGGGGACGGCCGACATGCTGGGGGTGATGGAGGTATCATGATGGGGACGACCATCAGGTTTTATGAAGTAAAGGATAAACAACGATGGGGTACGGCCACCAGGTTTAATGAAATCAAAGGTGAAGGACGACCACTTAGCAGGGGACGGATGCTCTGTTGGGGATAAGATGAGGGACGATCATCTATTGGTGAAGGATGATGACCTGGCAGGGTACAGTTGCTGAAAGTATCACAACATAGGACGAATGCCGGATAGAAAAGTTCGACGATGGGGACGGCCATCAGATAAGCATGATGAAGGACGATCATCAAGAGGTGAAGGACGATCTCCTAGCAGGGTACGGCTGCTCTCGGGGTTTATCCTGACATAGGACGAATGCCAGATAACAAGATCAACGATGGGGACGACCATCAGATAAAATGACGAAGGACGATCATCAGGAGGTGAAGGACAATCATCTGGAAGGGGACGGCTGCTCTCAGGATTTATCATGACATAAGACAAATGGTCAGATAACAAGATCAACGATGGGGACGGCCATCGGATAAAATGATGAAGGACGATCATCAGGAGGTGAATGACAATCACCTAGCAGGGTACGACTGCTAAAATATCACGACATAGGACGAATGTCGGATAGGAAAGGGTTCCAATAATGGAGACTCCGCTGGGGGATGATGAACGACGATCATCAAAGGGTGAAGGATGATCACCTGGTAGGGTACGGCTGCCGGAAGTATCATGACATAGGACGAATGTCAGATAGAAAGGAAATAATTTATTGGGATTTGGTGGGAACTCTTCTGGGGAATAGTAGACACAGACGAGTGTCTAAATTCAAGAAAGAAAAGGTATAAATGTTTGACGCTGCGTACAGATTAAAGATGCGGACGAGCATCCTTAAGACTATGATACGAGCGAGTATCGATAGAAACAAATGTTGACGCATGTTCAGAGATGATGATACGGACGAGTACCAACTAGTTAACAAAAAACACGGACGAGTGTTGAATCTGGGAAAAGATAAGTGGTGTATACAAGATACGGACAAGTATCTGTATGAGTAAAAGACAAGCATGAGTGAGACACAGATGAGTGTTCAATTTGCTGGGGATGGTATGATACAGATGAGTATCATAAAAGGAAGTGTATAAGTTATGAACTTATAAATGTAAGAGATATTCTAAAGATCTGAGGGGATAAGATGACACAGACGGGTGTCGGAAGAAGTGTGTTATAAACAAGTGTTCGATTTACAATAAGTATTTCGGTAACCATGCTGGGGAGTGGTGACGCGGATGAGTGTCCAAAGAGTGTATGGATATATGTTTGTGGTTTATATCTGCAGGGGAGTGATACGACACGGACGAGTATCGGAAAAAGTATATATTAACATGTATTAGTGAGTGCAAAGGGGACGCTTTGGATTTTGCTGGGACTGTGGGTCTTTATATATATATATATATATATATATATATATATATATATATATATATATATATATATATATATATTGTTGATGGAATGTTGGTATAGACAGGTGTTTGATTCAAAACATGGCTTATGATTATGCAGTATGTTTGAGTTTTGCCGTAATGCTCCGTATTAGACGGAATGCTACGCTCTGAGGGGAAATATGATGTGAATGTTATGATTATGCAAAGATACCGATCCGGGATTCGGATCCCGTTGCTGTGAAGATCTCCGGCTGATCTGCTTTGAAAGAAAATCCCAGCTGGGTATGAGATTATTGGTAGATCTGATATATGTATGACTCTGCTTGGGGAAATAGGTCACTGATAGACTTATCTTGATAATGAGGGACCCAGCTGGGGTCTGTGGAAGCTTTCGTCACTTTGTTGTGAGATCTTCAAACATTGCTCTTCTGGATAGAGGCTGGAGCTCTGCGGGGAGACGGTTCCCTGTCTAACACTTGGCTGGGGAGGAATGATCACTAAACGACCTTCCTAGTGATTTTTGTGGGGATCCTGCTGAGGATGACAAACTCAGTTGGGGAAATGAGCCCCCTCTGATACTGCTTTAGAGAAAGTGCTGGAGAAGTGGTGTCTAGAAACTCCGGTGGGGAGAGAGCACCTCTGATGTTGTTCGGAAGGCGTTGAGGCAATAATGATTTGACAGTTTGCTGGGGAGAAGCTTTTATGCCCCTCGTTGTGCTTTGACTACCTGCAATCCTGTTATGAAAAAGGAACGTACAAGTATCCCGAGGTATCGCTTACTGGATTCCATCATAGGAATTTAGACACTCCTGGGAGCGAATCTATTTCCTGTAAGCATGTAATTTAGAAAAGACGCCTCTGTATTTATGCAATCAATATTATAAGGACATCGGGCATTTTTGCAAATGAAACTAAAATGTATGAGACGAAATGTGACTGAAAGTTTGATTTTATTAATTTGTGTGCCCTGAATCGGCAATTACAGTCAAAGAAACAGATCCCTTGAAAAGAGGAGATTGTTACAAATTGAGAAACAAAACAGTGCTGGCAATGTTGATGACGCTTCAGTGCTTCCCTTTTGCTATGACTTGTATGACATTGACGTTCTTCTCATCTTGCTTTCTGAAGAAGGATGAATCTGACAGATGCTTTAACCTTTCGAAGCTTGCCATGTTGTAAGTGATACAAACGAATTCAGAATACAGTTGTTCGCTTATTCCCTTATTTTGCGTGGATCGCCTTTCGGGTTTTCAATCCACCGGGATACCCATTTTTGCCTGAGTTGTCCAATGCGGCTTTTCAACTCAGCGGGTGTATATTTTTTTGATTTATTTTCCCTTATTTTTGCCCGAGTCTTTTATTCTGTTTTTTGACTCGCCGGGATGCCCTATTTTTGCCTGGACTTACATTCTGTTTTTATGTCCAGCGGGTCATTTTTATGCGAAGTATTTTTTAACTGCATCTGAATTCACAGGGGATAGGAAGTCTTCACCATCCATAGTACTGAGCATCAGTGCTCCACCGGAGAAAACTTTCTTTACTATGAATGGACCATCGTAATTTGGAGTCCACTTGCCCCTGTGGTCTGTATGAGGAGGAAGGAGTATTTTCGGCACAAGATCTCCTACTTGGTATTCCCGAAGCCTGACATTCTGATCGAAGGCCTTCTTCATTCTCTTCTGATACAGCTGCCTGTGACAAATTGCAACTAATCTCTTCTCTTCGATTAGATTCAGTTGTTCGTACCGGGATCGGACCCATTCTGCTTCATTCAGCTTGACGTCCATTAGTACCCGCAAGGAGGGTAATTCAACTTCAACAGGTAGGACTGCCTCCATACCATAAACAAGCTGATACGGTGTTGCCCCAATGGATGTTTTGATTGACGTACGGTACCCATGCAAGGCAAATGGTAGCATTTCATGCCAGTTTTTATAGGTGACCACCATCTTCTACACAATCTTCTTGATATTCTTGTTAGCCGCCTCTACAGCGCCATTCATCTTTGGCCTGTAAGAAGAAGAATTGTGATGTTTGATCTTGAAGTCCCGGCATAGTTCTGCCATCATTTTGTTGTTTAAGTTGGAACCATTATCAGTAATGATTCGCTCGGGCACTCCATACCGACAGATGATGTCTCTCTTCAGGAATCGGGCTACCACTTGCCTGATGACATTGGCATACGAAGCTGCTTCAACCCACTTGGTAAAATAGTCAATGGCTACCTGGATGAATCTGTGGCCATTTGAAGCAGTCGGTTCAATCTTGCCAATCATATCAATGCCCCACATGGCAAAAGGCCAGGGTGAAGACATCACATTCAAAGGATTCGGAGGCATATGCACTTTATCTGCATAAATCTGGCATTTATGGCATTTCCTGGCATAAGCACAACAGTCTGCATCCATTGTGATCCAGTAATAGCCTGATCTTAACAACTTTTTAGCCATTGCATGCCCTCCAGCATGGGTACCAAAAGATCCTTCGTGCACCTCGTGCATCAACAAGTCTGCTTCTGTCTTATCAACACATCTGAGAAGTACCATATCAAAGTTTCTTTTGTACAAGGAACCATCAGCATTCAGGAAGAAACTACCTGCCAGCCTCCTTAATGTCTTCTTGTCATTGGATGATGCCCCAGTCGGGTATGTTTGATCCTCCAAGAAGCATTTGATGTCATGTAACCAAGGCTTATCATCTTTAGCAAGGTCTGCGGAGAATACATATGCTGGTCTGTCAAGTCTGGATACCGAAATCCGAGGCACAAAGTTGGCAGCTTGAACTTTGATCATGGATGAAATGGTAGCCAGAGCATCTGCAAACTGATTTTCATCTCGAGGGTATACTCCAGCTTGATTGTAGTGAAGAATGTGAGTAACCTCCTTGTATAGTCCCGGTAAGGTATCAGATGCTCCTAGTGAGTGTACCATTTGCCATTGGTTTGATTAATTCCCAGAGCTGAATCCCCGAAAACTGTCAAAGTCTTGATCCTGAGGTCGATGGCTTCCTCAAGACCCATAATACAAGCCTCGTATTCAGCTTCGTTGTTAGTGCAGTTAAAAGTGATTTTTGCCGAGAAAGGCATGTGAACTCTCTTAGGTGTAATGATTACTGCACCAACACCACAACCATTCATATTAACAGCCCCATCAAACATCATAGTCCATTCAGTGTGAATAGGCTCTTCATGATCTTTTGCTTTAATGAACATGATGTCTTCATCAGGGAAGTCAAATCTCATAGGATGGTAATCATCAATGGGTTGTTCAGCAAGATAATCAGACAATACACTGCCTTTGATGGCTTTCTGAGATGTGTACTGAATGTCGTATTCTGTGAGAATCATTTGCCATCTTGCAACCCGTCCGGTAAGTGCTCGCTTCTCAAAAATGTACTTGACTGGATCCATCTTGGAGATCAACAAGGTAGTGTGGGTCAACATATACTGCCTTAGTCGGCGAGCAGCCCACGCTAAAGCACAACAAGTTTTCTCGAGCAGTGAATAACGTTGTTCACAGTCGGTAAACTTTTTGCTTAGGTAGTAAATTGCATACTCTTTTCGACCAGACTCGTCATGCTGGCCCAGCACACACCCCATTGACTCTTCTAATATTGTCAAGTACATTATTAGAGGTCTTCCTTCAACTGGAGGCATAAGAATTGGAGACTCTTGTAAGTATTCCTTGATTTTGTAAAAAGCCCTTTGGCAGTCTTCGTTCCACCTGACCGTTTGTTCTTTTCTTAACAACTTGAACAAAGGTACACAGGTTGCTGTAAGGTGAGATATGAACCTTGAAATGTAGTTCAATCTACCTAGGAACCCTCAAACTTATTTTTCAGTCTTTGGTGCAGGCATCTCTTGGATGGCTTTGACTTTGTCAGGGTCAACTTCAATTCCCTTTTCACTCACAATAAATCCCAGCAGCTTACCGGATCCACCCCAAATGTACACTTATTGGGGTTTAACTTCAATTGGTACTTCCTCAGACGCTTGAACAGCTTCAACAAATTTACCAGGTGGTCTTCTTCTGTGAGGGACTTGGCAATCATGTCATCCACATAACATTCGATTTCTCTGTGGATCATGTCGTGGAATAATGTCACCATAGCCCGTTGATAAGTGGCACCAGCATTCTTCAGTCCGAATGGCATTACCTTATAACAGAATGTGCCCCAGGGTGTGATGAAAGTTGTCTTCTCCATGTCTTCAGGTGACATCTTGATCTGATTATATCCTGAAAACCCATCCATGAAGGAGAACACCGAGAACTGAGCCGTATTGTCGACTAATACATCAATGTGAGGTAATGGGAAGTCATCTTTCGGGTTGGCTCTGTTCAGGTCCCGGTAATTCACACACATCCGTAAATTTCCATCCTTCTTAGGCACTGGTACAATGTTAGCGACCCACGGCGGGTAACTGGTTACAGCAAGGAAACTGGCGTCCCACTGTTTTTGTACCTCTTCCTTTATCTTCATGGCCATATCCGGACGAGTACGGCGCAGCTTCTGTTTTACTGGTGGACAGTCTTCTTTTAGAGGCAGCTTGTGCATAACAATGTCGGTGTCCAACCCTGGCATATCTTGATAAGACCAAGCAAAAACATCCACATATTCCCGAAGCATGTCAATGAGTTGTTCTTTCACTGAATCTTGCAGACAGGCCCCGATCTTAACTTCATTCAGGTCTTCTTCTGTACCAAGATTAACCGTTTCAACCTCCTCCTGATGAGGAGTTATAACCTTCTCCTCTTGTCTTAACAACCTGGCTAATTCTTCAGGTAGCTCATAATCTTCTTCAACCCCTTCATCAGCTTGATTAATCGGATTGTCAAAGTCATACGAAGTCATAGCAGTGTTGTTGTCGGTGCAGTCTGGAGGGCACTCTCTGCAAGGGTTTAGATTTGTTCATTTTAGTGATCAATTTTATCTTGCTTAGAAAAAGTGAAAATGAAGTTATTGTTTTTTTTTTAAAATCATTGCCATTTTATTTTTGTACAAAAAATGAAAAATGAAAAACAGTGAGCGGAAAAGAAAGGACTCATTTGCAAAAGATGTCCTGATATTCATTAATTGATCGTTTGCACAAAATACAAGATGGCCCGATTACAAAATGAGCCCTGTCATCTTGGGCAAGATGCAGGACTTGATGCATTCTTAAAGACAGGAAATAATAATTACTCTGCAGGAGTAACTCTTATAATTTCCTGGGAAGACCAGTTTGAGACATGGTTCCCCGGGATCCTTGGACGTATCCAGCTTTCCAGGTTGCGCTCGTCTTCTGACTCATCTTCCAAACTATTCACAGCATCCGGGGTGAGCATTCCCCCACTGACAAACTTGGGCTCCGTTGCAGCCTCTGGTTGATCTTGTCGAGTTGGTCTGTAACCCAACCCGAATCGGTCTTCTTTCTTTTCTACTGGCAGCAGCTTGCCCCAGCCTTGAGCGGTACCCTCCTCAACAACCTTCTGGGCTTGTTGATATGATGTGATGGAAGTCCCAGACACAGCAGATGCTTCATTGATGTTCAAGGCCTCAAACCCTTGACTCATGGTCTCATGGATCTCCCCATCCATTTCTATGTACTTATACGTAGCCAGTTGGCTAACAAAGATGTCCTCCTCCCCACAGATGGTGATGATTTGGCCTTCCCACTCGAATTTTAACTTCTGGTGAAGGGTATACGTAACAGCGCCAGCGGCGTGGATCCAGGGTCTACCCAACAGACAGCTGTAGGCTGGCTGTATGTCCATCACAAAGAAGGTAGTTTTGAAGGTCTGCGGGCCAATCAACACAAGCAGATCAATCTCTCCAAGCACTGATATTTTAGAGCCATCAAGTGCTCTTACCACCAAATTACTCTGACGTAATGCCAATCCATCATACTCCAGCTTCACTAAGGCTTTCTTTGGTAGGACATTAAGGGAAGACCCCGTGTCCACCAATACATGAGACAGAACAGCACCCTTGCATTCCAAGGTGATATGCAAAGCCTTGTTGTGGTTACGCCCCTCCGTTGTTAAATCAGTACTTGTAAAGCCTAGTCCATGACTGGTGTTGACATTTGCAACCACAGTCTCTAACTGATTAACAGTGATCTCCTCTGGCACATATGATGCGTGCAGGACCTTCAACAATGTGCTCCTGTGAGCTTCGGAACACATCAACAGTGATAATATGGAGATTTTGGAGGGTGTTTGGTGCAGCTGGTCCACTACCTTGTAATCACTCCTTTTGATGATTCTCATGAACTCGTCTACATCTTGTTCAAAAGATGTCTTCTGAGTTTCTTTGGCAGATGGTTCTTCAGATACCACATTCTTTCCTTTTGCCTTAGCAGCAACTTCTGCTTCAACATTAGGTCTTTGTGTTTATGAGGCAAAAAGGCGTCCGCTTCTGGTGAAGCCTCTACCTTCCCCAACATTATCAATTTGTGGTGAAGAGGTTGATGAATCCAAGGTGATTTTCTCCCCGTTGCAGTAAAGATCAGAGCCGTAATGCCAAGGTATGGCATTACTGCTTTCATAAGGAACATGCCCAGGTACCGTAACGGTAACTGGACTGATTGCTGCAGAGGAAGGTACTGTAATGGTGTGCGGATCATAGTAAATAGTGACCGGAGATCTGGCAGGAGGTGCCACAGTTTGTTGTTGGAAATTGCTGCTGGGAGGGACATTTGATGGGTCATAGTAGATTGTAATTGTTGAGACATCTTCATTAACTTTTGCTGGCGTTGTAGAAGATTCCTTTGGTAAAATGGATGCTGATGTTGTAGATGAAATAGTTGTTGAATTTTGACTTGTTGAAATGGTGGACAGAGTAATTGCTGGTGATGTTGATGAATCTGTAGGAATGACTGTTGTTGATGTTGTAGGAGAATTTGTTGCTGAAGGAATGATTGTTGATGTTGTAGGAGACTATATTGTTGTGGAGACAAAAGTTGCTGCAGGAGATGTTGAAGTAATTTGTAAAATCCCATCTTGGATAAGGCCATCTATGTCAATCCTTAACTTCTCACAACCATTAATAGCAGCTTTACATAGTTCACAACAGGCCCCACAGCCTGGGAACACTTGGCATCTCAAAAGTTGAATTTTGACTTCAGCCAGTGGTGTTTGAATCTGTGTAACATTATCAATCAATGTAGATGGTTGGTCCTCTTCAATAGGATTAATCCTAGGCCCACCATGATTAGGCATAGGATTTCTGTTGATGTTCAGAGGAGGTGCAAAATTGAGAGCTTTAGAATCAACCAAATCCTGAACCTTCATCTGTAATGCTCTGCATTTCTCAGTATTGTGACCAGGTGCATTGAAGTGAAAGGCACACATGGCGTTGACATCATAATTCTTTGGGAGATTGAGAGGATCTGGTGGTGCCAATGTCCTTAACTCAACCAGGTTGAGCTTCAGGAGTTGTGGCAAAAGAGCAGCATAAGGCATGGGGATAGGATCAATCACCCTATTTTCCTGAGATGGCCTCTGTTGAAAGGGGCGCTGCTGTTGGTTGCTATTGTTGTTGTTGTAAGTTCTCTGTTGCGGAAAATGAGATGGTTGCTGATAGTGAGGTTGTTATTGTTGTTGAGGGTACAATGGTTGTTGCGGAACTGGAGCTGGTATGGTAACAGCTGCTACTGACCTGTGAGAATACTGGGGCCTGCCCCTGCTTGTATGAATATAATTTTTTTCACCCGCCCTTCGGGGTCCTGCAAAAGGTTTTCTGGGGTTGCTGGACGAACTTGCACCACTGTCGGAGATTTTGCCCATCTTCAAGAGACTTTCAATCCTCTCACCAGCGATGACCACATCAGTAAAACTGGTAGAGGAGAAAGCAGCCAGTATGTCAATATAAGTCCCTTGCAATGTGTTCATGAACATGTCAGCCATTTCACTTTCTGACATGGGTGGTTGGACAGCAGCAGCAAGCTGTCTCCACCTCTGAGCATAATCCCGGAAGCTCTCTCTAGATGACTGAGACATGCCCATTAGAAGAGTTCTATTGGGAGCCATGTCCAGGTTGTACTGATATTTCCGGATGAAGGCCTCGACTAAATCCTTCCAACACCTTATGGTGGCCCTGGTCAAATGCTAATACCATTCTCTTGAAGCTCCAGTTAGACTGTCCTCAAAGTAGAACATCCATAACTTCTCATCCATGGTATAATCCTTAAGCCTTCCCAAGAAAGACTGCAGATGAGTGCGAGGACATGAGGTACCATTATACTTTTCAAAGCATGGGGGTTTGAATTTGTGGGGAATTCTCACCCCATCTACTAGTCCCATATCCATCACATCGAAGCCCAAAGAATTCTGAGATTCCAAAGATCTTAACTTTTCAAAAATCTCATCCAATCTTCTATCATATACCTCATCTCCAGCCCTTATAACAGTAAACTGTTCTTCTTGGGGATCCTCTTGCAGGATTCTGCCCCCAGTAGTATTACCTTGAACATTCCTCGGGATGTTAACTTCTGGATTCAAGTGAGGTCCATACTCTGGTGAGTCAATACGAGGCTGGCCCCGTTCATTATTGCTAGTTCCCCCTGTTCCAAGATGAGGTTCCTCGGGAGTTTGTCTTTCCACCAGCTCTCTTAACCTTTCTTGACTCTGGGCTAAGCCAATCATGACAACCATGAATTGAGACATCTGATTCCTCATTTCCACTCTCTCATTGGCCATCCGATTTCTGACCTCAGTCAGGTCCTGCTGTACTTGCTCCATTTAAATGTCGGGAAGGTTGTTACGAGTCGGGTACCGGTGCGTGCGATTGACAGGGAACACTCGGCGATGAGCAATGTTTCCTGAGATCACACAAAGTTAGAAACAATAATAATAACAAAACCTACAAAACAAAAACAAAGTTAGTATGAAATGTAGTATGCTCATTTGTTTTCCAAGGTATCCGGTTTGGTTCTTGGTTTTGACCTTTCCAGACCTCGAGGAAGATGCGTGATGTTGTTGAGAGAAAACCCAAATGAAAACAAACTAAAATATATTACACATGATGAACAATACATAGCTTGTTTTACAATACATGCCCATGGAGGATCAAAATACAACAAAAGTAAAAGTACATCAAATGGAAACAAACAACAAGCAAAGAATCATACATCCAGTCCAAACTCATCTTCTCTGGCCTCCTTCAGGAGTGCCTCAGTCACTGGACCAGCTGGGTGCTCTGTAATGGTCCTAATGAGGAGGTTCCTGGTAGTAATGGCAGTAGTCAGCTTCTTATGCCTGTCCTGGTCCTTTGATCTCTTTAAACCTGCTCTAAGCTTCAATTCTGAAATCTCCTTCTGAGCTATCAACAAAGCTTCCTGCTGCTTCTTCTTATTGGCCTCTAGCTGTTCAATCTTGGCTTGAGTCTTCTGGTCTTCTTGTGTACGAGCTTCGGTGATCCTGACCCACCTAGCCTGACTCTCTTGCAGATAGTGCTCAACCCTAGCTTTCTGAATCTTGGCCTCTTTACATGCATTCTTCAATATCTGTTCCCCATCCCTTGCTTTCCTTATTTAGTCTTTTGTCTTTTCAATTTTGGCAAGATGCTCAACCCTGAGCTTTTCCAATCTCTCAATGTCCAGGCGACCATCACTTATTTCCCAAAGAGTCTTCTTCAAGGCCTGAGACAACTGCTCATTCCTTTCTTTCAACTTTTCAAATTCCTCCAGGCTAATTGTTGATGTAGGTTGTACTGTGGATGGCCCAGGTATGTCTTCCAAGGTGAAAGGCATTCTGGTAATCTGAGCTCTGGTACGGGACCAGTCGGAGTACTGAGCTGAAGAAACATTGTTACATCTTCCAAGAATAGCTACCCCTTTTGTCTGAATGTTATCCCAAGCCCATGATGCTTGTCTGACAACAGCTGAATTAGGTCGCACTTCACAATATAGGGTCTCAGCTAAATCCTGTCCTCTAGGAGGGTGAACTAAGGCATAGCCCAATTGTCTCTTAAATAGTAAGGGGTTGTAGTTGATGCAACCCTTCACTCCTATCAGAGGCACATTTGGGTATTGTCCACAGCTGGTGATAATGTCCTTGCCCTTGGTGCTATGGGTGCACCATCTGATATCATCTGAAGTCAAGGCAATGAACCTCTTGGCCCAATTCTTCTGCTGGTGTGGGTTCAAGAAAGCATCTGATTTAGGCAAGTGCCTGAGTAGCCAGGTGTAAAACAAAGGAGCACAACATCTTACCAACTTCCCCCTTTGTTTTTCATTCCTCTGATGAATGGAGTAGTAAAAATCCCCTAGCAGTGGAGGTACTGGGTTCTTCAGAAGAAACAAATGGATGGCATTCCTGCTGACAAATTTAGGCTCATCTGCAAACAGTATAGCCCCATATATGCTGAGGGATAACAGTGCACAGACTGCCCTCCACTCTCCTAATGAAGCCTTCAGGATGGCCTGAGAAACCAAGAAGTCCAAATGCAAACCAAGAATCCCAGCTTTTGTTGTCATACTTTGCTTAATAAGGGCAGGTTCCAAGTGTAGTGCCCTTGCTATCTCTTCATTTCTGGGAGTAGTCATCTCTGGGTTGAAGGGGATCCCACCTCTGATAGGTACTCCAATCAATAAAGAAAACTCTTCCAGCAGAGGCCCTAACTGAAAGTCTGGAAAGGTGAAACATCTCAATGGAGGGTCATAAAATTGCAAGCATGTGTGGATCATGCTCCTCTAAGAAGGATCCAGGTCCATAACCATATCCAAGATACCTCCATAGTGTTCTCTAAACAGTGGGATGTGGTAAGGTGTGATAAGTGACTGGACCTGCCTAATACCAGTCAACACAGGCTCAAAAAAGTGGTAGGATATATTGCTCTTCCTGGGAGTAGCCATGAGTGTTGCTGAAGAAGCTGAAGATAAGTGCTGATGAAGATCACAGACTGAGGTGCTAAAGGTGGACCACTGTCAGACTGATGCAGGTGGGGGTGGAGATAACTGAAGCAGCTAACTGATGAAGACAGCTGAAGCAGGGGTCTAAAAGGGGTCAAATGATGCAATGATGAGATATGCAAATGATATGCAAGGGTTTGTGATCAAGCTGGATCTGATTATCTGTCTTGATATAAGGCCCAATGTATGTTCAAAAAGTCCAGATGGAGGTTCAGAAATCCAGTAACCAAGGTGGGGGACTCAAATAAAGAGTCACATGTCCAGGGTTAATCACAAGAACTGTCCAAAGTGAAGTATTCTTAAACAATACAGTAACAGGGTATGATGTGGCCCAAGGGTTCCTGCAAACCTGTAAACAGTCCAACCCCCTCACAGGTAATGTTCTAGAACAAAGATCCTCAGATTTGGATCAGTTATGAGAAGTGTAAACACTTCTAACCCGGAGGTACAATGTTTACAATAACCATAAAAGATCCTCCTCTAATTCACCCCAGATTCTGAAGGACATAATAAAGGTCATCCAGACTTAGCAGGCTTCCTAGATAGCCCTAGCACTACAGGAAATCTGTAGCACAAAGTTCTCAAGAAGAAACCCACATCTGAACTGTGTTTCATATTCCCGCACCAGACTGAAATGGAATGGGAAAGAACATGAACCACTCTAGCCTAGGTGTCACTCAGGTCCCAGGTATAGGACCTTAAACTCTCAATGGAACCCCACCCACTAAAACAACAAACCAGATCCAACAAATGACAGTATGAAATATGAAAATCTGTAAAGAAAGCAATAAATAAAGTTGAACATAAGGCAGTAAATAAAGCAAAATAAATAAACACACATAGCACATAACACCCCAGTAAACACAAATCAAACAAACGCTAGGAGGAACCCACAAAAAGAACCAGAAGCCCTGGTTGCAATATAAGGATCCCCAACAGAGTCGCCAAGCTGTCGCTCCCACCAAATGACACTTGGTCAAGAGGGGTACAGACGCGAATGGTCGGCGAGAAGAGAGAACACAAGGGTGAACTGAAAAGAGTCGCCAGCTAGGCATTTTTATCCCGAAGGAAAGGTAATGTTGCATAAACCTAGGAAAAGATGGATAAGACGGTCGTGAACCAGAGAAACTGAGAAAGAGGGTTGGTTACAACCTGGGAAGGTATTAGCACCCAGATTGTTCGCCGTACTCGACGGGATCCACGCTTGAAAGTTTGTGTTTAAAGGGGTTGTGTCAGTGCTATTATGTGTGCAAAAGCTGGAAAAGAATGCAAGTGTCAGTGCAAAATAAGTGTGAGGTGAAATAAAAGAGTGTCAGTGTAAGGAAGGAGTGAAGCTCAAGACTATGAGGCTTAAAGAATAATGCTGGAAGAGGGGGGATATACAGAGACTTTTGTTCGATAACTGTTAAGTTATGCCTATGTATCCTCTCGTGCAATGAGAAAGTCAGAACACCGTAGTTCGACTCAAAGAGACTGAAAGATAAATTGACTAATGAACTGCTTACTTGTCTATGCTCAAGTGTATGACCTGTCTGGCTCAGGTATAAACTGTCTTGCATTAGACGGAAGAAGCAAGTTATCGCTTGTGAGTGAATGAGGTGAGAAAAGAATCCCAGAGGAGACGATTATTGTTTGTTTTTGAGATTTTCAATCTTTTATTGCTTTTGGAGTTTGTCATAAGAAAATGAGCTTAAACCTAAACCAAGGGTTAGCAAACTCATCACATCCTCCCTCTGATTAGGGGTAATGAGAATACCTTAAGTGTGAAGTAATCACCTCACACTTAATCACCATGATGTATGATTAAGATCATTAACCTACTTGCCATTATTTAGATGTTTTCTTGGAATTTTGTTTAGTGTTAAGTAATGAGTTTAAGCCATAATCAAGGTTTTGATGGACCCATTACACCACCCTAATAGAAGGATAATAGATGGGAACATTTAAGCTGAGGAAGATACCTCAACTTAATCCATGATTAGAGATTAACCTCATGACAAAACAAGCCTTTATTAAAGTGGATTTAAGTTAATGATAAGATTAAGAAGTGAATGTTATGGTTTGTAAGATAACTTGAGGGGGAGTTGTCCATTAACACTAGGGTTAGTCCTTCTTAACCAATTAAGGAAGAATTAGAACCCTAATGCAAGGCCCAAGTTACAAGCTTGATGTCTTAGTGATTATTAGATGGATTGATTAAAGGATTTAAACACATTAAGGGTTTAACACTTAGGATTAAAGTTATACACTCCATCCTAAGAGAAGGATGCAGGCATAACCTTAATCACAAAGCCTTGAAACCTTAAGGGTTTAGTCCTTGATTAAGAGGTGAGAAGAGAAGACACAAAGATGACACAAAGGTAAAACTAATGGGGGACTAATCAAACCCTAATTGTGATCATGCTTGGGTATTCATAGGGTTTATGAGGCTTGCAAGATATCTTCAAGAAGAGCCACCAAGGAAGAAGCAGGATTAAAGGAAGAGAAGCAGAAAGAAGTAAGTCAACTTGCTTCACTTAAGAAGATAAGCTGCTTGTGGAAAGAAAGTGAAGAAGGAACATGAATGAGCAAGCTCACTCTAATACAAATGAAAAATGCAGCAAATAATGTATAAAAGAGATGAGAAGAGATTATGAGAAGTGAAGGCAAATTCACTTCTCAAACACTTACCACCTGAAAAGTTAGCAAAAGGAAATGAAATGAAATGAAAATGAGATGAAATGCAAAGATGAAAACCAAAACCAGAAGCATATCCATGATGCAAATTATGCTATGAAATGGTATGAAAGCATGTCAAGTGATATGAATGTTCATACAAGAGATGAGAATGCAAAGGAGACATGTAAGAAGCATGAAAGTTCATGAAAACTTATGAAATGCAATGGATGCATAACATGGCAAATGGATGATGCAATGATCCAACATGATTTCAATATGTCCTAAGAGGTCTTATATGTCATGTGGATGCACAAAATATCATGGCAAGTTCATGTATGCAAGCATATGAAGAATGAATGCAAATGAAGGCAAAGATTAGGGTTTATGTACAAGATGCAATGAAAAACTCAAAATCAGTAGCAAAACATGAGATAAAAAATTGAAAATGGGATCAAAGAAACCCTAAACTTATACAAGTTCACTGCCCAAAGGGGAAGGTCAGAAGCTAAACCCTAAAGGACTTATGCTTTTTCTAAGTTCTTAAGGTTTTAGGGGTGATCCTAAAGGGAAAATGCCAAACAAAATGAAAATGCATTATAAAAATGAAACAAAAATGTTTTTAGAAGCTTGAAAGGATGCATAACACAATGCAAAAAGAACCATTCACAAACTCAACTTGGATCAAAAGTTATGAATTTTTGAAGTTAGGGTTAAAAATATTCAAATTAAAGAACCCTAATTCAAATGAAAATTGTCAAAGTATGATAAAAACCAAAAAGAAATTTGTCTTGTGAGTTTGTAAATGTTTGTAAATGTTTTAAAATGCTCTCTGAATTTTTTTTGTGATTTTTAAATACCTAAATGTATTTTTAATTAATTAATTTCCATTAACTAATTAAAAATAAACATTTAAATGATTTAAAAATATTTTTTAAATCAAAAAATAAAACAAAAATTATTTTCAGGATGAGAAAAATATTTAAAGTCCTGATGCAAAAAATAAAATTTTTGAAAGTGTTTTGCTATTTTTTAAAATTCGTAGAAATTAAATAGAAGTAAAATGAAATAAAACAAATTAAATGGAAAAGTATGAGGATCCTGAGGCTGAGATTTAAAGTTGAGATTCCAGGGTTGACTGGCGCGCTTTTTAAGGGTTGAGATTCACTCTGATTTAATTAAACTAATTAAACTTAATTAATTTAATAAAACTGAATTAGGGTTAAGTGACCTAATCTGAGCCATTCAAAAGTTAACCTAATCTTCATCCAAGGGTCACGAAGCAATCTGGCAAACTAATTAGGGTTTAGGGCTTAAACACTTTCAAGTGACCGGAGAGGAGCTCCGGTCATCTTCTCCGGCGGGACAAAACCCTAAAACACTCTACAGGCCACCCCACCCCAAATCAACCACCCATAAATGATCCTCTACCCAAACCCCACTCAAATCAGCCCTCAAACATCATTTACAACTCAAGAACAAGGAGAATCGAATCAAAATGTTTTCACGGGTGAAATTTCAGAGAGCCATAAAATAGTCATTTCTTCATCATTTTTAATTCTAAGAGTATTAGCATGACCAGCATAACATATATTTTCATTTTGTAACAAAAGAAACAAACTCTGAAAAGTTTTGTTCTTGAGCTTACCTGAGACGATGAACTGCAAATGTGAGCTTTCCAGACCTCTCCTTCGTGCAAAGAGTCTCCTTTGAACTTCCTGAGACTAATGGGGTGCTTCAAAACCTTTGATGGTGGCTGATTTGGAAGTTTCAGTTCTGGTGTAGCAGGTTTTGAGGTTTGTGTATGTGATGCTTCAGGCTGTTTTAATGGTTGATTTTGGTTCTATGAATGATGTGTGACTTGTTGGTGAAGAAAAAATTGAAGTGTGATGGTTGTGGAAGGAGTTTCGAAGAGATGAAGGCTTTTGCCAATTTTGTGAAATCTGATTGTGTGTGTATTCTGAGCTCATGTGAAGCTTGTTTTATGATCCATAAACTAATCCTAAACTATTGGAAAGAGTCAGAGGAATTGACATGTACTGTGGGAATGGCATGGTACATAAGTGAAATTTTGTGATTTTTCCCAACTTTGCAAGGCCATAACTTGAGTTCTATGATGAATTAGATTAAGTTCTTGTACTTTTTGAAAAGGGAATGATCCAATCTACAACTTTCATGACCAAGAATTTTTCATTTGAAGCATTTTTTGAATCAAAAAGAGGAGGTTGAAAAACTTTCCCAAAATGGCAAGTTTGCATTACAAGTCACTTTCCCAAAATGGCAACTTTGCAAATGGCTTGAAATTCTTCAATTTTGTGAACTTCTAACTTCTTCTAAGATCAGATAAAGATCATATACACCCAAAATAATGGAGAAGACCCTTTGGTTGGATGATTGTGGGCCTCAGATGCCCTGAATTTGCACTGACTTGCTCAATAAGTCATCTATTGATCAGATGCCTTCCCCATTGAATTTCTTCATGAAAATTGGTATGTATGATACTTATAACATATAGAGACCAATAGAAACAAGAATGACCAAAATATTTGGAGTTATGGCCTCTGAAACCAAAACCCTAATTTTAGGTCATCTGTGCAGTTAAACATGGCTCTGCTTCCATGCCTTTCTCAATTCTTGTGATTTTTTGACTTTCCTGATCTTAGGAGGATATAATATGATGCTTTAACATACATGGACCCTCTTGAGATGATTGGAGACTCTTGGAGTTGCTCAGATAGCCCAGGGATTGCTCAGATCACAAACCCTAGATGCAGATTACTTAGAACCAATGTAGTGAAGCAAAAATGCAATATGAGATGATATGATTGAACTTAGGCATATGAAAAGAATCACAAGCCATGGTGAAATGAGTGAGGGAAAATTTGGGGTGTTTACATATAGTCACCCGAGATATGTAAGAAACTAATATAGAATAACATAAGTGAGAAAATAATATTATACAAAATTTTAGATTCAAATATTTGTCTTGTATAACTCTATGTTTTTGTAAGATAAAGTACCTACATGTATGTACAATTGAAAATGTTTAACTGTTAAAATTAAATAATATTAATTAAAAAGTCAGCTCTCAACATATTTATTATTTAATAGACTAGTTTTTTAAAATATAATATTATATATTTAACGAGTTATCTCTCATCTAAAAGAATATTAGACACAAGAGAAATATTAAATATAAACTAAAGTAGTTTCCATATTTTAACATTTGATATTTCGAATAAAACACCAAATTGGATCGGTAAGAGATATGTTGTCTCTTTTATTATATGTAACACATTAGTTGTATATGAGAGAAAATGAAATCGTTAGATTGATGAATTTTATTAAATGAATAATTATAATTATTATAACTTTAAGTGAATTATACATGTTGTTATTCTAATTTAGTTTTGATGAGAGGTTAGCTTTCTCTTTTTATGTCATAAATCTATGCAAAGTATGACCAAGACACAAATAATAGAATAATTATAATTTGCAGGAATGAATTATTTAATTTTTATTCTTAAATTTGAATTTTAGAAATAATACAATACAAGAACTTCTAATTTTCTTATTTCAATTATATATTTATCTACCAATTTTATTTTTGAAAGAACATGATTTATTTCTCTCCTCTAGCTATTTTAAGATATTACCACCACCTCTTAGACTTTGTCTAGGGGAAATGGGTTGAAATTATTCCATGGAGATTTGTGTTTCGAATAATATGTTTTCTAAATCTTGTTTTTCAATTTTCGGATGACCTTGTCCAGGGCTGGGTCCAGACGATTGGGTCGAAAAACATCAGAGAAGATTTGTGTTTTGGCAAAGATGTTTTGTAAATCTTTTCTGGTTATTTTCGGATGACCTTGTCCTGGGCTGGGTCCAGACGATGTGGGCCGAAAAACATCAGAGGAGATTTGTGTTTTGGCAAAGATGTTTTGTAAGTCTTCTCTGTTGATTTTCGGATGACCTTGTCTAGGGCTGGGACCAAACGATGTGGGTCGAAAAACATCAGCGGAGATTTGTGATTTGGCAAAGATTTTTTTAAAATCTTGTTTGCCGATTTTATGATGATGTCCTTCTCCAGGACTGGGTCCAGATGATGTTGGTCAAAAAACATTTGTGCCTTCAGTTAATGAGTTAATTGTCCTAGCTTGAGTTTTAAAGAAAGAATGGTAGGAAACTAGTACAAAACAAATTACTAAATATTTTTTCTTTGCTAAAAATTCACCCATAATCGTCACTAGAAAAACAAAATATTATTTTTATGAACTAGTTTATCTAATGAAAAAAGAGAAATGAAAAATAGGGTATTTATAATGTCCTATTTTTTATAACTTTAACAAAAGTGATATTTCTTATCCTTTCATAATTAATTTTATTGAACCTATTTTAAAACAGTCAAATATTTCTTCTCATTTTTATGTGATAAAAGAATAACCTTTACATATGTTAACATAAATATACATTTGTAAATATTGAAATATAGAAAAAAAAACATATTCTTAGAAAAGTTTCATATTTTTCAAAATAATAGAAATATCAAATCTTTTTTTATGAAAAAATATTCAAGATAGCTTCAAATTATAATGATATATTGTTTTAATCTTTTATATCCAAAAATTGAATCAATAAAAACGTATAATGGATAAAGTAAGAAATAAATATAAGAAGCCAATAAGGGTAATGGAAGAAGATTGAGAAAACAGTTTTCTTAAATTTAAATTTCTAAAAATAATTTCCTAATAAATAAATGAATAAATAAAGATATTTAGTTAAAGTAACATGGGTTAAAAAAAAATTATATAAGTTTTGTCAATATTAAGAAAAAAGTAAAGAGATAGAATTATAAAGGGATAAAATTAAGGTATTCTTTTATATAGAATCAACAAAAAATAAAATGGATTTCTTTTGTTGAAAACATTTATATTGATTATGATATTTTTGTTAACAACTTTTATATAATTTTAACCTATAGAGAATCGAAAAAAAGATGAACATTAGTAGTTAGTGAAAAAAGTAAGAGTTATTTTGGATAAATAATGAAAAAGAAATATTTTCGACTAAAGAATTATAAATTTAGTTCTTTTTTAAGATTTTAAATTTGGAAATACAAATAAATAAGTAAGATTAAAGAGAACAAATAAAAAAGGCAAAAAAAATCGAATTATATTTTTTTAAAACTTTTACCTAATTATATATAATGTACAAAATAGAAAAGAGAGTTGATAATTAAAAATTGGGTTTTGTTTATTGTTATAAATTTTTACATAATATTTACATAAAGAAATCACTAAAACAAGAGGGTAAAATGAACATAGATAGATATTAATTAGGGTGTGTGTAGTATCATCACAAAAAAATGCATATCTTCTTTATATACAAACTCTAAATATTAGCTTATCAGAAGGGAAAAAAACAGATCGAAACAATTTTCCTATGGCCAAATAAGTTTCTTGAAAAATAATAAACTTAAAATAAAATATTTTTAATAGTGAAAATAGTTGACCATGCTTCCACGTTAGCTGAAAGAAAGACATTTTGAGACAAACAAACCTAGTTTACTATTGAGGCCTAATTCTTATTTTATGACACGGTGGTATAGTCACCCGAGATATGTAAGAAACTAATATAGAATAACATAAGTGAGAAAATAATATTATACAAAATTTTAGATTCAAATATTTGTCTTGTATAACTCTATGTTTTTGTAAGATAAAGTACCGACATGTATGTACAATTGAAAATGTTTAATTGTTAAAATTAAATAATATTAATAAAAAAGTCAGCTCTCAACATATTTATTATTTAATAGACTAGTTTTTTAAAATATAATATTATATATTTAACGAGTTATCTCTCATCTAAAAGAATATTAGACACAAGAGAAATATTAAATATTAAATAAAGTAGTTTCCATATTTTAACATTTGATGCTTCGAATAAAACACTGAATTGGATCGGTAAGGATATGTTATCTCTTTTATTATATGTAAGACATTAGTTGTATATGAGAGAAAATGAAAATGTTAGATTGATGAATTTTATTAAATGAATAATTATAATTATTATAACTTTTAGTGAATTACACATGTTGTTATTCTAATTTAGTTTTGATGAGAGGTTAGCTTTCTCTTTTTATGTCATAAATCTATGCAAATTATGACCAAGACACAAATAATAGAATAATTATAATTTGCAGGAATGAATTATTTAAGTTTTATTCTTAAATTTGAATTTTAGAAATAATACAATACAAGAACTTATAATTTTCTTATTTCAATTATATATTTATCTACCAATTTTATTTTTGGAAGAACATGATTTATTTCTCTCCTCTAGCTATTTTCAGATATTACTGATGCGTGTTTTTCGCAAGTGTACGAACGCGTCAGAGTAATATAAAAGATTGTCGAATCCACAGAGACCAAGTGTCAATCTATCGTACTTGTTGTTATGGTGTGTATCTAAGGCAACTAAATATAGGGGTTTTAAGAAGGGTGCAATGGTAAATAAAATAATAATTTTAAACAATAAACAAAGACAGGCTCGAATGTAATTCACATAATCAATTGATAATCCGGTACTTGTTAATGGAACTACTTATGGGCAATGTTTTCTACTTTGAAAAGAACTAATTTAACAGGAACTGTCGCTTTCGCGTATTCAGAACCGAGTTGTACTCTCTAATCAACCCCTCCTATTGTCACGGATAAAAAGGTGCGTACTGCGTTAGAGTAGTAAACCTATTTTTAAGAAATATAGTATCTTAACTAAGTTGAAAAGTACTTTAACCTGGATTTCTTAGCAAAAAGAGGTTCTCACGAACCAGACTCCAAACTTCTTTAACGCGTTTAAAAGTCGTTTTAAAATCTCCTTTCTTTTTAATCTAAAAACTCCTAATAAACTAGACAAAGCGCTTTTGGCTGTTTTTGAAATAGTTAAAAACAATTACTTGAATTGAAGGATAAAATAGCCCTTAGGTGTTTCCACGAACAATTATACTGATTACTGGTTTAATTACGATCCTTACATTCTAACCTTTATGGAATTAGTTAGACATGATAAAGTAAAGATTCTTTTTATAATTTTTCATAAAAGTAATTTAAAGCGAGTGCGGATAATAAACAAAGTAAATGTGCGAGTGCGGGAAATAAACAACGTAAATGTGCGAGTGCAGGAAATAAACAACGTAAATGTGCGAGTGCGGGAAATAAACAACGTAAATGTGCGAGTGCAGGAAATAAACAAAGTAAATGTGCGAGTGCGGGAAATAAACAAAATAAAAGCGAGGCAGAAATAAATAAAAGTAAAGTACGAACTTGAATTAAAATGGCGGCAGGATTAACTTCCTCCAGAGTGCTCCAAAACTCGAACCACAGACAGATTACAGACTCGATCGCTCGATTGCAGAGGCACCCCGATGTGGAATGGCAACTGCTTTATAACTGATATATGCCTAGAGAATTCTAATTCTGGATGAAGAAAAACGAAAATCTAAGGTCCTATTTATAGTAAAAACTGAAAGCATGAAATGACCGGGACGCCCCTCCACTAAAAAGTGGAGGTTACTGATTTTGGCCTTGTGGCGCCCGCCACAGGCCTATGGCGCCCGCCATGGTCCCTACAGGGGATGATGGAGTGGGGAACGTGGGTCTTGGAGGTTGAGGAGTGGTCTTGAGACGTGGCCACGTCATGGCTAACCCCATGGCGCCCGCCACGGTGGGTGCCGTAAGTGCAAAATGCTGAATTTCTAGGTTTTCGTCCGTTTTCACTCCTTTTTCGCTCCTTTTCCCGATTCAAGCTCCGATTATTATAAAAACCTGAAAACATAAGAAAACAAAGCAATAACAAAGCAAAACAACAATAAAAGCTAAGAATGCATGCGAAATCGGAGTCAGAAATACGGTGAATTTTAGTGTGATCAAATTCTCCCACACTTAAACCTTTGCTTGTCCTCAAGCAAACATTAAAGCTTAAGAAAAATATGGTGTCAACACTTGTCTTTGGGCTAAAGGGATTCTAAGTTCAAGTCAGGATGCAGTGACAGATACTAACTAAGTGAACCAAGGGTACCATAGTAACACAAACACAAACTTCAATCCTATATTAACCACTCCATATCATCCCACGATACCTAGGCCTATCTTCTCATCTTTTTGTGTCCTTTTCATTCAGGCGCAATCACATTAAGCCCGTTATCCGTACATGCTTCATAGTAGAGTGACCGGTTAGTGATTCTGATCCATAACATAAGGTTTCTGGCACATAAGCATGTGTAAACCTGTTTTTATTTCGCCTAAATGTAGCTGCGGGGGATCGGATCGTAATCCGCCCTACCAAGTTCAGTGCCAGATACCTCTGAACCAACTAACAATAGGTGACTTGCAATTTTTTTCTTTTTGTGGCAAATTTTTTTCTTCTCTTTTTTCGGTTTAAATGACTTCGTGAGGGTCACCTATACCAGAGTTTGCCTTTTTTTTTTTTTTTTTTTTTTTTTTTTTATATTAGCACTGGATCATTCACTTATATTCATCGGCCCCCTACGTAGAGTATGCTTAGGCCGGAGCTGACTGCTAAAATAAACTACTTAGGACAATTTTTTAAATGATAGTAGAGGCCAAGGTGGTGGGGTTTAGGAGTGATTCCTATATTCAAGAGGTCTATGGTGCTAAAATGGTTCTGATGTTTCAAAAAGTTGACCTAAGTCACCACATCCTAATCTAAACCTGTCTCAAAGCCCAAAAAACATGTGAAACAACATTGTTTTCTTTTTAAAATTTTTCTGGTAAGGCTAAGGAAATGGGAAAAAATGAAGATGAACTAAAAATACACTATACTGGTGACTCGTCAGACTCATGCATTATCTAAGAAAAATAAATTACTGAAAAGGGAAATAACTGAAAGGAAATAATTAACTAAAAAGGGAAATGACAGAAAGCAATAAAATCCCCTCCCACACTTAAATCAAACATTGTCCCCAATGTTTCGAAATAAGATAAGGGGGGTAACCTGGAAAAGACTACTGAGGAAGGGCACTGGTGCCTTCGCCGTCCTGATGTGATGGTCTGGAACGACGGGATCTACTACGATGCTGGTCCCTCCGGTCGAGTCGTGCTGATAAAGTAGCCTGAGCACCCCGGACCTCTCGAAGGTTACCTAAGATGGAACCTTGAGTGGCCTCTACAAGCTGGTAGTGTCGGCTGTTGAACTCTCTCTGACGGTTCTGCTCTAATGAGATATCGTTCAAGATACGGCAAACGTTGTTATAAGCACGATCCGAAACCAATCGCGATTGTTGCATGAAGCTCATGTTGTCCGTCAGTTGTTGTGAAATATTAGAGAGAAGGCCATCTCGCCTTTCCTCTCTAGTTTTCATAGCACGCCACATCTCCTCAGTGACATAGAATCCAAGAGCAGCACCTGCAACAGGGTTAGAGGAAGATGGTGCGGCGTGTGACTGTAAAAGTATTTTTGTTCCTTTTTTTATTTTTATTATTTTTTATATTTATTATTATTATTATTTTTTTTTTTGGTATAAAATAAAAGAAAAAGAAAAAAAATGAGATTAGTGCATGAAATAATATATATGGTGAAATCAAAGTGCATGAAAAAGAAAATGTAATAGATGCAATAATGTATGGAGATGCGAAAAATAAAATAAAGCATATAAAAGGAAATTAAATACTAGGGGTAGTGCTGTCAGGGTAGAATGAGTCATGTGGTAGGCTTCTTTTCCTGGCTTGATCCACGAATCTCAGCTATCTCCCTCCGAAGCTCTTCAATTGCCTGATGTAGAGCGTCGGCCTCTGAGGCATGAGTGAGATCAGAAACCTGCATCTGTAACTCCAACTCTGCCACTTCCTGCTTGAGCAGGGCAGTCTCCTTGCGGAGCTCATAAATCTGTGTTTGTAGGTCAGGTGGCTGCAGAGACATATTGTTAGACATAACAGTGATTTGGGGAGTAAGAGGTGTAGGAGTGTACTCAGCGGCGGGAGGCGATTTCGGCTCTTCGACAGTCTCTCCATAACCCTCTAGAGCATAACTCCAATTTTCAGGATCATGGACACTGGTCATCAGCTGATCTGGTAATGTAAAGTAGTGTATCGCTTCGCCGTCGATCAGCAATCTAAACATGTTGGGCTCAAAAGAAGCCCTCCTCATCAGTCCTCTATCAAGACAAAAATCAATATCCAGGGTGGTGTAGCAGCAGAAGGTCCTGAGGTGCAATAACTTGCGAGCCAAACCCAATGCAGTAGCTATCTGTGTAACAATCCCACCGACATGGATGATTCCTACGGATGATCTGGCGACACTAGCCAAGCCCTTCAACAGAAAGTTGCCACAGGCAACTGAGCGAGACTGAGTCGCACAAAACAGTAGGAAAATCTCCTCTTCACTTAGCAAGGTCTCTGTATCTGGAAAACCTAGGAAAGAATGTGCTAGAATCATCTGGAAGTACCTCAATGCAGGGTTGTGGATTACCTGAGAAAACTGGGTAGAAGGATCTTGGCTCCCTCCACCTGATATTTTAGTCCAAAACTTTTCCACTTCTCTGCTCATAAAATACCCCATCGGAGTCTCTGGAATAGCATCAGGAGTAGTCTGGAAACCTAGTAGATCACCAAACTCTTTGTGAGAGAATGAGTAGTCAATCCCGAACAACCTGAAAACAGCGAGTCCATCGGGTCCAGCCCAAGGGTCATGATGAAACGAGCTGAGGAACTCAAGAGTCAAGTTCCTATAAGTATTGTTCCCGTAGTCAAACTGGCCCCAGTGGAGTTGATGGCATAAAAATCTGACGCTTGGCTCTATCCCCAAGGCATCCATGCAGTCATGGTCAGGGTACCTGGTAGGAGCCATAGGGCGTCTCATGTGGACATAGTAACGCTCTCTCTGTGCGTCGTCTCTAAAGGCCACGTGCATGTCATCAGGGTTCTGCATTCTGTACAAGGTTAGCAAACAAGTCCTGAAAGCACATAAAACATTCAATCGTTAGTCCTGACATAATTATAATATAAACTAATTGAAATAAAATAAAAATAAAAAGTACATAAATAAGAAAACCATGGGTTGCCTCCCATGCAGCGCTTGTTTAACGTCATTAGCTCGACGACCGATTTTTAAACATCATTGGAAGGATATGGTGGATCACTCAGAGTATGGTAGGTGTATGTTGTTGGGATGTCACCTCCTTCGTAGGGCTTCAACCTCTGTCCATTGACGATGAACGGTTTACATGTCTGGTTCTTGATTTCAATAGCACCGGATCTTAGGATCTTTGATACTTCGAAAGGGCCAGTCCATCTCGAACGGAGCTTACCTGGAAAAAGTCGTAACCTAGAATCGAACAGGAGAACAGGATCGCCTATTTTGAAGTCTCTTCTTATGATTCTTTTGTCATGCCAAGCTTTTGTTCTTTCTTTGTATATGATGGCATTTTCGTAGGCAGATTGTCTGAGCTCTTCTAATTTGTGGATATCAAGGATACGTTTCTCACCAGTAGTCAAGTAATCCAAATTCAAAGTTTTGATGGCCCAATAGGCCTTATGCTCTAACTCAAAAGGTAAATGACATGATTTCCCATAAACTAGTTGGTAGGGGGTTGTTCCTATAGGGGTTTTGAAAACGGTTATGTAGGCCCATTTATCAAGCCATCTCACATATCCTTCACCTTTTCTTTTCTTCCTTCTGTAGGTTGGCTCATTCCTTTGAACTTGTGGTGGTGGTTCTGGATCTATGCTAAGTATTAGCTTTTCAAATTTGAGCTTAGTCATTTCATTCACCATCTCAAAGGTTAGCCTTACCCTCTTAGCACTAATGATTCCCCTAGTTTCATGGTCCTCAATTTTTCTCTTTTTATGTTGGAGCTCGAATAAGGGTACATTGGTGCGGGTACATTTTAATACTTCCACGTATGTTTTGGATTGGGATTCTACCTTATCTTCCACAAAACTTTGCGGGAAAGGAAATGGTGGGATACATGGAGGGGTAACAACAATAGTTGCTTCATTCTCTACCTTTATGACACCTTTCCTTTCGGATGGTTTCAATGGATTTTTCTCTACTCTATTCTCACCACAACTCTCGTTATGCTCATTATCCCTCTCCTTAGGATTTTCGATATGTTCCTCACTACTAGTTGTTATAACATATGCATTCTCCTCAGGAGGTGGTCCTATAGGTGTTTGTGCAAGAAGGAAGATTTGAGTCCCCAATGCCTTAGTGCTATTCACGAGGGAATCGACCTTAGTGTTTAATTGCCTAAGGGTTTCACAAGTATCGAGATGTTGTCTTCTAAACTCTTTATTATCGAGGGTTTGTGTTACCATAAAGCGCCTTATCATAGATTCTATCCTAGAATTAGTTGTGGTTTCAATGAAATCCTCCACTAACCTTTCGAGGCTTGAATTAACAGATTCTAGCGGTTCCTCAAAATTTTGTGAGTGGTGATTTGGGTGAGAATAAGTTAGTGGTGCATAGAAATTCTCCCTTTGTATTTCGAGGTTGGACATATGTGATTCACGTGATCCCCCAAAATACTGGGAGTGATGATTGTAGAATTTATTTGAGTGAAACATAGTGATTTTTTTTTATTTTTTATTTGTTGTAAAAGCCTTAGTCTATACGGTATAACTACAGGGTACGAAATTTGACGAAATTGGTCCCCGGCAACGGCGCCAAAAACTTGATGCGTGTTTTTCGCAAGTGTACGAACGCGTCAGAGTAATATAAAAGATTGTCGAATCCACAGAGACCAAGTGTCAATCTATCGTACTTGTTGTTATGGTGTGTATCTAAGGCAACTAAATATAGGGGTTTTAAGAAGGGTGCAATGGTAAATAAAATAATAATTTTAAACAATAAACAAAGACAGGCTCGAATGTAATTCACATAATCAATTGATAATCCGGTACTTGTTAATGGAACTACTTATGGGCAATGTTTTCTACTTTGAAAAGAACTAATTTAACAGGAACTGTCGCTTTCGCGTATTCAGAACCGAGTTGTACTCTCTAATCAACCCCTCCTATTGTCACGGATAAAAAGGTGCGTACTGCGTTAGAGTAGTAAACCTATTTTTAAGAAATATAGTATCTTAACTAAGTTGAAAAGTACTTTAACCTGGATTTCTTAGCAAAAAGAGGTTCTCACGAACCAGACTCCAAACTTCTTTAACGCGTTCAAAAGTCGTTTTAAAATCTCCTTTCTTTTTAATCTAAAAACTCCTAATAAACTAGACAAAGCGCTTTTGGCTGTTTTTGAAATAGTTAAAAACAATTACTTGAATTGAAGGATAAAATAGCCCTTAGGTGTTTCCACGAACAATTATACTGATTACTGGTTTAATTACGATCCTTACATTCTAACCTTTATGGAATTAGTTAGACATGATAAAGTAAAGATTCTTTTTATAATTTTTCATAAAAGTAATTTAAAGCGAGTGCGGATAATAAACAAAGTAAATGTGCGAGTGCGGGAAATAAACAACGTAAATGTGCGAGTGCAGGAAATAAACAACGTAAATGTGCGAGTGCGGGAAATAAACAACGTAAATGTGCGAGTGCAGGAAATAAACAAAGTAAATGTGCGAGTGCGGGAAATAAACAAAATAAAAGCGAGGCAGAAATAAATAAAAGTAAAGTACGAACTTGAATTAAAATGGCGGCAGGATTAACTTCCTCCAGAGTGCTCCAAAACTCGAACCACAGACAGATTACAGACTCGATCGCTCGATTGCAGAGGCACCCCGATGTGGAATGGCAACTGCTTTATAACTGATATATGCCTAGAGAATTCTAATTCTGGATGAAGAAAAACGAAAATCTAAGGTCCTATTTATAGTAAAAACTGAAAGCATGAAATGACCGGGACGCCCCTCCACTAAAAAGTGGAGGTTACTGATTTTGGCCTTGTGGCGCCCGCCACAGGCCTATGGCGCCCGCCATGGTCCCTACAGGGGATGATGGAGTGGGGAACGTGGGTCTTGGAGGTTGAGGAGTGGTCTTGAGACGTGGCCACGTCATGGCTAACCCCATGGCGCCCGCCACGGTGGGTGCCGTAAGTGCAAAATGCTGAATTTCTAGGTTTTCGTCCGTTTTCACTCCTTTTTCGCTCCTTTTCCCGATTCAAGCTCCGATTATTATAAAAACCTGAAAACATAAGAAAACAAAGCAATAACAAAGCAAAACAACAATAAAAGCTAAGAATGCATGCGAAATCGGAGTCAGAAATACGGTGAATTTTAGTGTGATCAATTACCACCACCTCTTAGACTTTGTCCAGGGGAAATGGGTTGAAATTATTCCATGGAGATTTGTGTTTCGGATAATATGTTTTCTAAATCTTGTCTGGATATTTTTGGATGACCTTGTCCAGGGCTAGGTCCAGACGATGTGGGTGGAAAAAAATCAGTTGAGAATTGTGTTTTGGCAAAGATCTTTTGTAAATCTTGTTTGGCAATTTTCGGATGTCCTTGTCCAGGGCTGGGTCCAGACGATGTGGGCCGAAAAACATCAGAGGAGATTTGTGTTTTGGCAAAGATGTTTTGTAAGTCTTCTCTGTTGATTTTCAGATGACCTTGTCCAGGGCTGGGTCCAGACGATTTGGGTCGTAAAACATCAGCGGAGATTTGTGATTTGGCAAAGATGTTTTTTAAATCTTGTTTGCCGATTTTATGATGATGTCCTTCTCCAGGGCTGGGTCCAGATGATATTGGTCGAAAACATTTGTGCCTTCAATTAATGAGTTAATCGTCCTAGCTTGAGTTTGAAAGAAAGAATGGTAGGAAACTAGTACAAGACAAATTAATAAATATTTTTTCAATGCTAAAAATTCACCCATAATCGTCACTAGAAAAAAAAATATTATTTTTATGAACTAGTTTATCTAATGAAAAAAGAGAAATGAAAAATAGGGTATTTATAATGTCCTATTTTTTATAACTTTAACCAAAGTGATATTTCTTATCCTTTCATAATTAATTTTATTGAACCTATTTTAAAATAGTCAAATATTTCTTCTCATTTTTATGTGATAAAAGAATAACCTTTACATATGTTAACATAAATATACATTTGTAAATATTGAAATATAGAAAAAAAACATATTCTTAGAAAAGTTTCATATTTTTCAAAATAATAGAAATATCAAATCTTTTTTTTTTGAAAAAATATTCAAGATAGCTTCAAATTATAATGATATATTGTTTTAATCTTTTATATCCAAAAATTGAATCAATAAAAAACGTATAATGGATAAAGTAAGAAATAAATATAAGAAGCCAATAAGGGTAATGGAAGAAGATTGAGAAAACTGTTTTCTTAAATTTAAATTTCTAAAAATATATTCCTATTTAATAAATGAATAAATAAAGATATTTAGTTAAAGTAACATGGGTTAAAAAAAACAATTATATAAGTTTTGTCAATGTTAAGAAAAAAGTAAAGAGATAGAATTATAAAGGGATAAAATTAAGGTATTCTTTTATAAATAGAATCGACAAAAAATAAAATGGATTTCTTTTGTTGAAAACATTTATATTGATTATGATATTGTAAAAAAAAACAATAAAGAGAAGGGTTAATATAATTTTTAGTCCCTATAAATTTTGAAATTTCATTTTTCGTCCCTCTTGAGTTTTGACAACGGTTTTAGCTGATTTTGGCAACGGTTTTTTTTGTAAAATCTGTTGCCAAAAGGCAGAGAAGGACTAAAAATGAAATTATAAAATTTATAGGGACTAATAAGTATATTAACCCTAAAGAGAATGAATAAAAAAAATTTAGGGCTATTTTTGTTAACAACTTTTATATAATTTTAACCTATACTGAATTTAAAAAAAGATGAACATTAGTAGTTAGTGAAAATGTAAGAGTTATTTTGGATAGATAATGAAAAAGAAATATTTTCGACTAAAGAATTATAAATTTAGTTCTTTTTTAAGATTTTAAATTTTGAAATACAAATAAATAAGTAAGATTAAAGAGAACAAATAAAAAAGGCAAAAAAAATCGAATTATATTTTTTTAAAACTTTTACCTAATTTTATATAATGTACAAAATAGAAAAGAGAGTTGATAATGAAAAATTGGGTTTTGTTTATTGTTATAAATTATTACATAATATTTACCTAACTAAATCACTAAAACAAGAGGGTAAAATGAACATAGATAGATATTAATTAGGGTGTGTGTAGTATCATCACAAAAAAACACATATCTCCTTTATATACAAACTCTAAATATTAGCTTATCAGAAGGAAAAAAAAAACAGATCGAAACAGTTTTCCTATGGCCAAATAAGCTTCTTGAAAAATAATAAACTTAAAATAAAATATTTTTTATAATGAAAATAGTTGACCATGCTTCCACGTTAACTGAAAGAAAGACATGTTGAGACAAACAAACCTATTTTACCATTGAGGCCTAGTTCTTATTTTATGACACGGTGGTATAGTCACCCGAGATATGTAAGAAACTAATATAGAATAACATAAGTGAGAAAATAATATTATACAAAATTTTAGATTCAAATATTTGTCTTGTATAACTCTATGTTTTTGTAAGATAAAGTACCTACATGTATGTACAATTGAAAATGTTAAATTGTTAAAATTAAATAATATTAATTAAAAAGTCATCTCTCAACATATTTATTATTTAATAGACTAGTTTTTTAAAATATAATATTATATATTTAACGAGTTATCTCTCATCTAAGAGAATATTAGACACAAGAGAAATATTAAATATTAAATAAAGTAGTTTCCATATTTTAACATTTGATGCTTCAAATAAAACACCAAATTGGATCGGTAAGAGATACGTTATCTCTTTTATTATATGTAAGACATTAGTTGTATATGAGAGAAAATGAAAATGTTAGATTGATGAATTTTATTAAATGAATAATTATAATTATTATAACTTTAAGAGAATTACACATGTTGTTATTCTAATTTAGTTTTGATGAGAGGTTAGCTTTCTCTTTCATAAATCTATGAAAAGTATGACCAAGATACAAATAATAGAATAATTATAATTTGCTGGAATGAATTATTTAATTTTTATTCTTAAATTTGAATTTTAGAAATAATACAATACAAGAACTTATAATTTTCTTATTTCAATTATATATTTTTCTACCAATTTTATTTTTGGAAGAACATGATTTATTTCTCTCCTCTAGCTATTTTCAGATATTACCACCACCTCTTAGACTTTGTCCAGGGGAAATGGGTTGAAATTATTCCATGAAGATTTGTGTTTCGGATAATATGTTTTCTAAATCTTGTCTGGATATTTTTGGATGACCTTGTCCAGGGCTAGGTCCAGACGATGTGGGTCGAAAAACATCAGTTGAGAATTGTGTTTTGGCAAAGATCTTTTGTAAATCTTGTTTCGCAATTTTCGGATGACCTTGTCCAGGGCTGGGTCCAGACGATGTGGGCCGAAAAACATCAGTGGAGATTTGTGTTTTGGCAAAGATGTTTTGTAAATCTTGTCTGGTGATTTTCGGATGACCTTGTCCTGGGCTGGGTCCAGACGATGTGGGCCGAAAAACATCAGAGAAGATTTGTGTTTTGGCAAAGATGTTTTGTAAGTCTTCTCTGTTGATTTTCGGATGACCTTGTCCAGGGCTGGGTCCAGACGATGTGGGTCGAAAAACATCAGCGGAGATTTGTGATTTGGCAAAGATGTTTTTTAAATCTTGTTTGCCGATTTTATGATGATGTCCTTCTCCAGGGCTGGGTCCAGATGATGTTGGTCGAAAAAGATTTGTGCCTTCGGTTAATGAGTTAATCGTCCTAGCTTGAGTTTGAAAGAAAGAATGGTAGGAAACTAGTACAAGACAAATTACTAAATATTTTTTCATTGCTAAAAATTCACCCATAATCGTCACTAGAAAAACAAAATATTATTTTTATGAATTAGTTTATCTAATGAAAAAAGAGAAATTAAAAATAGGGTATTTATAATGTCCTATTTTTTATAACTTTAACCAAAGTGATATTTCTTATCCTTTCATAATTAATTTTATTGAACCTATTTTAAAACAGTCAAATATTTCTTCTCATTTTTATGTGATAAAAGAATAACCTTTACATATGTTAACATAAATATACATTTGTAAATATTGAAATATAGAAAAAAAACATATTCTTAGAAAAGTTTCATATTTTTCAAAATAATAGAAATATCAAATCTTTTTTTTTTGAAAAAATATACAAGATAACTTCATTTTATTATGATATATTGTTTTAATCTTTTATATCCAAAAATTGAATCAATAAAAACGTATAATGGATAAAGTAAGAAATAAATATAAGAAGCCAATAAGGGTAATGGAAGAAGATTGAGAAAACTGTTTTCTTAAATTTAAATTTCTAAAAATATATTCCTATTTAATAAATGAATAAATAAAGATATTTAGTTAAAGTAACATGGGTTAAAAAAAACAATTATATAAGTTTTGTCAATGTTAAGAAAAAAGTAAAGAGATAGAATTATAAAGTGATAAAATTAAGGTATTCTTTTATAAATAGAATCGACAAAAAATAAAATGGATTTCTTTTGTTGAAAACATTTATATTGATTACGATATTGTAAACAAAAACAAAAAAGAGAAGGGTTAATATACTTTTTAGTCCCTATAAATTTTGAAATTTCATTTTTCGTCCCTCTTGAGTTTTGACAATGGTTTTAGCTGGTTTTGGCAACGGTTTATTTTGTAAAATCTGTTGCCAAAAGGCAGGGAAGGACTAAAAATGAAATTATAAAATTTATAGGGACTAAACAATATATTAACCCTAAAGAGAATGAATAAAAAAAATTTAGGGCTATTTTTGTTAACAACTTTTATATAATTTTAACCTATAGAGAATCGAAAAAAAGATGAACATTAGTAGTTAGTGAAAAAGTAAGAGTTATTTTGGATAGATAATGAAAAAGAAATATTTTCGACTAAAGAATTATAAAATTAGTTCTTTTTTAAGATTTTAAATTTTGAAATACAAATAAATAAGTAAGATTAAAGAGAACAAATAAAAAAGGCAAAAAAAATCGAATTATATTTTTTTTAAACTTATATCTAATTTTATATAATGTACAAAATTGAAAAGAGAGTTGATAATGAAAAATTGGGTTTTGTTTAATGTTATAAATTTTTACATAATATTTACCTAAAGAAATCACAAAAACAAGAGGGTAAAATGAACATAGATAGATATTAATTAGGGTGTGTGTAAAATCATCACAAAAAAAACGCATATCTTCTTTATATACAAACTCTAAATATTAGCTTATTAGAAGGAAAAAAAAAACAGATCGAACCAGTTTTCCTATGGCCAAATAAGCTTCTTGAAAAATAATAAACTTAAAATAAAATATTTTTAATAATGAAAATAGTTGACCATGCTTCCACGTTAACTGAAAGAAAGACATTTTGAGACAAACAAACCTATTTTACTATTGAGGCCTAGTTCTTATTTTATGACACGGTGGTATAGTCACCCGAGATATGTAAGAAACTAATATAGAATAACATAAGTGAGAAAATAATATTATACAAAATTTAAGATTCAAATATTTGTCTTGTATAACTCTATGTTTTTGTAAGATAAAGTACCTACATGTATGTACAATTGAAAATGTTTAATTGTTAAAATTAAATAATATTAATTAAAAAGTCAGCTCTCAACATATTTATTATTTAATAGACTAGTTTTTTAAAATATAATATTATATATTTAACGAGTTATCTCTCATCTAAAAGAATATTAGACACATGAGAAATATTAAATATTAAATAAAGTAGTTTCCATATTTTAACATTTGATGCTTCGAATAAAATACCAAATTGGATCTGTAAGAGATATGTATCTCTTTTATTATATGTAAGACATTAGTTGTATATGAGAGAAAATGAAAATGTTAGATTGATTAATTTTATTAAATGAATAATTATAATTATTATAACTTTAAGTGAATTACACATGTTGTTATTCTAATTTAGTTTTGATGAGAGGTTAGCTTTCTCTTTCATAAATCTATGCAAAGTATGACCAAGACACAAATAATAGAATAATTATAATTTGCAGGAATGAATTATTTAATTTTTATTCTTAAATTTGAATTTTAGAAATAATACAATACAAGAACTTATAATTTTCTTATTTCAATTATATATTTATCTACCAATTTTATTTTTGGAAGAACATGATTTATTTCTCTCCTCTAGCTATTTTCAGATATTACCACCACCTCTTAGACTTTGTCCAGGGGAAATGGGTTGAAATTATTCCATGGAGATTTGTGTTTCGGATAATATGTTTTCTAAATCTTGTCTGGATATTTTTGGATGACCTTGTCCAGGGCTAGGTCCAGACGATGTGGGTCGCAAAAACATCAGTTGAGAATTGTGTTTTGGCAAAGATATTTTGTAAATCTTTTTGGCAATTTTCGGATGACCTTGTCCAGGGCTGGGTCCAGACGGTGTGGGCCGAAAAACATCAGAGGAGATTTGTGTTTTGGCAAAGATGTTTTGTAAATCTTGTCTGGTGATTTTCGGATGACCTTGTCCTGGGCTGGGTCCAGACGATGTGGGCCGAAAAACATCAGAGGAGATTTGTGTTTTGGCAAAGATGTTTTGTAAGTCTTCTCTGTTGATTTTCGGATGACCTTGTCCAGGGCTGGGTCCAGACGATGTGGGTCGAAAAACATCAGCAGATATTTGTGATTTGGCAAAGATGTTTTTTAAATCTTGTTTGCCGATTTTATGATGATGTCCTTCTCCAGGGCTGGGTCCAGATGATGTTGGTCGAAAAACATTTGTGCCTTCAGTTAAGGAGTTAATCGTCCTAGCTTGAGTTTGAAAGAAAGAATGGTAGGAAACTAGTACAAGACAAATTACTAAATATTTTTTCATTGCTAAAAATTCACCCATAATCATCAATAGAAAAACAAATTATTATTTTTATGAACTAGTTTATCTAATGAAAAAAGAGAAATGAAAAATAGGGTATTTATAATGTCCTATTTTTTATAACTTTAACCAAAGTAATATTTCTTATCCTTTCATAATTAATTTTAATGAACCTATTTTAAAACAGTCAAATATTTCTTCTCATTTTTATGTGATAAAAGAATAACCTTTACATATGTTAACATAAATTTACATTTGTAAATATTGAAATATAGAAAAAAAACATATTCTTAGAAAAGTTTCATATTTTTCAAAATAATAGAAATATCAAATCTTTTTTTTTTGAAAAAAATATTCAAGATAGCTTCAAATTATAATGATATATTGTTTTAGTCTTTTATATCCAAAAATTGAATCAATAAAAACGTATAATGGATAAAGTAAGAAATAAATATAAGAAGCCAATAAGGGTAATGGAAGAAGATTGAGAAACTGTTTTCTTAAATTTAAATTTCTAAAAATATATTCCTATTTAATAAATTAATAAATAAAGATATTTAGTTATAGTAACATGGGTTAAAAAAAACAATTATATAAGTTTTGTCAATGTTAAGAAAAAAGTAAAGAGATAGAATTATAAAGGGATAAAATTAAGGTATTCTTTTATAAATAGAATCGACAAAAAATAAAATGGATTTCTTTTGTTGAAAACATTTATATTGATTATGATATTGTAAACAAAAACAATAAAGAGAAGGGTTAATATACTTTTTAGTCCCTATAAATTTTGAAATTTCATTTTTCGTCCCTCTTGAGTTTTGACAACGGTTTCAGCTGGTTTTGGCAACAGTTTTTTTTTGTAAAATCTGTTGCCAAAAGGCAGGGAAGGACTGAAAATGAAATTATAAAATTTATAGGGACTAAACAGTATATTAACCCTAAAGAGAATGAATAAAAAAATTTAGGGCTATTTTTGTTAACAACTTTTATATAATTTTAACCTATAGAGAATCGAAAAAAAGATGAACATTAGTAGTTAGTGAAAAAGTAAGAGTTATTTTGGATAGATAATGAAAAAGAAATATTTTCGACTAAAGAATTATAAATTTAGTTCTTTTTTAAGATTTTAAATTTTGAAATACAAATAAATAAGTAAGATTAAAGAGAACAAATAAAAAAGGCAAAAAAAATCGAATATATTTTTTTAAAACTTATACCTAATTTTATATAATGTACAAAATAGAAAAGTGAGTTGATAATGAAAAATTGGGTTTTGTTTATTGTTATAAATTTTTACATAATATTTACCCAAAGAAATCACTAAAACAAGAGGGTAAAATGAACATAGATAGATATTAATTAGGGTGTGTGTAGTATCATCACAAAAAAACGCATATCTTCTTTATATACCAACTCTAAATATTAGCTTATCAGAAGGGAAAAAAAAAACAGATCGAAACAGTTTTCCTATGGCCAAATAAGCTTCTTGAAAAATAATAAACTTAAAATAAAATATTTTTAATAATGAAAATAGTTGACCATGCTTCCACGTTAACTGAAAGAAAGACATTTTGAGACAAACAAACCTATTTTACTATTGAGGCATAGTTCTTATTTTATGACATGGTGGTATAGTCACCCGAGATATGTAAGAAACTAATATAGAATAACATAAGTGAGAAAATAATATTATACAAAATTTTATATTCAAATATTTGTCTTGTATAACTCTATGTTTTTGTAAGATAAAGTACCTACATGTATGTACAATTGAAAATGTTTAATTGTTAAAATTAAATAATATTAATTAAAAAGTCAGCTCTCAACATATTTATTATTTAATAGACTATTTTTTTAAAATATAATATTATATATTTAACGAGTTATCTCTCATCTAAAAGAATATTAGACACAAGAGAAATATTAAGTATTAAATAAAGTAGTTTCCATATTTTAACATTTGATGCTTCGAATAAAACACCAAATTGGATCGGTAAGAGATATGTTATCTCTTTTATTATATGTAAGACATTAGTTGTATATTAGAGAAAATGAAAATGTTAGATTGATGAATTTTATTAAATGAATAATTATAATTATTATAACTTTAAGTGAATTACACATGTTGTTATTATAATTTAGTTTTGATGAGAGGTTAGCTTTCTCTTTCATAAATCTATGCAAAGTATGACCAAGACACAAATAATAGAATAATTATAATTTGCAGGAATGAATTATTTAATTTTTATTCTTAAATTTGAATTTTAGAAATCATACAATAAAAGAACTTATAATTTTCTTATTTCAATTATATATTTATCTACCAATTTTATTTTTGGAAGAACATGATTTATTTCTCTCCTCTAGCTATTTTCAGATATTACCACCACCTCTTAGACTTTGTCCAGGGGAAATGGGTTGAAATTATTCCATGGAGATTTGTGTTTCGGATAATATGTTTTCTAAATCTTGTCTGGATATTTTTGGATGACCTTGTCCAGGGCTAGGTCCAGACGATGTGGGTCGAAAAACATCAGTTGAGAATTGTGTTTTGGCAAAGATCTTTTGGAAATCTTGTTTGGCAATTTTCGGATGACCTTGTCCAGGGCTGGGTCCAGACGATGTGGGCCGAAAAATATCAGAGGAGATTTGTGTTTTGGCAAAGATGTTTTGTAAATCTTGTCTGGTGATTTTCGGATGACCTTGTCCTGGGCTGGGTCCAGACGATGTGGTCCGAAAAACATCAGAGGAGATTTGTGTTTTGGCAAAGATGTTTTGTAAGTCTTCTCTGTTGATTTTCGGATGACCTTGTCCAGGGCTGGGTCCAGACGATGTGGGTCGAAAAACGTCAGCAGATATTTGTGATTTGGCAAAGATGTTTTTTAAATCTTGTTTGCCGATTTTATGATGATGTCCTTCTCCAGGGCTGGGTCCAGATGATGTTGGTCGAAAAACATTTGTGCCTTCAGTTAAGGAGTTAATCGTCCTAGCTTGAGTTTGAAAGAAATAATGGTAGGAAACTAGTACAAGACAAATTACTAAATATTTTTTCATTGCTAAAAATTCACCCATAATCGTCACTAGAAACCAAAATATTATTTTTATGAACTAGTTTATCTAATGAAAAAAGAGAAATGAAAAATAGGGTATTTATAATGTCCTATTTTTTATAACTTTAACCAAAGTAATATTTCTTATCCTTTCATAATTAATTTTATTGAACCTATTTTAAAACAGTCAAATATTTCTTCTCATTTTTATGTGATAAAAGAATAACCTTTACATATGTTAACATAAATATACATTTGTAAATATTGAAATATAGAAAAAAAAACATATTCTTAGAAAAGTTTCATATTTTTCAAAATAATAGAAATATCAAATCTTTTTTTTTTGAAAAAATATTCAAGATAGCTTCAAATTATAATGATATATTGTCTTAATCTTTTATATCAAAAAATTGAATCAATAAAAACGTATAATGGATAAAGTAAGAAATAAATATAAGAAGCCAATAAGGGTAATGGAAGAAGATTGAGAAAATTGTTTTCTTAAATTTAAATTTCTAAAAATATATTCCTATTTAATAAATGAATAAATAAAGATATTTAGTTAAAGTAACATGGGTTAAAAAAACAATTATATAAGTTTTGTCAATGTTAAGAAAAAAGTAAAGAGATAGAATTATAAAGGGATAAAATTAAGGTATTCTTTTATAAATAGAATCGACAAAAAATAAAATGGATTTCTTTTGTTGAAAACATTTATATTGATTATGATATTGTAAACAAAAACAATAAAGAGAAAGGTTAAGATACTTTTTAGTACCTATAAATTTTGAAATTTCATTTTTCGTCCCTCTTGAGTTTTGACAACAGTTTTAGCTGGTTTTGGCAACGGTTTTATTTGTAAAATCTGTTGCAAAAAGGCAGGGAAGGACTAAAAATGAAATTATAAAATTTATAGGGACTAAATAGTATATTAACCCTAAAGAGAATGAATAAAAAAATTTAAGGCTATTTTTGTTAACAACTTTTATATAATTTTAACCTATAGAGAATCGAAAAAAAGATGAACATTAGTAGTTAGTGAAAAAGTAAGAGTTATTTTGGATAGATAATGAAAAAGAAATATTTTCGACTAAAGAATTATAAATTTAGTTCTTTTTTAAGATTTTAAATTTTGAAATACAAATAAATAAGTAAGATTAAAGAGAACAAATAAAAAAGGCAAAAAAATCGAATTATATATTTTTAAAACTTTTACCTAATTTTATATAATGTACAAAATAGAAAAGAGAGTTGATAATGAAAAATTGGGTTTTGTTTATTGTTATAAATTTTTACATAATATTTACCTAAAGAAATCACTAAAACAAGAGGGTAAAATGAACATAGATAGATATTAATTAGGGCGTGTGTAGTATCATCACAAAAAAACGCATATCTTCTATATATACAAACTCTAAATATTAGTTTATCAGAAGGAAAAAAAAACAGATCGAAACAGTTTTCCTATGGCCAAATAAGCTTCTTGAAAAATAATAAACTTAAAATAAAATATTTATAATAATGAAAATAGTTGACCATGCTTCCACGTTAACTGAAAGAAAGACATTTTGAGACAAACAAACCTATTTTACTATTGAGGCATAGTTCTTATTTTATGACATGGTGGTATAGTCACCCGAGATATGTAAGAAACTAATATAGAATAACATAAGTGAGAAAATAATATTATACAAAATTTTATATTCAAATATTTGTCTTGTATAACTCTATGTTTTTGTAAGATAAAGTACCTACATGTATGTACAATTGAAAATGTTTAATTGTTAAAATTAAATAATATTAATTAAAAAGTCAGCTCTCAACATATTTATTATTTAATAGACTATTTTTTTAAAATATAATATTATATATTTAACGAGTTATCTCTCATCTAAAAGAATATTAGACACAAGAGAAATATTAAATATTAAATAAAGTAGTTTCCATATTTTAACATTTGATGCTTCGAATAAAACACCAAATTGGATCGGTAAGAGATATGTTATCTCTTTTATTATATGTAAGACATTAGTTGTATATGAGAGAAAATGAAAATGTTAGATTGGTGAATTTTATTAAATGAATAATTATAATTATTATAACTTTAAGTGAATTACACATGTTGTTATTCTAATTTAGTTTTGATGAGAGGTTAGTTTTCTCTTTCATAAATCTATGCAAAGTATGACCAAGACACAAATAATAGAATAATTATAATTTGCAGGAATGAATTATTTAATTTTTATTCTTAAATTTGAATTTTAGAAATCATACAATAAAAGAACTTATAATTTTCTTATTTCAATTATATATTTATCTACCAATTTTATTTTTGGAAGAACATGATTTATTTCTCTCCTCTAGCTATTTTCAGATATTACCACCACCTCTTAGACTTTGTCCAGGGGAAATGGGTTGAAATTATTCCATGGAGATTTGTGTTTCGGATAATATGTTTTCTAAATCTTGTCTGGATATTTTTGGATGACCTTGTCCAGGGCTAGGTCCAGACGATGTGGGTCGAAAAACATCAGTTGAGAATTGTGTTTTGGCAAAGATCTTTTGTAAATCTTGTTTGGAAATTTTCGGATGACCTTGTCCAGGGCTAGGTCCAGACGATGTGGGCCGAAAAATATCAGAGGAGATTTGTGTTTTGGCAAAGATGTTTTGTAAATCTTGTCTGGTGATTTTCGGATGACCTTGTCCTGGGCTGGGTCCAGACGATGTGGTCCGAAAAACATCAGAGGAGATTTGTGTTTTGGCAAAGATGTTTTGTAAGTCTTCTCTGTTGATTTTCGGATGACCTTGTCCAGGGCTGGGTCCAGACGATGTGGGTCGAAAAACATCAGCGGAGATTTGTGATTTGGCAAAGATGTTTTTTAAATCTTGTTTGCCGATTTTATGATGATGTCCTTCTCCAGGGCTGGGTCCAGATGATGTTGGTCGAAAAACATTTGTGCCTTCAGTTAAGGAGTTAATCATCCTAGCTTGAGTTTGAAAGAAAGAATGGTACGAAACTAGTACAAGACAAATTACTAAATATTTTTTCATTGCTAAAAATTCACCCATAATCGTCACTAGAAACCAAAATATTATTTTTATGAACTAGTTTATCTAATGAAAAAAGAGAAATGAAAAATAGGGTATTTATAATGTCCTATTTTTTATAACTTTAACCAAAGTAATATTTCTTATCCTTTCATAATTAATTTTATTGAACCTATTTTAAAACAGTCAAATATTTCTTCTCATTTTTATGTGATAAAAGAATAACCTTTACATATGTTAACATAAATATACATTTGTAAATATTGAAATATAGAAAAAAAAACATATTCTTAGAAAAGTTTCATATTTTTCAAAATAATAGAAATATCAAATCTTTTTTTTTTGAAAAAATATTCAAGATAGCTTCAAATTATAATGATATATTGTCTTAATCTTTTATATCAAAAAATTGAATCAATAAAAACGTATAATGGATAAAGTAAGAAATAAATATAAGAAGCCAATAAGGGTAATGGAAGAAGATTGAGAAAATTGTTTTCTTAAATTTAAATTTCTAAAAATATATTCCTATTTAATAAATGAATAAATAAAGATATTTAGTTAAAGTAACATGGGTTAAAAAAACAATTATATAAGTTTTGTCAATGTTAAGAAAAAAGTAAAGAGATAGAATTATAAAGGGATAAAATTAAGGTATTCTTTTATAAATAGAATCGACAAAAAATAAAATGGATTTCTTTTGTTGAAAACATTTATATTGATTATGATATTGTAAACAAAAACAATAAAGAGAAAGGTTAAGATACTTTTTAGTACCTATAAATTTTGAAATTTCATTTTTCGTCCCTCTTGAGTTTTGACAACAGTTTTAGCTGGTTTTGGCAACGGTTTTATTTGTAAAATCTGTTGCAAAAAGGCAGGGAAGGACTAAAAATGAAATTATAAAATTTATAGGGACTAAATAGTATATTAACCCTAAAGAGAATGAATAAAAAAATTTAAGGCTATTTTTGTTAACAACTTTTATATAATTTTAACCTATAGAGAATCGAAAAAAAGATGAACATTAGTAGTTAGTGAAAAAGTAAGAGTTATTTTGGATAGATAATGAAAAAGAAATATTTTCGACTAAAGAATTATAAATTTAGTTCTTTTTTAAGATTTTAAATTTTGAAATACAAATAAATAAGTAAGATTAAAGAGAACAAATAAAAAAGGCAAAAAAATCGAATTATATATTTTTAAAACTTTTACCTAATTTTATATAATGTACAAAATAGAAAAGAGAGTTGATAATGAAAAATTGGGTTTTGTTTATTGTTATAAATTTTTACATAATATTTACCTAAAGAAATCACTAAAACAAGAGGGTAAAATGAACATAGATAGATATTAATTAGGGCGTGTGTAGTATCATCACAAAAAAACGCATATCTTCTATATATACAAACTCTAAATATTAGTTTATCAGAAGGAAAAAAAAACAGATCGAAACAGTTTTCCTATGGCCAAATAAGCTTCTTGAAAAATAATAAACTTAAAATAAAATATTTATAATAATGAAAATAGTTGACCATGCTTCCACGTTAACTGAAAGAAAGACATTTTGAGACAAACAAACCTATTTTACTATTGAGGCATAGTTCTTATTTTATGACATGGTGGTATAGTCACCCGAGATATGTAAGAAACTAATATAGAATAACATAAGTGAGAAAATAATATTATACAAAATTTTATATTCAAATATTTGTCTTGTATAACTCTATGTTTTTGTAAGATAAAGTACCTACATGTATGTACAATTGAAAATGTTTAATTGTTAAAATTAAATAATATTAATTAAAAAGTCAGCTCTCAACATATTTATTATTTAATAGACTATTTTTTTAAAATATAATATTATATATTTAACGAGTTATCTCTCATCTAAAAGAATATTAGACACAAGAGAAATATTAAATATTAAATAAAGTAGTTTCCATATTTTAACATTTGATGCTTCGAATAAAACACCAAATTGGATCGGTAAGAGATATGTTATCTCTTTTATTATATGTAAGACATTAGTTGTATATGAGAGAAAATGAAAATGTTAGATTGGTGAATTTTATTAAATGAATAATTATAATTATTATAACTTTAAGTGAATTACACATGTTGTTATTCTAATTTAGTTTTGATGAGAGGTTAGCTTTCTCTTTCATAAATCTATGCAAAGTATGACCAAGACACAAATAATAGAATAATTATAATTTGCAGGAATGAATTATTTAATTTTTATTCTTAAATTTGAATTTTAGAAATCATACAATAAAAGAACTTATAATTTTCTTATTTCAATTATATATTTATCTACCAATTTTATTTTTGGAAGAACATGATTTATTTCTCTCCTCTAGCTATTTTCAGATATTACCACCACCTCTTAGACTTTGTCCAGGGGAAATGGGTTGAAATTATTCCATGGAGATTTGTGTTTCGGATAATATGTTTTCTAAATCTTGTCTGGATATTTTTGGATGACCTTGTCCAGGGCTAGGTCCAGACGATGTGGGTCGAAAAACATCAGTTGAGAATTGTGTTTTGGCAAAGATCTTTTGGAAATCTTGTTTGGAAATTTTCGGATGACCTTGTCCAGGGCTGGGTCCAGACGATGTGGGCCGAAAAATATCAGAGGAGATTTGTGTTTTGGCAAAGATGTTTTGTAAATCTTGTCTGGTGATTTTCGGATGACCTTGTCCTGGGCTGGGTCCAGACGATGTGGTCCGAAAAACATCAGAGGAGATTTGTGTTTTGGCAAAGATGTTTTGTAAGTCTTCTCTGTTGATTTTCGGATGACCTTGTCCAGGGCTGGGTCCAGACGATGTGGGTCGAAAAACATCAGCGGAGATTTGTGATTTGGCAAAGATGTTTTTTAAATCTTGTTTGCCGACTTTATGATGATGTCCTTCTCCAGGGCTGGGTCCAGATGATGTTGGTCGAAAAACATTTGTGCCTTCAGTTAAGGAGTTAATCATCCTAGCTTGAGTTTGAAAGAAAGAATGGTACGAAACTAGTACAAGACAAATTACTAAATATTTTTTCATTGCTAAAAATTCACCCATAATCGTCACTAGAAACCAAAATATTATTTTTATGAACTAGTTTATCTAATGAAAAAAGAGAAATGAAAAATAGGGTATTTATAATGTCCTATTTTTTATAACTTTAACCAAAGTAATATTTCTTATCCTTTCATAATTAATTTTATTGAACCTATTTTAAAACAGTCAAATATTTCTTCTCATTTTTATGTGATAAAAGAATAACCTTTACATATGTTAACATAAATATACATTTGTAAATATTGAAATATAGAAAAAAAAACATATTCTTAGAAAAGTTTCATATTTTTCAAAATAATAGAAATATCAAATCTTTTTTTTTTGAAAAAATATTCAAGATAGCTTCAAATTATAATGATATATTGTCTTAATCTTTTATATCAAAAAATTGAATCAATAAAAACGTATAATGGATAAAGTAAGAAATAAATATAAGAAGCCAATAAGGGTAATGGAAGAAGATTGAGAAAATTGTTTTCTTAAATTTAAATTTCTAAAAATATATTCCTATTTAATAAATGAATAAATAAAGATATTTAGTTAAAGTAACATGGGTTAAAAAAACAATTATATAAGTTTTGTCAATGTTAAGAAAAAAGTAAAGAGATAGAATTATAAAGGGATAAAATTAAGGTATTCTTTTATAAATAGAATCGACAAAAAATAAAATGGATTTCTTTTGTTGAAAACATTTATATTGATTATGATATTGTAAACAAAAACAATAAAGAGAAAGGTTAAGATACTTTTTAGTACCTATAAATTTTGAAATTTCATTTTTCGTCCCTCTTGAGTTTTGACAACAGTTTTAGCTGGTTTTGGCAACGGTTTTATTTGTAAAATCTGTTGCAAAAAGGCAGGGAAGGACTAAAAATGAAATTATAAAATTTATAGGGACTAAATAGTATATTAACCCTAAAGAGAATGAATAAAAAAATTTAAGGCTATTTTTGTTAACAACTTTTATATAATTTTAACCTATAGAGAATCGAAAAAAAGATGAACATTAGTAGTTAGTGAAAAAGTAAGAGTTATTTTGGATAGATAATGAAAAAGAAATATTTTCGACTAAAGAATTATAAATTTAGTTCTTTTTTAAGATTTTAAATTTTGAAATACAAATAAATAAGTAAGATTAAAGAGAACAAATAAAAAAGGCAAAAAAATCGAATTATATATTTTTAAAACTTTTACCTAATTTTATATAATGTACAAAATAGAAAAGAGAGTTGATAATGAAAAATTGGGTTTTGTTTATTGTTATAAATTTTTACATAATATTTACCTAAAGAAATCACTAAAACAAGAGGGTAAAATGAACATAGATAGATATTAATTAGGGCGTGTGTAGTATCATCACAAAAAAACGCATATCTTCTATATATACAAACTCTAAATATTAGTTTATCAGAAGGAAAAAAAAACAGATCGAAACAGTTTTCCTATGGCCAAATAAGCTTCTTGAAAAATAATAAACTTAAAATAAAATATTTATAATAATGAAAATAGTTGACCATGCTTCCACGTTAACTGAAAGAAAGACATTTTGAGACAAACAAACCTATTTTACTATTGAGGCATAGTTCTTATTTTATGACATGGTGGTATAGTCACCCGAGATATGTAAGAAACTAATATAGAATAACATAAGTGAGAAAATAATATTATACAAAATTTTATATTCAAATATTTGTCTTGTATAACTCTATGTTTTTGTAAGATAAAGTACCTACATGTATGTACAATTGAAAATGTTTAATTGTTAAAATTAAATAATATTAATTAAAAAGTCAGCTCTCAACATATTTATTATTTAATAGACTATTTTTTTAAAATATAATATTATATATTTAACGAGTTATCTCTCATCTAAAAGAATATTAGACACAAGAGAAATATTAAATATTAAATAAAGTAGTTTCCATATTTTAACATTTGATGCTTCGAATAAAACACCAAATTGGATCGGTAAGAGATATGTTATCTCTTTTATTATATGTAAGACATTAGTTGTATATGAGAGAAAATGAAAATGTTAGATTGGTGAATTTTATTAAATGAATAATTATAATTATTATAACTTTAAGTGAATTACACATGTTGTTATTCTAATTTAGTTTTGATGAGAGGTTAGTTTTCTCTTTCATAAATCTATGCAAAGTATGACCAAGACACAAATAATAGAATAATTATAATTTGCAGGAATGAATTATTTAATTTTTATTCTTAAATTTGAATTTTAGAAATCATACAATAAAAGAACTTATAATTTTCTTATTTCAATTATATATTTATCTACCAATTTTATTTTTGGAAGAACATGATTTATTTCTCTCCTCTAGCTATTTTCAGATATTACCACCACCTCTTAGACTTTGTCCAGGGGAAATGGGTTGAAATTATTCCATGGAGATTTGTGTTTCGGATAATATGTTTTCTAAATCTTGTCTGGATATTTTTGGATGACCTTGTCCAGGGCTAGGTCCAGACGATGTGGGTCGAAAAACATCAGTTGAGAATTGTGTTTTGGCAAAGATCTTTTGTAAATCTTGTTTGGAAATTTTCGGATGACCTTGTCCAGGGCTAGGTCCAGACGATGTGGGCCGAAAAATATCAGAGGAGATTTGTGTTTTGGCAAAGATGTTTTGTAAATCTTGTCTGGTGATTTTCGGATGACCTTGTCCTGGGCTGGGTCCAGACGATGTGGTCCGAAAAACATCAGAGGAGATTTGTGTTTTGGCAAAGATGTTTTGTAAGTCTTCTCTGTTGATTTTCGGATGACCTTGTCCAGGGCTGGGTCCAGACGATGTGGGTCGAAAAACATCAGCGGAGATTTGTGATTTGGCAAAGATGTTTTTTAAATCTTGTTTGCCGATTTTATGATGATGTCCTTCTCCAGGGCTGGGTCCAGATGATGTTGGTCGAAAAACATTTGTGCCTTCAGTTAAGGAGTTAATCATCCTAGCTTGAGTTTGAAAGAAAGAATGGTACGAAACTAGTACAAGACAAATTACTAAATATTTTTTCATTGCTAAAAATTCACCCATAATCGTCACTAGAAACCAAAATATTATTTTTATGAACTAGTTTATCTAATGAAAAAAGAGAAATGAAAAATAGGGTATTTATAATGTCCTATTTTTTATAACTTTAACCAAAGTAATATTTCTTATCCTTTCATAATTAATTTTATTGAACCTATTTTAAAACAGTCAAATATTTCTTCTCATTTTTATGTGATAAAAGAATAACCTTTACATATGTTAACATAAATATACATTTGTAAATATTGAAATATAGAAAAAAAAACATATTCTTAGAAAAGTTTCATATTTTTCAAAATAATAGAAATATCAAATCTTTTTTTTTTGAAAAAATATTCAAGATAGCTTCAAATTATAATGATATATTGTCTTAATCTTTTATATCAAAAAATTGAATCAATAAAAACGTATAATGGATAAAGTAAGAAATAAATATAAGAAGCCAATAAGGGTAATGGAAGAAGATTGAGAAAATTGTTTTCTTAAATTTAAATTTCTAAAAATATATTCCTATTTAATAAATGAATAAATAAAGATATTTAGTTAAAGTAACATGGGTTAAAAAAACAATTATATAAGTTTTGTCAATGTTAAGAAAAAAGTAAAGAGATAGAATTATAAAGGGATAAAATTAAGGTATTCTTTTATAAATAGAATCGACAAAAAATAAAATGGATTTCTTTTGTTGAAAACATTTATATTGATTATGATATTGTAAACAAAAACAATAAAGAGAAAGGTTAAGATACTTTTTAGTACCTATAAATTTTGAAATTTCATTTTTCGTCCCTCTTGAGTTTTGACAACAGTTTTAGCTGGTTTTGGCAACGGTTTTATTTGTAAAATCTGTTGCAAAAAGGCAGGGAAGGACTAAAAATGAAATTATAAAATTTATAGGGACTAAATAGTATATTAACCCTAAAGAGAATGAATAAAAAAATTTAAGGCTATTTTTGTTAACAACTTTTATATAATTTTAACCTATAGAGAATCGAAAAAAAGATGAACATTAGTAGTTAGTGAAAAAGTAAGAGTTATTTTGGATAGATAATGAAAAAGAAATATTTTCGACTAAAGAATTATAAATTTAGTTCTTTTTTAAGATTTTAAATTTTGAAATACAAATAAATAAGTAAGATTAAAGAGAACAAATAAAAAAGGCAAAAAAATCGAATTATATATTTTTAAAACTTTTACCTAATTTTATATAATGTACAAAATAGAAAAGAGAGTTGATAATGAAAAATTGGGTTTTGTTTATTGTTATAAATTTTTACATAATATTTACCTAAAGAAATCACTAAAACAAGAGGGTAAAATGAACATAGATAGATATTAATTAGGGCGTGTGTAGTATCATCACAAAAAAACGCATATCTTCTATATATACAAACTCTAAATATTAGTTTATCAGAAGGAAAAAAAAACAGATCGAAACAGTTTTCCTATGGCCAAATAAGCTTCTTGAAAAATAATAAACTTAAAATAAAATATTTATAATAATGAAAATAGTTGACCATGCTTCCACGTTAACTGAAAGAAAGACATTTTGAGACAAACAAACCTATTTTACTATTGAGGCATAGTTCTTATTTTATGACATGGTGGTATAGTCACCCGAGATATGTAAGAAACTAATATAGAATAACATAAGTGAGAAAATAATATTATACAAAATTTTATATTCAAATATTTGTCTTGTATAACTCTATGTTTTTGTAAGATAAAGTACCTACATGTATGTACAATTGAAAATGTTTAATTGTTAAAATTAAATAATATTAATTAAAAAGTCAGCTCTCAACATATTTATTATTTAATAGACTATTTTTTTAAAATATAATATTATATATTTAACGAGTTATCTCTCATCTAAAAGAATATTAGACACAAGAGAAATATTAAATATTAAATAAAGTAGTTTCCATATTTTAACATTTGATGCTTCGAATAAAACACCAAATTGGATCGGTAAGAGATATGTTATCTCTTTTATTATATGTAAGACATTAGTTGTATATGAGAGAAAATGAAAATGTTAGATTGGTGAATTTTATTAAATGAATAATTATAATTATTATAACTTTAAGTGAATTACACATGTTGTTATTCTAATTTAGTTTTGATGAGAGGTTAGTTTTCTCTTTCATAAATCTATGCAAAGTATGACCAAGACACAAATAATAGAATAATTATAATTTGCAGGAATGAATTATTTAATTTTTATTCTTAAATTTGAATTTTAGAAATCATACAATAAAAGAACTTATAATTTTCTTATTTCAATTATATATTTATCTACCAATTTTATTTTTGGAAGAACATGATTTATTTCTCTCCTCTAGCTATTTTCAGATATTACCACCACCTCTTAGACTTTGTCCAGGGGAAATGGGTTGAAATTATTCCATGGAGATTTGTGTTTCGGATAATATGTTTTCTAAATCTTGTCTGGATATTTTTGGATGACCTTGTCCAGGGCTAGGTCCAGACGATGTGGGTCGAAAAACATCAGTTGAGAATTGTGTTTTGGCAAAGATCTTTTGTAAATCTTGTTTGGAAATTTTCGGATGACCTTGTCCAGGGCTAGGTCCAGACGATGTGGGCCGAAAAATATCAGAGGAGATTTGTGTTTTGGCAAAGATGTTTTGTAAATCTTGTCTGGTGATTTTCGGATGACCTTGTCCTGGGCTGGGTCCAGACGATGTGGTCCGAAAAACATCAGAGGAGATTTGTGTTTTGGCAAAGATGTTTTGTAAGTCTTCTCTGTTGATTTTCGGATGACCTTGTCCAGGGCTGGGTCCAGACGATGTGGGTCGAAAAACATCAGCGGAGATTTGTGATTTGGCAAAGATGTTTTTTAAATCTTGTTTGCCGATTTTATGATGATGTCCTTCTCCAGGGCTGGGTCCAGATGATGTTGGTCGAAAAACATTTGTGCCTTCAGTTAAGGAGTTAATCATCCTAGCTTGAGTTTGAAAGAAAGAATGGTACGAAACTAGTACAAGACAAATTACTAAATATTTTTTCATTGCTAAAAATTCACCCATAATCGTCACTAGAAACCAAAATATTATTTTTATGAACTAGTTTATCTAATGAAAAAAGAGAAATGAAAAATAGGGTATTTATAATGTCCTATTTTTTATAACTTTAACCAAAGTAATATTTCTTATCCTTTCATAATTAATTTTATTGAACCTATTTTAAAACAGTCAAATATTTCTTCTCATTTTTATGTGATAAAAGAATAACCTTTACATATGTTAACATAAATATACATTTGTAAATATTGAAATATAGAAAAAAAAACATATTCTTAGAAAAGTTTCATATTTTTCAAAATAATAGAAATATCAAATCTTTTTTTTTTGAAAAAATATTCAAGATAGCTTCAAATTATAATGATATATTGTCTTAATCTTTTATATCAAAAAATTGAATCAATAAAAACGTATAATGGATAAAGTAAGAAATAAATATAAGAAGCCAATAAGGGTAATGGAAGAAGATTGAGAAAATTGTTTTCTTAAATTTAAATTTCTAAAAATATATTCCTATTTAATAAATGAATAAATAAAGATATTTAGTTAAAGTAACATGGGTTAAAAAAACAATTATATAAGTTTTGTCAATGTTAAGAAAAAAGTAAAGAGATAGAATTATAAAGGGATAAAATTAAGGTATTCTTTTATAAATAGAATCGACAAAAAATAAAATGGATTTCTTTTGTTGAAAACATTTATATTGATTATGATATTGTAAACAAAAACAATAAAGAGAAAGGTTAAGATACTTTTTAGTACCTATAAATTTTGAAATTTCATTTTTCGTCCCTCTTGAGTTTTGACAACAGTTTTAGCTGGTTTTGGCAACGGTTTTATTTGTAAAATCTGTTGCAAAAAGGCAGGGAAGGACTAAAAATGAAATTATAAAATTTATAGGGACTAAATAGTATATTAACCCTAAAGAGAATGAATAAAAAAATTTAAGGCTATTTTTGTTAACAACTTTTATATAATTTTAACCTATAGAGAATCGAAAAAAAGATGAACATTAGTAGTTAGTGAAAAAGTAAGAGTTATTTTGGATAGATAATGAAAAAGAAATATTTTCGACTAAAGAATTATAAATTTAGTTCTTTTTTAAGATTTTAAATTTTGAAATACAAATAAATAAGTAAGATTAAAGAGAACAAATAAAAAAGGCAAAAAAATCGAATTATATATTTTTAAAACTTTTACCTAATTTTATATAATGTACAAAATAGAAAAGAGAGTTGATAATGAAAAATTGGGTTTTGTTTATTGTTATAAATTTTTACATAATATTTACCTAAAGAAATCACTAAAACAAGAGGGTAAAATGAACATAGATAGATATTAATTAGGGCGTGTGTAGTATCATCACAAAAAAACGCATATCTTCTATATATACAAACTCTAAATATTAGTTTATCAGAAGGAAAAAAAAACAGATCGAAACAGTTTTCCTATGGCCAAATAAGCTTCTTGAAAAATAATAAACTTAAAATAAAATATTTATAATAATGAAAATAGTTGACCATGCTTCCACGTTAACTGAAAGAAAGACATTTTGAGACAAACAAACCTATTTTACTATTGAGGCATAGTTCTTATTTTATGACATGGTGGTATAGTCACCCGAGATATGTAAGAAACTAATATAGAATAACATAAGTGAGAAAATAATATTATACAAAATTTTATATTCAAATATTTGTCTTGTATAACTCTATGTTTTTGTAAGATAAAGTACCTACATGTATGTACAATTGAAAATGTTTAATTGTTAAAATTAAATAATATTAATTAAAAAGTCAGCTCTCAACATATTTATTATTTAATAGACTATTTTTTTAAAATATAATATTATATATTTAACGAGTTATCTCTCATCTAAAAGAATATTAGACACAAGAGAAATATTAAATATTAAATAAAGTAGTTTCCATATTTTAACATTTGATGCTTCGAATAAAACACCAAATTGGATCGGTAAGAGATATGTTATCTCTTTTATTATATGTAAGACATTAGTTGTATATGAGAGAAAATGAAAATGTTAGATTGGTGAATTTTATTAAATGAATAATTATAATTATTATAACTTTAAGTGAATTACACATGTTGTTATTCTAATTTAGTTTTGATGAGAGGTTAGCTTTCTCTTTCATAAATCTATGCAAAGTATGACCAAGACACAAATAATAGAATAATTATAATTTGCAGGAATGAATTATTTAATTTTTATTCTTAAATTTGAATTTTAGAAATCATACAATAAAAGAACTTATAATTTTCTTATTTCAATTATATACTTATCTACCAATTTTATTTTTGGAAGAACATGATTTATTTCTCTCCTCTAGCTATTTTCAGATATTACCACCACCTCTTAGACTTTGTCCAGGGGAAATGGGTTGAAATTATTCCATGGAGATTTGTGTTTCGGATAATATGTTTTCTAAATCTTGTCTGGATATTTTTGGATGACCTTGTCCAGGGCTAGGTCCAGACGATGTGGGTCGAAAAACATCAGTTGAGAATTGTGTTTTGGCAAAGATCTTTTGTAAATCTTGTTTGGAAATTTTCGGATGACCTTGTCCAGGGCTGGGTCCAGACGATGTGGGCCGAAAAATATCAGAGGAGATTTGTGTTTTGGCAAAGATGTTTTGTAAATCTTGTCTGGTGATTTTCGGATGACCTTGTCCTGGGCTGGGTCCAGACGATGTGGTCCGAAAAACATCAGAGGAGATTTGTGTTTTGGCAAAGATGTTTTGTAAGTCTTCTCTGTTGATTTTCGGATGACCTTGTCCAGGGCTGGGTCCAGACGATGTGGGTCGAAAAACATCAGCGGAGATTTGTGATTTGGCAAAGATGTTTTTTAAATCTTGTTTGCCGATTTTATGATGATGTCCTTCTCCAGGGCTGGGTCCAGATGATGTTGGTCGAAAAACATTTGTGCCTTCAGTTAAGGAGTTAATCATCCTAGCTTGAGTTTGAAAGAAAGAATGGTACGAAACTAGTACAAGACAAATTACTAAATATTTTTTCATTGCTAAAAATTCACCCATAATCGTCACTAGAAACCAAAATATTATTTTTATGAACTAGTTTATCTAATGAAAAAAGAGAAATGAAAAATAGGGTATTTATAATGTCCTATTTTTTATAACTTTAACCAAAGTAATATTTCTTATCCTTTCATAATTAATTTTATTGAACCTATTTTAAAACAGTCAAATATTTCTTCTCATTTTTATGTGATAAAAGAATAACCTTTACATATGTTAACATAAATATACATTTGTAAATATTGAAATATAGAAAAAAAAACATATTCTTAGAAAAGTTTCATATTTTTCAAAATAATAGAAATATCAAATCTTTTTTTTTTGAAAAAATATTCAAGATAGCTTCAAATTATAATGATATATTGTCTTAATCTTTTATATCAAAAAATTGAATCAATAAAAACGTATAATGGATAAAGTAAGAAATAAATATAAGAAGCCAATAAGGGTAATGGAAGAAGATTGAGAAAATTGTTTTCTTAAATTTAAATTTCTAAAAATATATTCCTATTTAATAAATGAATAAATAAAGATATTTAGTTAAAGTAACATGGGTTAAAAAAACAATTATATAAGTTTTGTCAATGTTAAGAAAAAAGTAAAGAGATAGAATTATAAAGGGATAAAATTAAGGTATTCTTTTATAAATAGAATCGACAAAAAATAAAATGGATTTCTTTTGTTGAAAACATTTATATTGATTATGATATTGTAAACAAAAACAATAAAGAGAAAGGTTAAGATACTTTTTAGTACCTATAAATTTTGAAATTTCATTTTTCGTCCCTCTTGAGTTTTGACAACAGTTTTAGCTGGTTTTGGCAACGGTTTTATTTGTAAAATCTGTTGCAAAAAGGCAGGGAAGGACTAAAAATGAAATTATAAAATTTATAGGGACTAAATAGTATATTAACCCTAAAGAGAATGAATAAAAAAATTTAAGGCTATTTTTGTTAACAACTTTTATATAATTTTAACCTATAGAGAATCGAAAAAAAGATGAACATTAGTAGTTAGTGAAAAAGTAAGAGTTATTTTGGATAGATAATGAAAAAGAAATATTTTCGACTAAAGAATTATAAATTTAGTTCTTTTTTAAGATTTTAAATTTTGAAATACAAATAAATAAGTAAGATTAAAGAGAACAAATAAAAAAGGCAAAAAAATCGAATTATATATTTTTAAAACTTTTACCTAATTTTATATAATGTACAAAATAGAAAAGAGAGTTGATAATGAAAAATTGGGTTTTGTTTATTGTTATAAATTTTTACATAATATTTACCTAAAGAAATCACTAAAACAAGAGGGTAAAATGAACATAGATAGATATTAATTAGGGCGTGTGTAGTATCATCACAAAAAAACGCATATCTTCTATATATACAAACTCTAAATATTAGTTTATCAGAAGGAAAAAAAAACAGATCGAAACAGTTTTCCTATGGCCAAATAAGCTTCTTGAAAAATAATAAACTTAAAATAAAATATTTATAATAATGAAAATAGTTGACCATCCTTCCACGTTAACTGAAAGAAAGACATTTTGAGACAAACAAACCTATTTTACTATTGAGGCATAGTTCTTATTTTATGACATGGTGGTATAGTCACCCGAGATATGTAAGAAACTAATATAGAATAACATAAGTGAGAAAATAATATTATACAAAATTTTATATTCAAATATTTGTCTTGTATAACTCTATGTTTTTGTAAGATAAAGTACCTACATGTATGTACAATTGAAAATGTTTAATTGTTAAAATTAAATAATATTAATTAAAAAGTCAGCTCTCAACATATTTATTATTTAATAGACTATTTTTTTAAAATATAATATTATATATTTAACGAGTTATCTCTCATCTAAAAGAATATTAGACACAAGAGAAATATTAAATATTAAATAAAGTAGTTTCCATATTTTAACATTTGATGCTTCGAATAAAACACCAAATTGGATCGGTAAGAGATATGTTATCTCTTTTATTATATGTAAGACATTAGTTGTATATGAGAGAAAATGAAAATGTTAGATTGGTGAATTTTATTAAATGAATAATTATAATTATTATAACTTTAAGTGAATTACACATGTTGTTATTCTAATTTAGTTTTGATGAGAGGTTAGCTTTCTCTTTCATAAATCTATGCAAAGTATGACCAAGACACAAATAATAGAATAATTATAATTTGCAGGAATGAATTATTTAATTTTTATTCTTAAATTTGAATTTTAGAAATCATACAATAAAAGAACTTATAATTTTCTTATTTCAATTATATATTTATCTACCAATTTTATTTTTGGAAGAACATGATTTATTTCGCTCCTCTAGCTATTTTCAGATATTACCACCACCTCTTAGACTTTGTCCAGGGGAAATGGGTTGAAATTATTCCATGGAGATTTGTGTTTCGGATAATATGTTTTCTAAATCTTGTCTGGATATTTTTGGATGACCTTGTCCAGGGCTAGGTCCAGACGATGTGGGTCGAAAAACATCAGTTGAGAATTGTGTTTTGGCAAAGATCTTTTGTAAATCTTGTTTGGAAATTTTCGGATGACCTTGTCCAGGGCTGGGTCCAGACGATGTGGGCCGAAAAATATCAGAGGAGATTTGTGTTTTGGCAAAGATGTTTTGTAAATCTTGTCTGGTGATTTTCGGATGACCTTGTCCTGGGCTGGGTCCAGACGATGTGGTCCGAAAAACATCAGAGGAGATTTGTGTTTTGGCAAAGATGTTTTGTAAGTCTTCTCTGTTGATTTTCGGATGACCTTGTCCAGGGCTGGGTCCAGACGATGTGGGTCGAAAAACATCAGCGGAGATTTGTGATTTGGCAAAGATGTTTTTTAAATCTTGTTTGCCGATTTTATGATGATGTCCTTCTCCAGGGCTGGGTCCAGATGATGTTGGTCGAAAAACATTTGTGCCTTCAGTTAAGGAGTTAATCATCCTAGCTTGAGTTTGAAAGAAAGAATGGTACGAAACTAGTACAAGACAAATTACTAAATATTTTTTCATTGCTAAAAATTCACCCATAATCGTCACTAGAAACCAAAATATTATTTTTATGAACTAGTTTATCTAATGAAAAAAGAGAAATGAAAAATAGGGTATTTATAATGTCCTATTTTTTATAACTTTAACCAAAGTAATATTTCTTATCCTTTCATAATTAATTTTATTGAACCTATTTTAAAACAGTCAAATATTTCTTCTCATTTTTATGTGATAAAAGAATAACCTTTACATATGTTAACATAAATATACATTTGTAAATATTGAAATATAGAAAAAAAAACATATTCTTAGAAAAGTTTCATATTTTTCAAAATAATAGAAATATCAAATCTTTTTTTTTTGAAAAAATATTCAAGATAGCTTCAAATTATAATGATATATTGTCTTAATCTTTTATATCAAAAAATTGAATCAATAAAAACGTATAATGGATAAAGTAAGAAATAAATATAAGAAGCCAATAAGGGTAATGGAAGAAGATTGAGAAAACTGTTTTCTTAAATTTAAATTTCTAAAAATATATTCCTATTTAATAAATGAATAAATAAAGATATTTAGTTAAAGTAACATGGGTTAAAAAAACAATTATATAAGTTTTGTCAATGTTAAGAAAAAAGTAAAGAGATAGAATTATAAAGGGATAAAATTAAGGTATTCTTTTATAAATAGAATCGACAAAAAATAAAATGGATTTCTTTTGTTGAAAACATTTATATTGATTATGATATTGTAAACAAAAACAATAAAGAGAATGGTTAATATACTTTTTAGTCCCTATAAATTTTGAAATTTCATTTTTCGTCCCTCTTGAGTTTTGACAACGGTTTTAGCTGGTTTTGGCAACAATTTTTTTTTGTAAAATCTGTTGCCAAAAGGCAGGGAAGGACTAAAAATGAAATTATAAAATTTATAGGGACTAAACAGTATATTAACCCTAAAGAGAATGAATAAAAAAATTTAGGGCTATTTTTGTTAACAACTTTTATATAATTTTAACTTATAGAGAATCGAAAAAAAGATGAACATTAGTAGTTAGTGAAAAAGTAAGATTTATTTTGGATACATAATGAAAAAAAATATTTTCGAATAAAGAATTATAAATTTAGTTCTTTTTTAAGATTTTAAATTTTGAAATACAAATAAATAAGTAAGATTAAAGAGAACAAATAAAAAAGGCAAAAAAAATCGAATATATTTTTTTAAAACTTATACCTAATTTTATATAATGTACAAAATAGAAAAGTGAGTTGATAATGAAAAATTGGGTTTTGTTTATTGTTATAAATTTTTACATAATATTTACCCAAAGAAATCACTAAAACAAGAGGGTAAAATGAACATAGATAGATATTAATTAGGGTGTGTGTAGTATCATCACAAAAAAACGCATATCTTCTTTATATACAAACTCTAAATATTAGCTTATTAGAAGGAAAAAAAAACAGATCGAAACAGTTTTCCTATGGCCAAATAAGCTTCTTGAAAAATAATAAACTTAAAATAAAATATTTTTAATAATGAAAATAGTTGACCATACTTCCACGTTAACTGAAAGAAAGACATTTTGAGACAAACAAACCTATTTTACTATTGAGGCCTAGTTCTTATTTTATGACACGGTGGTATAGTCACCCGAGATATGTAAGAAACTAATATAGAATAACATAAGTGAGAAAATAATATTATACAAAATTTAAGATTCAAATATTTGTCTTGTATAACTCTATGTTTTTGTAAGATAAAGTACCTACATGTATGTACAATTGAAAATGTTTAATTGTTAAAATTAATTAATATTAATTAAAAAGTCAGCTCTCAACATATTTATTATTTAATAGACTATTTTTTTAAAATATAATATTATATATTTAACGAGTTATCTCTCATCTAAAAGAATATTAGACACAAGAGAATTATTAAATATTAAATAAATTAGTTTCCATATTTTAACATTTGATGCTTTGAATAAAACACCAAATTGGATCGGTAAGAGATATGTTATCTCTTTTATTATATGTAAGACATTAGTTGTATATGAGAGAAAATGAAAATGTTAGATTGATGAATTTTATTAAATGAATAATTATAATTATTATAACTTTAAGTGAATTACACATGTTGTTATTCTAATTTAGTTTTGATGAGAGGTTAGCTTTCTCTTTCATAAATCTATGCAAAGTATGACCAAGACACAAATAATAGAATAATTATAATTTGCAGGAATGAATTATTTAATTTTTATTCTTAAATTTGAATTTTAGAAATAATACAATACAAGAACTTATAATTTCCTTATTTCAATTATATATATATCTACCAATTTTATTTTTGGAAGAACATGATTTATTTCTCTCCTCTAGCTATTTTCATATATTACCACCACCTCTTAGAATTTTTCCAGGGGAAATGGGTTGAAATTATTCCATGGAGATTTGTGTTTCGGATAATATGTTTTCTAAATCTTGTCTGGATATTTTTGGATGACCTTGTCCAGGGCTAGGTCCAGACGACGTGGGTCGAAAAACATCAGTTGAGAATTGTGTTTTGGCAAAGATCTTTTGTAAATCTTGTTTGGCAATTTTCGGATGACCTTGTCCAGGGCTGGGTCCAGACAATGCGGGCCGAAAAATATCAGAGGAGATTTGTGTTTTGGCAAAGATGTTTTGTAAATCTTGTCTGGTGATTTTCGGATGACCTTGTCCTGGGCTGGGTCCAGACGATGTGGGCCGAAAAACATCAGAGAAGATTTGTGTTTTGGCAAAGATGTTTTGTAAGTCTTCTCTGTTGATTTTCGGATGACCTTGTCCAGGGCTGGGTCCAGACGATGTGGGTCGAAAAACGTCAGCAGATATTTGTGATTTGTCAAAGATGTTTTTTAAATTTTGTTTGCCGATTTTATGATGATGTCCTTCTCCAGGGCTGGGTCCAGATGATGTTGGTCGAAAAACATTTGTGCCTTCAGTTAATGAGTTAATCGTCCTAGCTTGAGTTTGAAAGAAAGAATGGTAGGAAACTAGTACAAGACAAATTACTAAATATTTTTTCATTGCTAAAAATTCACCCATAATCGTCACTAGAAACCAAAATATTATTTTTATGAACTAGTTTATCTAATTAAAAAAGAGAAATGAAAAATAGGGTATTTATAATGTCCTATTTTTTATAACTTTAACCAAAGTGATATTTCTTATCCTTTCATAATTAATTTTATTGAACCTATTTTAAAACAGTCAAATATTTCTTCTCATTTTTATGTGATAAAAGAATAACCTTTACCTATGTTAACATAAATATACATTTGTAAATATTGAAATATAGAAAAAAAAACGTATTCTTAGAAAAGTTTCATATTTTTCAAAATAATAGAAATATCAAATCTTTTTTTTTTGAAAAAATATTCAAGATAGCTTCAAATTATAATGATACATTGTCTTAATCTTTTATATCAAAAAATTGAATCAATAAAAACGTATAATGGATAAAGTAAGAAATAAATATAAGAAGCCAATAAGGGTAATGGAAGAAGATTGAGAAAACTGTTTTCTTAAATTTAAATTTCTAAAAATATATTCCTATTTACTAAATGAATAAATAGAGATATTTAGTTAAAGTAACATGGGTTAAAAAAAACAATTATATAAGTTTTGTCAATGTTAAGAAAAAAGTAAAGAGATAGAATTATAAAGGGATAAAATTAAGGTATTCTTTTATAAATAGAATCGACAAAAAATAAAATGGATTTCTTTTGTTGAAAACATTTATATTGATTATGATATTGTAAACAAAAACAATAAAGAGAAGGGTTAATATACTTTTTAGTCCCTATAAATTTTGAAATTTCATTTTTCGTCCCTCTTGAGTTTTGACAATGGTTTTAGCTGGTTTTGGCAATAGTTTTTTTTGTAAAATCTGTTGCCAAAAGGCAGGGAAGGACTAAAAATGAAATTATAAAATTTATAGGGACTAAACAGTATATTAACCCTAAAGAGAATGAATAAAAACAAATTTAGGGCTATTTTGTTAACAACTTTTATATAATTTTACTCTATAGAGAATCGGAAAAAAAATGAACATAAGTAGTTAGTGAAAAAGTAAGAGTTATTTTGGATAGATAATGAAAAAGAAATATTTTCGACTAAAGAATTATAAATTAAGTTCTTTTTTAAGATTTTAAATTTTGAAATACAAATAAATAAGTAAGATTAAAGAGAACAAATAAAAAAGGCAAAAAAATCGAATTATATATTTTTAAAACTTTTACCTAATTTTATATAATGTACAAAATAGAAAAGAGAGTTGATAATGAAAAATTGGGTTTTGTTTATTGTTATAAATTTTTACATAATATTTACCTAAAGAAATCACTAAAACAAGAGGGTAAAATGAACATGGATAGATATTAATTAGGGTGTGTGTAGTATCATCACAAAATAATGCATATCTTCTTTATATACAAACTCTAATTTTAGCTTATCAGAAGGAAAAAAAAACAGATCGAAACAGTTTTCCGATGGACAAATAAGCTTCTTGAAAAATAATAAACTTAAAATAAAATATTTTTAATAATGAAAATAGTTGACCATGCTTCCACGTTAACTGAAAGAAAGACATTTTGAGACAAACAAACCTATTTTACTATTGAGGCCTAGTTCTTATTTTATGACACGGTGGTATAGTCACCCGATATATGTAAGAAACTAATATAAAATAACATAAGTGAGAAAATAATATTATACAAAATTTTAGATTCAAATATTTGTCTTGTATAACTCTATGTTTTTGTAAGATAAAGTACCTACATGTATGTACAATTGAAAATGTTTAATTGTTAAAATTAAATAATATTAATTAAAAAGTCAGCTCTCAACATATTTATTATTTAATAGACTAGTTTTTTAAAATATTATATTATATATTTAACGAGTTATCTCTCATCTAAAAGAATATTAGACACAAGAGAAATATTAAATATTAAATAAAGTAGTTTCCATATTTTAACATTTGATGCTTTGAATAAAACACCAAATTGGATCGGTAAGAGATATGTTATCTCTTTTATTATATGTAAGACATTAGTTGTATATGAGAGAAAATGAAAATGTTAGATTGATGAATTTTATTAAATGAATAATTATAATTATTATAACTTTAAGTGAATTACACATGTTGTTATTCTAATTTAGTTTTGATGAGAGGTTAGCTTTCTCTTTCATAAATCTATGCAAAGTATGACCAAGACACAAATAATAGAATAATTATAATTTGCAGGAATGAATTATTTAATTTTTATTCTTAAATTTGAATTTTAGAAATAATACAATAAAAGAACTTATAATTTCCTTATTTCAATTATATATTTATCTACCAATTTTACTTTTGGAAGAACATGATTTATTTCTCTCCTCTAGCTATTTTCATATATTACCACCACCTCTTAGAATTTCTCCAGGGGAAATGGGTTGAAATTATTCCATGGAGATTTGTGTTTCGGATAATATGTTTTCTAAATCTTGTCTGGATATTTTTGGATGACCTTGTCCAGGGCTAGGTCCAGACGACGTGGGTCGAAAAACATCAATTGAGAATTGTGTTTTGGCAAAGATCTTTTGTAAATCTTGTTTGGACATTTTCGGATGACCTTGTCCAGGGCTGGGTCCAGACGATGTGGGCCGAAAAACATCAGAGGAGATTTGTGTTTTGGCAAAGATGTTTTGTAAATCTTGTCTGGTGATTTTCGGATGACCTTGTCCTGGGCTGGGTCCAGACGATGTGGGCCGAAAAACATCAGAGGAGATTTGTGTTTTGGCAAAGATGTTTTGTAAGTCTTCTCTGTTGATTTTCGGATGACCTTGTCCAGGGCTGGGTCCAGACGATGTAGGTCGTAAAACATCAGCGGAGATTTGTGATTTGGCAAAGATGTTTTTTAAATCTTGTTTGCCGATTTTATGATGATGTCCTTCTCCAGGGCTGGGTCCAGATGATGTTGGTCGAAAAACATTTGTGCCTTCAGTTAATGAGTTAATCGTCCTAGCTTGAGTTTGAAAGAAAGAATGGTAGGAAACTAGTACAAGACAAATTACTAAATATTTTTTCATTGCTAAAAATTCACCCATAATCGTCACTAGAAAAACAAAATATTATTTTTATGAACTAGTTTATCTAATGAAAAAAGAGAAATGAAAAATAGGGTATTTATAATATCCTATTTTTTATAACTTTAACCAAAGTGATATTTCTTATCCTTTCATAATTAATTTTATTGAACCTATTTTAAAACAGTCAAATATTTCTTCTCATTTTTATGTGATAAAAGAATAACCTTTACCTATGTTAACATAAATATACATTTGTAAATATTGAAATATAGAAAAAAAAAACATATTCTTAGAAAAGTTTCATATTTTTCAAAATAATAGAAATATCAAATCTTTTTTTTTGAAAAAATATTCAAGATAGCTTCAAATTAAAATGATATATTGTTTTAATCTTTTATATCCAAAAATTGAATCAATAAAAACGTATAATGGATAAAGTAAGAAATAAATAAAAGCAGCCAATAAGGGTAATGGAAGAAGATTGAGAAAACTGTTTTCTTAAATTTAAATTTCTAAAAATATATTCCTATTTAATAAATGAATAAATAGAGATATTTAGTTAAAGTAACATGGGTTAAAAAAAACAATTATATAAGTTTTGTCAATGTTAAGAAAAAAAGTAAAGAGATAGAATTATAAAGGGATAAAATTAAGGTATTCTTTTATAAATAGAATCGACAAAAAATAAAATGGATTTCTTTTGTTGAAAACATTTATATTGATTATGATATTGTAAACAAAAACAATAAAGAGAAGGGTTAATATACTTTTTAGTCCCTATAAATTTTGAAATTTCATTTTTCGTCCCTCTTGAGTTTTGACAACGGTTTTAGCTGGTTTTGGCAACGGTTTTTTTTATAAAATCTGTTGCCAAAAGGCAGGGAAGGACTAAAAATGAAATTATAAAATTTATAGGGACTAAACAGTATATTAACCCTAAAGAGAATGAATAAAAAAAATTTAGGGCTATTTTGTTAACAACTTTTATATAATTTTACTCTATAGAGAATCGGAAAAAAAATGAACATAAGTAGTTAGTGAAAAAGTAAGAGTTATTTTGGATAGATAATGAAAAAGAAATATTTTCGACTAAAGAATTATAAATTAAGTTCTTTTTTAAGATTTTAAATTTTGAAATACAAATAAATAAGTAAGATTAAAGAGAACAAATAAAAAAGGCAAAAAAATCGAATTATATATTTTTAAAACTTTTACCTAATTTTATATAATGTACAAAATAGAAAAGAGAGTTGATAATGAAAAATTGGGTTTTGTTTATTGTTATAAATTTTTACATAATATTTACCTAAAGAAATCACTAAAACAAGAGGGTAAAATGAACATGGATAGATATTAATTAGGGTGTGTGTAGTATCATCAAAAAATAATGCATATCTTCTTTATATACAAACTCTAATTTTAGCTTATCATAAGGAAAAAAAAACAGATCGAAACAGTTTTCCGATGGCCAAATAAGCTTCTTGAAAAATAATAAACTTAAAATAAAATATTTTTAATAATGAAAATAGTTGACCATGCTTCCACGTTAACTGAAAGAAAGACATTTTGAGACAAACAACCTATTTTACTATTGAGGCCTAGTTCTTATTTTATGACACGGTGGTATAGTCACCCGAGATATGTAAGAAACTAATATAGAATAACATAAGTGAGAAAATAATATTATACAAAATTTTAGATTCAAATATTTGTCTTGTATAACTCTATGTTTTTGTAAGATAAAGTACCTACATGTATGTACAATTGAAAATGTTTAATTTTTAAAATTAAATAATATTAATTAAAAAGTCAGCTCTCAACATATTTATTATTTAATAGACTAGTTTTTTAAAATATAATATTATATATTTAACGAGTTATCTCTCATCTAAAAGAATATTAGACACAAGAGAAATATTAAATATTAAATAAAGTATTTCCATATTTTAACATTTGATGCTTTGAATAAAACACCAAATTGGATCGGTAAGAGATATGTTATCTCTTTTATTATATGTAAGACATTAGTTGTATATGAGAGAAAATGAAAATGTTAGATTGATGAATTTTATTAAATGAATAATTATAATTATTATAACTTTAAGTGAATTACACATGTTGTTATTCTAATTTAGTTTTGATGAGAGGTTAGCTTTCTCTTTCATAAATCTATGCAAAGTATGACCAAGACACAAATAATAGAATAATTATAATTTGCAGGAATGAATTATTTAATTTTTATTCTTAAATTTGAATTTTAGAAATAATACAATAAAAGAACTTATAATTTCCTTATTTCAATTATATATTTATCTACCAATTTTACTTTTGGAAGAACATGATTTATTTCTCTCCTCTAGCTATTTTCATATATTACCACCACCTCTTAGAATTTCTCCAGGGGAAATGGGTTGAAATTATTCCATGGAGATTTGTGTTTCGGATAATATGTTTTCTAAATCTTGTCTGGATATTTTTGGATGACCTTGTCCAGGGCTAGGTCCAGACGACGTGGGTCGAAAAACATCAATTGAGAATTGTGTTTTGGCAAAGATCTTTTGTAAATATTGTTTGGACATTTTCCGATGACCTTGTCCAGGGCTGGGTCCAGACGATGTGGGCCGAAAAACATCAGAGGAGATTTGTGTTTTGGCAAAGATGTTTTGTAAATCTTGTCTGGTGATTTTCGGATGACCTTGTCCTGGGCTGGGTCCAGACGATGTGGGCCGAAAAACATCAGAGGAGATTTGTGTTTTGGCAAAGATGTTTTGTAAGTCTTCTCTGTTGATTTTCGGATGACCTTGTCCAGGGCTGGGTCCAGACGATGTAGGTCGTAAAACATCAGCGGAGATTTGTGATTTGGCAAAGATGTTTTTTAAATCTTGTTTGCCGATTTTATGATGATGTCCTTCTCCAGGGCTGGGTCCAGATGATGTTGGTCGAAAAACATTTGTGCCTTCAGTTAATGAGTTAATCGTTCTAGCTTGAGTTTGAAAGAAAGAATGGTAGGAAACTAGTACAAGACAAATTACTAAATATTTTTTCATTGCTAAAAATTCACCCATAATCGTCACTAGAAAAACAAAATATTATTTTTATGAACTAGTTTATCTAATGAAAAAAGAGAAATGAAAAATAGGGTATTTATAATATCCTATTTTTTATAACTTTAACCAAAGTGATATTTCTTATCCTTTCATAATTAATTTTATTGAACCTATTTTAAAACAGTCAAATATTTCTTCTCATTTTTATGTGATAAAAGAATAACCTTTACCTCTGTTAACATAAATATACATTTGTAAATATTGAAATATAGAAAAAAAAACATATTCTTAGAAAAGTTTCATATTTTTCAAAATAATAGAAATATCAAATCTTTTTTTTTGAAAAAATATTCAAGATAGCTTCAAATTAAAATGATATATTGTTTTAATCTTTTATATCCAAAAATTGAATCAATAAAAACGTATAATGGATAAAGTAAGAAATAAATAAAAGAAGCCAATAAGGGTAATGGAAGAAGATTGAGAAAACTGTTTTCTTAAATTTAAATTTCTAAAAATATATTCCTATTTAATAAATGAATAAATAGAGATATTTAGTTAAAGTAACATGGGTTAAAAAAAAAATTATATAAGTTTTGTCAATGTTAAGAAAAAAGTAAAGAGATAGAATTATAAAGGGATAAAATTAAGGTATTCTTTTATAAATAGAATCGACAAAAAATAAAATGGATTTCTTTTGTTGAAAACATTTATATTGATTATGATATTGTAAACAAAAACAATAAAGAGAAGGGTTAATATACTTTTTAGTCCCTATAAATTTTGAAATTTCATTTTTCGTCCCTCTTGAGTTTTGACAACGGTTTTAGCTAGTTTTGGCAACGGTTTTTTTTATAAAATCTGTTGCCAAAAGGCAGGGAAGGACTAAAAATGAAATTATAAAATTTATAGGGACTAAACAGTATATTAACCCTAAAGAGAATGAATAAAAAAAATTTAGGGCTATTTTGTTAACAACTTTTATATAATTTTACTCTATAGAGAATCGGAAAAAAAAATGAACATAAGTACTTAGTGAAAAAGTAAGAGTTATTTTGGATAGATAATGAAAAAGAAATATTTTCGACTAAAGAATTATAAATTAAGTTCTTTTTTAAGATTTTAAATTTTGAAATACAAATAAATAAGTAAGATTAAAGAGAACAAATAAAAAAGGCAAAAAAATCGAATTATATATTTTTAAAACTTTTACCTAATTTTATATAATGTACAAAATAGAAAAGAGAGTTGATAATGAAAAATTGGGTTTTGTTTATTGTTATAAATTTTTACATAATATTTACCTAAAGAAATCACTAAAACAAGAGGGTAAAATGAACATGGATAGATATTAATTAGGGTGTGTGTAGTATCATCACAAAATAATGCATATCTTCTTTATATACAAACTCTAATTTTAGCTTATCAGAAGGAAAAAAAAACAGATCGAAACAGTTTTCCGATGGACAAATAAGCTTCTTGAAAAATAATAAACTTAAAATAAAATATTTTTAATAATGAAAATAGTTGACCATGCTTCCACGTTAACTGAAAGAAAGACATTTTGAGACAAACAAACCTATTTTACTATTGAGGCCTAGTTCTTATTTTATGACACGGTGGTATAGTCACCCGAGATATGTAAGAAACTAATATAGAATAACATAAATGAGAAAATAATATTATACAAAATTTTAGATTCAAATATTTGTCTTGTATAACTCTATGTTTTTGTAAGATAAAGTACCTACATGTATGTACAATTGAAAATGTTTAATTGTTAAAATTAAATAATATTAATTAAAAAGTCAGCTCTCAACATATTTATTATTTAATAGACTAGTTTTTTAAAATATAATATTATATATTTAACGAGTTATCTCTCATCTAAAAGAATATTAGACACAAGAGAAATATTATATATTAAATAAAGTAGTTTCCATATTTTAACATTTGATGCTTTGAATAAAACACCAAATTGGATCGGTAAGAGATATGTTATCTCTTTTATTATATGTAAGACATTAGTTGTATATGAGAGAAAATGAAAATGTTAGATTGATGAATTTTATTAAATGAATAATTATAATTATTATAACTTTAAGTGAATTACACATGTTGTTATTCTAATTTAGTTTTGATGAGAGGTTAGCTTTCTCTTTCATAAATCTATGCAAAGTATGACCAAGACACAAATAATAGAATAATTATAATTTGCAGGAATGAATTATTTAATTTTTATTCTTAAATTTGAATTTTAGAAATAATACAATAAAAGAACTTATAATTTCCTTATTTCAATTATATATTTATCTACCAATTTTACTTTTGGAAGAACATGATTTATTTCTCTCCTCTAGCTATTTTCATATATTACCACCACCTCTTAGAATTTCTCCAGGGGAAATGGGTTGAAATTATTCCATGGAGATTTGTGTTTCGGATAATATGTTTTCTAAATCTTGTCTGGATATTTTTGGATGACCTTGTCTAGGGCTAGGTCCAGACGACGTGGGTCGAAAAACATCAATTGAGAATTGTGTTTTGGCAAAGATCTTTTGTAAATCTTGTTTGGACATTTTCGGATGACCTTGTCCAGGGCTGGGTCCAGACGATGTGGGCCGAAAAACATCAGAGGAGATTTGTGTTTTGGCAAAGATGTTTTGTAAATCTTGTCTGGTGATTTTCGGATGACCTTGTCCTGGGCTGGGTCCAGACGATGTGGGCCGAAAAACATCAGAGGAGATTTGTGTTTTGGCAAAGATGTTTTGTAAGTCTTCTCTGTTGATTTTCGGATGACCTTGTCCAGGGCTGGGTCCAGACGATGTAGGTCGTAAAACATCAGCGGAGATTTGTGATTTGGCAAAGATGTTTTTTAAATCTTGTTTGCCGATTTTATGATGATGTCCTTCTCCAGGGCTGGGTCCAGATGATGTTGGTCGAAAAACATTTGTGCTTCAGTTAATGAGTTAATCGTCCTAGCTTGAGTTTGAAAGAAAGAATGGTAGGAAACTAGTACAAGACAAATTACTAAATATTTTTTCATTGCTAAAAATTCACCCATAATCGTCACTAGAAAAACAAAATATTATTTTTATGAACTAGTTTATCTAATGAAAAAAGAGAAATGAAAAATAGGGTATTTATAATATCCTATTTTTTATAACTTTAACCAAAGTGATATTTCTTATCCTTTCATAATTAATTTTATTGAACCTATTTTAAAACAGTCAAATATTTCTTCTCATTTTTATGTGATAAAAGAATAACCTTTACCTATGTTAACATAAATATACATTTGTAAATATTGAAATATAGAAAAAAAAAACATATTCTTAGAAAAGTTTCATATTTTTCAAAATAATAGAAATATCAAATCTTTTTTTTTGAAAAAATATTCAAGATAGCTTCAAATTAAAATGATATATTGTTTTAATCTTTTATATCCAAAAATTGAATCAATAAAAACGTATAATGGATAAAGTAAGAAATAAATAAAAGAAGCCAATAAGGGTAATGGAAGAAGATTGAGAAAACTGTTTTCTTAAATTTAAATTTCTAAAAATATATTCCTATTTAATAAATGAATAAATAGAGATATTTAGTTAAAGTAACATGGGTTAAAAAAACAATTATATAAGTTTTGTCAATGTTATGAAAAAAGTAAAGAGATAGAATTATAAATGGATAAAATTAAGGTATTCTTTTATAAATAGAATCGACAAAAAATAAAATGGATTTCTTTTGTTGAAAACATTTATATTGATTATGATATTGTAAACAAAAACAATAAAGAGAAGGGTTAATATACTTTTTAGTCCCTATAAATTTTGAAATTTCATTTTTCGTCCCTCTTGAGTTTTGACAACAGTTTTAGATGGTTTTGGCAACGGTTTTTTTTATAAAATCTGTTGCCAAAAGGCAGGGAAGGACTAAAAATGAAATTATAAAATTTATAGGGACTAAACAGTATATTAACCCTAAAGAGAATGAATAAAAAAAATTTAGGGCTATTTTGTTAACAACTTTTATATAATTTTATTCTATAGAGAATCGGAAAAAAAATGAACATAAGTAGTTAGTGAAAAAGTAAGAGTTATTTTGGATAGATAATGAAAAAGAAATATTTTCGACTAAAGAATTATAAATTAAGTTCTTTTTTAAGATTTTAAATTTTGAAATACAAATAAATAAGTAAGATTAAAGAGAACAAATAAAAAAGGCAAAAAAATCGAATTATATTTTTTAAAACTTTTTCCTAATTTTATATAATGTACAAAATAGAAAAGAGATTTGATAATGAAAAATTGGGTTTTGTTTATTGTTATAAATTTTTACATAATATTTACCTAAAGAAATCACTAAAACAAGAGGGTAAAATGAACATGGATAGATATTAATTAGGGTGTGTGTAGTATCATCACAAAATAATGCATATCTTCTTTATATACAAACTCTAATTTTAGCTTATAAGAAGGAAAAAAAAAAACAGATCGAAACAGTTTTCCGATGGCCAAATAAGCTTCTTGAAAAATAATAAACTTAAAATAAAATATTTTTAATAATGAAAATAGTTGACCATGCTTCCACGTTAACTGAAAGAAAGACATTTTGAGACAAACAAACCTATTTTACTATTGAGGCCTAGTTCTTATTTTATGACACGGTGGTATAGTCACCCGAGATATGTAAGAAACTAATATAGAATAACATAAGTGAGAAAATAATATTATACAAAATTTTAGATTCAAATATTTGTCTTGTATAACTCTATGTTTTTGTAAGATAAAGTACCTACATGTATGTACAATTGAAAATGTTTAATTGTTAAAATTAAATAATATTAATTAAAAAGTCAGCTCTCAACATATTTATTATTTAATAGACTAGTTTTTTAAAATATAATATTATATATTTAACGAGTTATCTCTCATCTAAAAGAATATTAGACACAACAGAAATATTAAATATTAAATAAAGTAGTTTCCATATTTTAACATTTGATGCTTTGAATAAAACACCAAATTGGATCGGTAAGAGATATGTTATCTCTTTTATTATATGTAAGACATTAGTTGTATATGAGAGAAAATGAAAATGTTAGATTGATGAATTTTATTAAATGAATAATTATAATTATTATAACTTTAAGTGAATTACACATGTTGTTATTCTAATTTAGTTTTGATGAGAGGTTAGCTTTCTCTTTCATAAATCTATGCAAAGTATGACCAAGACACAAATAATAGAATAATTATAATTTGCAGGAATGAATTATTTAATTTTTATTCTTAAATTTGAATTTTAGAAATAATACAATAAAAGAACTTATAATTTCCTTATTTCAATTATATATTTATCTACCAATTTTACTTTTGGAAGAACATGATTTATTTCTCTCCTCTAGCTATTTTCATATATTACCACCACCTCTTAGAATTTCTCCAGGGGAAATGGGTTGAAATTATTCCATGGAGATTTGTGTTTCGGATAATATGTTTTCTAAATCTTGTCTGGATATTTTTGGATGACCTTGTCCAGGGCTAGGTCCAGACGACGTGGGTCGAAAAACATCAATTGAGAATTGTGTTTTGGCAAAGATCTTTTGTAAATCTTGTTTGGACATTTTCGGATGACCTTGTCCAGGGCTGGGTCCAGACGATGTGGGCCGAAAAACATCAGAGGAGATTTGTGTTTTGGCAAAGATGTTTTGTAAATCTTGTCTGGTGATTTTCGGATGACCTTGTCCTGGGCTGGGTCCAGACGATGTGGGCCGAAAAACATCAGAGGAGATTTGTGTTTTGGCAAAGATGTTTTGTAAGTCTTCTCTGTTGATTTTCGGATGACCTTGTCCAGGGCTGGGTCCAGACGATGTAGGTCGTAAAACATCAGCGGAGATTTGTGATTTGTTAAAGATGTTTTTTAAATCTTGTTTGCCGATTTTATGATGATGTCCTTCTCCAGGGCTGGGTCCAGATGATGTTGGTCGAAAAACATTTGTGCCTTCAGTTAATGAGTTAATCGTCCTAGCTTGAGTTTGAAAGAAAGAATGGTAGGAAACTAGTACAAGACAAATTACTAAATATTTTTTCATTGCTAAAAATTCACCCATAATCGTCACTAGAAAAACAAAATATTATTTTTATGAACTAGTTTATCTAATGAAAAAAGAGAAATGAAAAATAGGGTATTTATAATATCCTATTTTTTATAACTTTAACCAAAGTGATATTTCTTATCCTTTCATAATTAATTTTATTGAACCTATTTTAAAACAGTCAAATATTTCTTCTCATTTTTATGTGATAAAAGAATAACCTTTACCTATGTTAACATAAATATACATTTGTAAATATTGAAATATAGAAAAAAAAACATATTCTTAGAAAAGTTTCATATTTTTCAAAATAATAGAAATATCAAATCTTTTTTTTTGAAAAAATATTCAAGATAGCTTCAAATTAAAATGATATATTGTTTTAATCTTTTATATCCAAAAATTGAATCAATAAAAACGTATAACGGATAAAGTAAGAAATAAATAAAAGAAGCCAATAAGGGTAATGGAAGAAGATTGAGAAAACTGTTTTCTTAAATTTAAATTTCTAAAAATATATTCCTTTTTACTAAATGAATAAATAGAGATATTTAGCTAAAGTAACATGGGTTAAAAAAACAATTATATAAGTTTTGTCAATGTTAAGAAAAAAGTAAAGAGATAGAATTATAAAGGGATAAAATTAAGGTATTCTTTTATAAATAGAATCGACAAAAAATAAAATGGATTTCTTTTGTTGAAAACATTTATATTGATTATGATATTGTAAACAAAAACAATAAAGAGAAGGGTTAATATACTTTTTAGTCCCTATAAATTTTGAAATTTCATTTTTCGTCCCTCTTGAGTTTTGACAACAGTTTTAGATGGTTTTGGCAACGGTTTTTTTTATAAAATCTGTTGCCAAAAGGAAGGGAAGGACTAAAAATGAAATTATAAAATTTATAGGGACTAAACAGTATATTAACCCTAAAGAGCACGAATAAAAAAAATTTAGGGCTATTTTGTTAACAACTTTTATATAATTTTACTCTATAGAGAATCGGAAAAAAAATGAACATAAGTAGTTAGTGAAAAAGTAAGAGTTATTTTGGATAGATAATGAAAAAGAAATATTTTCGACTAAAGAATTATAAATTAAGTTCTTTTTTAAGATTTTAAATTTTGAAATACAAATAAATACGTAAGATTAAAGAGAACAAATAAAAAAGGCAAAAAAAATCGAATTATATTTTTTTAAAACTTTTACCTAATTTTATATAATGTACAAAATAGAAAAGAGAGTTGATAATGAAAAATTGGGTTTTGTTTATTGTTATAAATTTTTACATAATATTTACCTAAAGAAATCACTAAAACAAGAGGGTAAAATGAACATAGATAGATATTAATTAGGGTGTGTGTAGTATCATCACAAAATAATGCATATCTTCTTTATATACAAACTCTAATTTTAGCTTATCAGAAGGAAAAAAAACAGATCGAAACAGTTTTCCTATGGCCAAATAAGCTTCTTGAAAAATAATAAACTTAAAATAAAATATTTTTAATAATGAAAATAGTTGACCATGCTTCCACGTTAACTGAAAGAAAGACATTTTGAGACAAACAAACCTATTTTACTATTGAGGCCTAGTTCTTATTTTATGACACGGTGGTATAGTCACCCGAGATATGTAAGAAACTAATATAGAATAACATAAGTGAGAAAATAATATTATACAAAATTTTAGATTCAAATATTTGTCTTGTATAACTCTATGTTTTTGTAAGATAAAGTACCTACATGTATGTACAATTGAAAATGTTTAATTGTTAAAATTAAATAATATTAATTAAAAAGTCAGCTCTCAACATATTTATTATTTAATAGACTAGTTTTTTAAAATATAATATTATATATTTAACGAGTTATCTCTCATCTAAAAGAATATTAGACACAAGAGAAATATTAAATATTAAATAAAGTAGTTTCCATATTTTAACATTTGATGCTTCGAATAAAACACCAAATTGGATCGGTAAGAGATATGTTATCTCTTTTATTATATGTAAGACATTAGTTGTATATGAGAGAAAATGAAAATGTTAGATTGATGAATTTTATTAAATGAATAATTATAATTATTATAACTTTAAGTGAATTACACATGTTGTTATTCTAATTTAGTTTTGATGAGAGGTTAGCTTTCTCTTTCATAAATCTATGCAAAGTATGACCAAGACACAAATAATAGAATAATTATAATTTGCAGGAATGAATTATTTAATTTTTATTCTTAAATTTGAATTTTAGAAATAATACAATAAAAGAACTTATAATTTCCTTATTTCAATTATATATTTATCTACCAATTTTATTTTTGGAAGAACATGATTTATTTCTCTCCTCTAGCTATTTTCATATATTACCACCACCTCTTAGAATTTTTCCAGGGGAAATGGGTTGAAATTATTCCATGGAGATTTGTGTTTCGGATAATATGTTTTCTAAATCTTGTCTGGATATTTTTGGATGACCTTGTCCAGGGCTAGGTCCAGACGACGTGGGTCGAAAAACATCAGTTGAGAATTGTGTTTTGGCAAAGATCTTTTGTAAATCTTGTTTGGACATTTTCGGATGACCTTGTCCAGGGCTGGGTCCGGACGATGTGGGACGAAAAACATCAGAGGAGATTTGTGTTTTGGCAAAGATGTTTTGTAAATCTTGTCTGGTGATTTTCGGATGACCTTGTCCTGGGCTGGGTCCAGACGTTGTGGGCCGAAAAACATCAGAGGAGATTTGTGTTTTGGCAAAGATGTTTTGTAAGTCTTCTCTGTTGATTTTCGGATGACCTTGTCCAGGGCTGGGTCCAGACGATGTGGGTCGTAAAACATCAGCGGAGATTTGTGATTTGGCAAAGATGTTTTTTAAATCTTGTTTGTCGATTTTATGATGATGTCCTTCTCCAGGGCTGGGTCCAAATGATGTTGGGCGAAAAACATTTGTGCCTTCAGTTAATGAGTTAATCGTCCTAGCTTGAGTTTGAAAGAAAGAATGGTAGGAAACTAGTACAAGACAAATTACTAAATATTTTTTCATTGCTAAAAATTCACCCATAATCGTCACAAGAAAAACAAAATATTATTTTTATGAACTAGTTTATCTAATGAAAAAAGAGAAATGAAAAATAGGGTATTTATAATATCCTATTTTTTATAACTATAACCAAAGTGATATTTCTTATCCTTTCATAATTAATTTTATTGAACCTATTTTAAAACAGTCAAATATTTCTTCTCATTTTTATGTGATAAAAGAATAACCTTTACCTATGTTAACATAAATATACATTTGTAAATATTGAAATATAGAAAAAAAAAACATATTCTTAGAAAAGTTTCATATTTTTCAAAATAATAGAAATATCAAATCTTTTTTTTTGAAAAAATATTCAAGATAGCTTCAAATTAAAATGATATATTGTTTTAATCTTTTATATCCAAAAATTGAATCAATAAAAACGTATAACGGATAAAGTAAGAAATAAATAAAAGAAGCCAATAAGGGTAATGGAAGAAGATTGAGAAAACTGTTTTCTTAAATTTAAATTTCTAAAAATATATTCCTTTTTACTAAATGAATAAATAGAGATATTTAGTTAAAGTAACATGGGTTAAAAAAAACAATTATATAAGTTTTGTCAATGTTAAGAAAAAAGTAAAGAGATAGAATTATAAAGGGATAAAATTAAGGTATTCTTTTATAAATAGAATCGACAAAAAATAAAATGGATTTCTTTTGTTGAAAACATTTATATTGATTATGATATTGTAAACAAAAACAATAAAGAGAAGGGTTAATATACTTTTTAGTCCCTATAAATTTTGAAATTTCATTTTTCGTCCCTCTTGAGTTTTGACAACAGTTTTAGATGGTTTTGGCAACGGTTTTTTTATAAAATTTGTTGCCAAAAGGAAGGGAAGGACTAAAAATGAAATTATAAAATTTATAGGGACTAAACAGTATATTAACCCTAAAGAGAATGAATAAAAAAAATTTAGGGCTATTTTGTTAACAACATTTATATAATTTTACTCTATAGAGAATCGGAAAAAAAAATGAACATAAGTAGTTAGTGAAAAAGTAAGAGTTATTTTGGATAGATAATGAAAAAGAAATATTTTCGACTAAAGAATTATAAATTAAGTTCTTTTTTAAGATTTTAAATTTTGAAATACAAATAAATACGTAAGATTAAAGAGAACAAATAAAAAAGGCAAAAAAAATCGAATTATATTTTTTTAAAACTTTTACCTAATTTTATATAATGTACAAAATAGAAAAGAGAGTTGATAATGAAAAATTGGGTTTTGTTTATTGTTATAAATTTTTACATAATATTTACCTAAAGAAATCACTAAAACAAGAGGGTAAAATGAACATAGATAGATATTAATTAGGGTGTGTGTAGTATCATCACAAAATAATGCATATCTTCTTTATATACAAACTCTAATTTTAGCTTATCAGAAGGAAAAAAAACAGATCGAAACAGTTTTCCTATGGCCAAATAAGCATCTTGAAAAATAATAAACTTAAAATAAAATATTTTTAATAATGAAAATAGTTGACCATGCTTCCACGTTAACTGAAAGAAAGACATTTTGAGACAAACAAACCTATTTTACTATTGAGGCCTAGTTCTTATTTTATGACACGGTGGTATAGTCACCCGAGATATGTAAGAAACTAATATAGAATAACATAAGTGAGAAAATAATATTATACAAAATTTTAGATTCAAATATTTGTCTTGTATAACTCTATGTTTTTGTAAGATAAAGTACCTACATGTATGTACAATTGAAAATGTTTAATTGTTAAAATTAAATAATATTAATTAAAAAGTCAGCTCTCAACATATTTATTATTTAATAGACTAGTTTTTTAAAATATAATATTATATATTTAACGAGTTATCTCTCATCTAAAAGAATATTAGACACAACAGAAATATTAAATATTAAATAAAGTAGTTTCCATATTTTAACATTTGATGCTTCGAATAAAACACCAAATTGGATCGGTAAGAGATATGTTATCTCTTTTATTATATGTAAGACATTAGTTGTATATGAGAGAAAATGAAAATGTTAGATTGATGAATTTTATTAAATGAATAATTATAATTATTATAACTTTAAGTGAATTACACATGTTGTTATTCTAATTTAGTTTTGATGAGAGGTTAGCTTTCTCTTTCATAAATCTATGCAAAGTATGACCAAGACACAAATAATAGAATAATTATAATTTGCAGGAATGAATTATTTAATTTTTATTCTTAAATTTGAATTTTAGAAATAATACAATAAAAGAACTTATAATTTCCTTATTTCAATTATATATTTATCTACCAATTTTATTTTTGGAAGAACATGATTTATTTCTCTCCTCTAGCTATTTTCATATATTACCACCACCTCTTAGAATTTTTCCAGGGGAAATGGGTTGAAATTATTCCATGGAGATTTGTTTTTCGGATAATATGTTTTCTAAATCTTGTCTGGATATTTTTGGATGACCTTGTCCAGGGCTAGGTCCAGACGACGTGGGTCGAAAAACATCAGTTGAGAATTGTGTTTTGGCAAAGATCTTTTGTAAATCTTGTTTGGACATTTTCGGATGACCTTGTCCAGGGCTGGGTCCGGACGATGTGGGACGAAAAACATCATAGGAGATTTGTGTTTTGGCAAAGATGTTTTGTAAATCTTGTCTGGTGATTTTCGGATGACCTTGTCCTGGGCTGGGTCCAGACGATGTGGGCCGAAAAACATCAGAGGAGATTTGTGTTTTGGCAAAGATGTTTTGTAAGTCTTCTCTGTTGATTTTCGGATGACCTTGTCCAGGGCTGGGTCCAGACGATGTGGGTCGTAAAACATCAGCGGAGATTTGTGATTTGGCAAAGATGTTTTTTAAATCTTGTTTGTCGATTTTATGATGATGTCCTTCTCCAGGGCTGGGTCCAGATGATGTTGGTCGAAAAACATTTGTGCCTTCAGTTAATGAGTTAATCGTCCTAGCTTGAGTTTGAAAGAAAGAATGGTAGGAAACTAGTACAAGACAAATTACTAAATATTTTTTCATTGCTAAAAATTCACCCATAATCGTCACTAGAAAAACAAAATATTATTTTTATGAATTAGTTTATCTAATGAAAAAAGAGAAATGAAAAATAGGGTATTTATAATATCCTATTTTTTATAACTATAACCAAAGTGATATTTCTTATCCTTTCATAATTAATTTTATTGAACCTATTTTAAAACAGTCAAATATTTCTTCTCATTTTTATGTGATAAAAGAATAACCTTTACCTATGTTAACATAAATATACATTTGTAAATATTGAAATATAGAAAAAAAAACATATTCTTAGAAAAGTTTCATATTTTTCAAAATAATAGAAATATCAAATCTTTTTTTTTGAAAAAATATTCAAGATAGCTTCAAATTAAAATGATATATTGTTTTAATCTTTTATATCCAAAAATTGAATCAATAAAAACGTATAATGGATAAAGTAAGAAATAAATAAAAGAAGCCAATAAGGGTAATGGAAGAAGATTGAGAAAACTGTTTTCTTAAATTTAAATTTCTAAAAATATATTCCTATTTAATAAATGAATAAATAGAGATATTTAGTTAAAGTAACATGGGTTAAAAAAAACAATTATATAAGTTTTTTCAATGTTAAGAAAAAAGTAAAGAGATAGAATTATAAAGGGATAAAATTAAGGTATTCTTTTATAAATAGAATCGACAAAAAATAAAATGGATTTCTTTTGTTGAAAACATTTATATTGATTATGATATTGTAAACAAAAACAATAAAGAGAAGGGTTAATATACTTTTTAGTCCCTATAAATTTTGAAATTTCATTTTTCGTCCCTCTTGAGTTTTGACAACAGTTTTAGATGGTTTTGGCAACGGTTTTTTTATAAAATTTGTTGCCAAAAGGAAGGGAAGGACTAAAAATGAAATTATAAAATTTATAGGGACTAAACAGTATATTAACCCTAAAGAGAATGAATAAAAAAAATTTAGGGCTATTTTGTTAACAACTTTTATATAATTTTACTCTATAGAGAATCGGAAAAAAAAATGAACATAAGTAGTTAGTGAAAAAGTAAGAGTTATTTTGGATAGATAATGAAAAAGAAATATTTTCGACTAAAGAATTATAAATTAAGTTCTTTTTTAAGATTTTAAATTTTGAAATACAAATAAATACGTAAGATTAAAGAGAACAAATAAAAAAGGCAAAAAAAATCGAATTATATTTTTTTAAAACTTTTACCTAATTTTATATAATGTACAAAATAGAAAAGAGAGTTGATAATGAAAAATTGGGTTTTGTTTATTGTTATAAATTTTTACATAATATTTACCTAAAGAAATCACTAAAACAAGAGGGTAAAATGAACATAGATAGATATTAATTAGGGTGTGTGTAGTATCATCACAAAATAATGCATATCTTCTTTATATACAAACTCTAATTTTAGCTTATCAGAAGGAAAAAAAACAGATCGAAACAGTTTTCCTATGGCCAAATAAGCTTCTTGAAAAATAATAAACTTAAAATAAAATATTTTTAATAATGAAAATAGTTGACCATGCTTCCACGTTAACTGAAAGAAAGACATTTTGAGACAAACAAACCTATTTTACTATTGAGGCCTAGTTCTTATTTTATGACACGGTGGTATAGTCACCCGAGATATGTAAGAAACTGTTGAAAGTGCTGTTAAATTGCAGTATTTTTCATTCTGCAACAGCAGTAACCGGTTACCCTCTGGTGAGTAACCGGTTACCACTGCCAAAAACAGAAAAATAACTGAATTTAACAGCATAACACTTTAGTTGTAGATTTTGCATTTTTGGTTCTCTCAATTGTATCCCATATAAAAACCTTATTGTAATTCCAATTCCTGTTAATGCCAAATCATTTTCATCCATATTACTCTCTCTTCTCTAATTCTCTTTCTCTCTTAATTTCATCTTCTTCCCCAAATTGATTTTCCACCATTTTTACACCTTCAATTTCAAATTCTGTTTTGTTGTTTATGTTTGTTCCAACATTTGGTATCAGAGCCTGGTTATTGATCCGATTCCGCTGCAACAATGGCTACCATTTCCAATGATCGAATTCCCACAAATCTTCCAATTCTTGATTCGAAAAATTACGACAAATGGGCGAAGCAAATGAAGGTTCTATTCGGTTATCAAGAAGTGCTTGAGATTGTCATCAATGGAGTCACGCCATTGGGGGAACAAGCTACCGATACGATTAGGGCTACACACAAAGAAGAAAAGAAGAGGGATTACAAAGCCCTATTCTTGATTCACTCTTGTGTGGATAACGACAACTTCGAGAAGGTTGGTGATTGTGAATCCGCGAAGCAAGCGTGGGAAATATTGGAGAAAGCTTATGCCGGTGCCGCGAAAGCGAAGGTGGTAAGGTTACAAACTTACAAGCGTCAATTTGAGCTAACGAAGATGGAAGACAAAGAAACGATCAACGACTACATTACGCGCATTACTCGGTTAGTCAATCAAATCAAGTCTTGTGGCGAAACTATCGTAGAGCAGAATGTTGTATCGAAGGTGTTGCGTTCGTTAACATCGCGGTTCGATAACATTGTGGTTGCTATTGAAGAATCAAAGGATCTAACGACTATGAGCAAGGATGAGTTGCAAAGTTCGTTGGAAGCGCATGAGCAAAGGATGGATGAGAGATGTGTCGAAGCGAAAGCGGAGATCGCTTTACAAGCACGTTTGAATGAGAAGAGCAAGAGGTCGAAAGGAAAATTTGTAGCTAGAGGTAAGCCAAATTTTCAGAATTTTGGTGCAAACAATTCTCAAAATTCGAAGGGTTCGATGTATGAAAAGGGTGAGAGCAGCTCCAAGGAGAGTGATCGTAGTAGCGGTTTCAAAAAGGATTGGAGTAAGGTTCAATGCTTTAGGTGCAAAAAGCTTGGACATGTTCAATCGAAATGTTATGCAAAATTGAACAAGACTCGCGATGATGAAGCCAAGGTTGCTAGAGAAGAGGTGGAGGATGAAGACACCGTTCTAGTGATGATCACGGAGGAGAATTATGGCATTGTGGATGTTCCGAACAGCAGCTACTGTCATGACAGTTCGCGGGACAGCAGCTGTACCGTTTCGGAAAGTGGTAGAAAAATGTGCTCGGATCGAGATGCATTGGTTACCGTACGTGATGGAGTTCAAGGTAAAGATGAATGGTACTTGGATTCCGGTTGTTCAACACATATGACGGGTCGTAAGGATTGGTTTGTGCAAATCAATCAAGCGACAAAGAGCAAAGTCAAGTTTGCCGACGACACTACTTTAAGCGCGGAAGGGGTTGGAGATGTTTTGATCGGAAGGAAGAGTGGAGGCTTTTCAAGGATCAAAGATGTCTTGTATATACCGGGAATTAGGTGCAATCTTTTAAGTATTGGCCAATTGCTTGAAAGAGGGTACTTAATTCGGATGGAAAACAAGATGATGCGTGTTTTAGATTCAAAAGGTGTGTTGATTCTAAAAGCGCCGATGGCTGCCAATAGAACCTTTAAAGTTGAGTTAAGGGTTATGGAGCATCGTTGTTTGGCTACCGCGGCAAGTAGAGAGGAGTGGCTATGGCATTACCGTCTTGGTCACCTTAATTTTAGGGATCTTAAGATGTTGCAACAAAGTGGTATGGTAACGGGGCTGCCACTTATTAGTATTCCGACAGAATTGTGTGAAGAATGTGTGACATCCAAGCAACACAAGAATGTGTTTAGCAAGGATGCGGGTCGGAGAGCTAAAGACCTACTTGAGGTGGTGTATTCCGATGTTTGTGGACCGATGCAAGTAGAGACTTATGGCGGCAATCGATACTTTGTTACGTTCATTGACGATTTTAGTAGGAAACTTTGGACCTATCTTATCAAGAGAAAGGATGAGGTGTTTGGTGTGTTCAAGAGTTTCAAATCCTTGGTGGAGCGTCAAAGCGGCCGGAAGCTCAAAGTTCTCAAAACGGATGGTGGAGGTGAGTATACCTCTAGTGAGTTTGGGAATTTTTGTGACCTTGAGGGTATTGTGCGTGAGGTGGTGCCTCCATATACGCCTCAACAAAACGGGGCTGCCGAGAGGAAAAATCGTACAATAATGAACATGGTGCGTAGCATGCTTTGTGGGAAGAAGTTACCTAAGGAATTGTGGGGTGAGGCCGTATCTACGGCTACCTACTTGTTGAATAGGTGTCCTACTAAGAAGCTGCAGAATATCACACCCGAAGAGGCTTGGAGTGGTTTCAAACCTAGTGTGGATCATTTGCGCGTTTTTGGATCGATTGCGTATCGTCACATACCGGATCAACTTAGAAAGAAGTTGGATGATAAAGGTGAAAAGTTGATACTTGTTGGATATCATTCTACTGGAGGATACAAGCTGTTTGATGAGAAGAATCGGAAGATCGTGATAAGCCGGGACGTGCTGTTTGATGAAGTGAAAAATTCTGCAGCAACAGCAGTAACCGGTTACCAACCGGTGAGTAACCGGTTACTGCAGAAAAATCAGCAACATCAGTTTTTTGAATTGTCTGATCCGGAGGCGTCCGATTCCGCTGTACCTGCACCTACAGCAGCTGAAAACAATGTTGTTAATGAGGGTAGACCTGTGAGGCAAAGAGCTATGCCTCAAAGACTCCGAGACTATGAAAGGTTCCTAGATACCGAAGTGAATAACGATGGTGATTTTGTTCATTTCGCACTTATGGCCGAATCTGAACCGGTAAATGAGGAGGAAGCCTTAAGTGATCCTAAATGGATATGTGCAATGAAGGAGGAGCTGGAATCTATTGAGAAGAATGGTACTTGGGAGTTGGTCGATTTACCGCTTGGAAAGAAACCGATTGGTGTGCGTTGGGTCTATAAAGTCAAAGCAAATCCTAAGGGTGAAGTGATCAAGCATAAAGCTCGATTAGTGGCCAAAGGGTTCTTGCAACGTGAAGGCATAGACTACGAAGAGGTATTCGCACCGGTGGCTAGACTAGAGACTATTCGTTTGGTTGTTGGGATGGCACATAGCAACAATTGGGTGATCTACCAAATGGATGTGAAGTCGGCGTTTTTGAATGGTCCTCTTGATGAGGAAGTTTATGTGGGGCAGCCACCCGGTTTCGTGATTAAAGATCAAGAGAGGAAGTATTACAAGCTACATAAGGCGTTGTATGGTTTGAAACAAGCTCCAAGAGCTTGGAACAAACGCATTGACGGCTTTCTTATTGACATCGGCTTCAAGCGATGTGTATCCGAACATGGTGTTTATGTGAGGTCGGATACGATTGATGGTGTTATCATACTTTGCTTGTATGTTGATGATCTCTTGATTACGGGCAGCAATGACAAGTGCATTTCAAGGTTCAAAGGAGAGCTCATGAGTGAGTTTGAAATGACGGATCTTGGTGTGATGAGTTACTTCCTTGGCATAGAGTTCCACAAGTCAAAAGCGGGGCTGCTTATGCATCAAAGGAGGTATGCACTTGATATCTTGAAAAAGGTTGAAATGGAACATTGCAACGCTTCTAATACACCGTGTGAAGCAAGAGTGCAGCTGTCCAAAAGTGAGGATGAGGATGATGTAGATCCAACACTTTACCGGAGTTTGATTGGATCGTTGAGGTACTTGTGCAATACGCGACCGGATTTGGCTTTTAGTGTCGGTATTGCTAGTAGATTCATGGAGAGACCTAAGGTATCACACTTGGCAGCGGTTAAGAGGATCCTTAGATACGTGAAAGGTACTCTTGGTTGCGGAATTCTATTTCCCGCATCGGATATGGGACGCAAATGTGCTTTACTAGGCTACACCGATTCCAATTGGTGCGGAGATAAAGATGATCGAAAATCAACGGCGGGCTACATCTTTATGTTCGGTAAAACACCAATCTCTTGGTGCTCCAAGAAGGAACCGGTTGTAGCACTCTCTTCTTGTGAGGCGGAGTACATTGCGGCTTCGTTGAGTGCGTGCCAAGCTATGTGGCTTATGAATCTAATGAAGGAATTGGGATGTGGTGATGATGTTACTACATTGTTGGTGGATAATGTTTCCGCGATTAATCTTGCGAAGAATCCGATTGCACACGGAAGGAGCAAGCACATCGAGATGCGGTTTCATTACTTGAGAGAACTAGTTGGTGACGGAAAGCTTAGATTGAGCTATTGCCGAAGCGAAGACCAAGTTGCGGATTTGTTGACGAAGGGCGTGACACATGAGGTGTTCAAGAGACTGGTGAAGAGCTTGAACATGCTGGACTTGGATCAACTAAAGTGAGGTGGTGTGTTGAAAGTGCTGTTAAATTGCAGTATTTTTCATTCTGCAACAGCAGTAACCGGTTACCCTCTGGTGAGTAACCGGTTACCACTGCCAAAAACAGAAAAATAACTGAATTTAACAGCATAACACTTTAGTTGTAGATTTTGCATTTTTGGTTCTCTCAATTGTATCCCATATAAAAACCTTATTGTAATTCCAATTCCTGTTAATGCCAAATCATTTTCATCCATATTACTCTCTCTTCTCTAATTCTCTTTCTCTCTTAATTTCATCTTCTTCCCCAAATTGATTTTCCACCATTTTTACACCTTCAATTTCAAATTCTGTTTTGTTGTTTATGTTTGTTCCAACAGAAACTAATATAGAATAACATAAGTGAGAAAATAATATTATACAAAATTTTAGATTCAAATATTTGTCTTGTATAACTCTATGTTTTTGTAAGATAAAGTACCTACATGTATGTACAATTGAAAATGTTTAATTGTTAAAATTAAATAATATTAATTAAAAAGTCAGCTCTCAACATATTTATTATTTAATAGACTAGTTTTTTAAAATATAATATTATATATTTAACGAGTTATCTCTCATCTAAAAGAATATTAGACACAACAGAAATATTAAATATTAAATAAAGTAGTTTCCATATTTTAACATTTGATGCTTCGAATAAAACACCAAATTGGATCGGTAAGAGATATGTTATCTCTTTTATTATATGTAAGACATTAGTTGTATATGAGAGAAAATGAAAATGTTAGATTGATGAATTTTATTAAATGAATAATTATAATTATTATAACTTTAAGTGAATTACACATGTTGTTATTCTAATTTAGTTTTGATGAGAGGTTAGCTTTCTCTTTCATAAATCTATGCAAAGTATGACCAAGACACAAATAATAGAATAATTATAATTTGCAGGAATGAATTATTTAATTTTTATTCTTAAATTTGAATTTTAGAAATAATACAATAAAAGAACTTATAATTTCCTTATTTCAATTATATATTTATCTACCAATTTTATTTTTGGAAGAACATGATTTATTTCTCTCCTCTAGCTATTTTCATATATTACCACCACCTCTTAGAATTTTTCCAGGGGAAATGGGTTGAAATTATTCCATGGAGATTTGTGTTTCGGATAATATGTTTTCTAAATCTTGTCTGGATATTTTTGGATGACCTTGTCCAGGGCTAGGTCCAGACGACGTGGGTCGAAAAACATCAGTTGAGAATTGTGTTTTGGCAAAGATCTTTTGTAAATCTTGTTTGGACATTTTCGGATGACCTTGTCCAGGGCTGGGTCCGGACGATGTGGGCCGAAAAACATCAGAGGAGATTTGTGTTTTGGCAAAGATGTTTTGTAAATCTTGTCTGGTGATTTTCGGATGACCTTGTCCTGGGCTGGGTCCAGACGATGTGGGCCGAAAAACATCAGAGGAGATTTGTGTTTTGGCAAAGATGTTTTGTAAGTCTTCTCTGTTGATTTTCGGATGACCTTGTCCAGGGCTGGGTCCAGACGATGTGGGTCGTAAAACATCAGCGGAGATTTGTGATTTGGCAAAGATGTTTTTTAAATCTTGTTTGTCGATTTTATGATGATGTCCTTCTCCAGGGCTGGGTCCAGATGATGTTGGTCGAAAAACATTTGTGCCTTCAGTTAATGAGTTAATCGTCCTAGCTTGAGTTTGAAAGAAAGAATGGTAGGAAACTAGTACAAGACAAATTACTAAATATTTTTTCATTGCTAAAAATTCACCCATAATCGTCACTAGAAAAACAAAATATTATTTTTATGAACTAGTTTATCTAATGAAAAAAGAGAAATGAAAAATAGGGTATTTATAATATCCTATTTTTTATAACTATAACCAAAGTGATATTTCTTATCCTTTCATAATTAATTTTATTGAACCTATTTTAAAACAGTCAAATATTTCTTCTCATTTTTATGTGATAAAAGAATAACCTTTACCTATGTTAACATAAATATACATTTGTAAATATTGAAATATAGAAAAAAAAACATATTCTTAGAAAAGTTTCATATTTTTCAAAATAATAGAAATATCAAATCTTTTTTTTTGAAAAAATATTCAAGATAGCTTCAAATTAAAATGATATATTGTTTTAATCTTTTATATCCAAAAATTGAATCAATAAAAACGTATAATGGATAAAGTAAGAAATAAATAAAAGAAGCCAATAAGGGTAATGGAAGAAGATTGAGAAAACTGTTTTCTTAAATTTAAATTTCTAAAAATATATTCCTATTTAATAAATGAATAAATAGAGATATTTAGTTAAAGTAACATGGGTTAAAAAAACAATTATATAAGTTTTTTCAATGTTAAGAAAAAAGTAAAGAGATAGAATTATAAAGGGATAAAATTAAGGTATTCTTTTATAAATAGAATCGACAAAAAATAAAATGGATTTCTTTTGTTGAAAACATTTATATTGATTATGATATTGTAAACAAAAACAATAAAGAGAAGGGTTAATATACTTTTTAGTCCCTATAAATTTTGAAATTTCATTTTTCGTCCCTCTTGAGTTTTGACAACAGTTTTAGATGGTTTTGGCAACGGTTTTTTTATAAAATTTGTTGCCAAAAGGAAGGGAAGGACTAAAAATGAAATTATAAAATTTATAGGGACTAAACAGTATATTAACCCTAAAGAGAATGAATAAAAAAAATTTAGGGCTATTTTGTTAACAACTTTTATATAATTTTACTCTATTGAGAATCGGAAAAAAAAATGAACATAAGTAGTTAGTGAAAAAGTAAGAGTTATTTTGGATAGATAATGAAAAAGAAATATTTTCGACTAAAGAATTATAACTTAAGTTCTTTTTTAAGATTTTAAATTTTGAAATACAAATAAATACGTAAGATTAAAGAGAACAAATAAAAAAGGCAAAAAAAATCGAATTATATTTTTTTAAAACTTTTACCTAATTTTATATAATGTACAAAATAGAAAAGAGAGTTGATAATGAAAAATTGGGTTTTGTTTATTGTTATAAATTTTTACATAATATTTACCTAAAGAAATCACTAAAACAATAGTTTAAAATAAACATAGATAGATATTAATTAGGGTGTGTGTAGTATCATCACAAAATAATGCATATCTTCTTTATATACAAACTCTAATTTTAGCTTATCAGAAGGAAAAAAAACAGATCGAAACAGTTTTCCTATGGCCAAATAAGCTTCTTGAAAAATAATAAACTTAAAATAAAATATTTTTAATAATGAAAATAGTTGACCATGCTTCCACGTTAACTGAAAGAAAGACATTTTGAGACAAACAAACCTATTTTACTATTGAGGCCTAGTTCTTATTTTATGACACGGTGGTATAGTCACCCGAGATATGTAAGAAAATAATATAGAATAACATAAGTGAGAAAATAATATTATACAAAATTTTAGATTCAAATATTTGTCTTGTATAACTCTATGTTTTTGTAAGATAAAGTACCTACATGTATGTACAATTGAAAATGTTTAATTGTTAAAATTAAATAATATTAATTAAAAAGTCAGCTCTCAACATATTTATTATTTAATAGACTAGTTTTTTAAAATATAATATTATATATTTAACGAGTTATCTCTCATCTAAAAGAATATTAGACACAAGAGAAATATTAAATATTAAATAAAGTAGTTTCCATATTTTAACATTTGATGCTTCGAATAAAACACCAAATTGGATCGGTAAGAGATATGTTATCTCTTTTATTATATGTAAGACATTAGTTGTATATGAGAGAAAATGAAAATGTTAGATTGATGAATTTTATTAAATGAATAATTATAATTATTATAACTTTAAGTGAATTACACATGTTGTTATTCTAATTTAGTTTTGATGAGAGGTTAGCTTTCTCTTTCATAAATCTATGCAAAGTATGACCAAGACACAAATAATAGAATAATTATAATTTGCAGGAATGAATTATTTAATTTTTATTCTTAAATTTGAATTTTAGAAATAATACAATAAAAGAACTTATAATTTCCTTATTTCAATTATATATTTATCTACCAATTTTATTTTTGGAAGAACATGATTTATTTCTCTCCTCTAGCTATTTTCATATATTACCACCACCTCTTAGAATTTTTCCAGGGGAAATGGGTTGAAATTATTCCATGGAGATTTGTGTTTCGGATAATATGTTTTCTAAATCTTGTCTGGATATTTTTGGATGACCTTGTCCAGGGCTAGGTCCAGACGACGTGGGTCGAAAAACATCAGTTGAGAATTGTGTTTTGGCAAAGATCTTTTGTAAATCTTGTTTGGACATTTTCGGATGACCTTGTCCAGGGCTGGGTCCGGACGATGTGGGACGAAAAACATCATAGGAGATTTGTGTTTTGGCAAAGATGTTTTGTAAATCTTGTCTGGTGATTTTCGGATGACCTTGTCCTGGGCTGGGTCCAGACGATGTGGGCCGAAAAACATCAGAGGAGATTTGTGTTTTGGCAAAGATGTTTTGTAAGTCTTCTCTGTTGATTTTCGGATGACCTTGTCCAGGGCTGGGTCCAGACGATGTGGGTCGTAAAACATCAGCGGAGATTTGTGATTTGGCAAAGATGTTTTTTAAATCTTGTTTGTCGATTTTATGATGATGTCCTTCTCCAGGGCTGGGTCCAGATGATGTTGGTCGAAAAACATTTGTGCCTTCAGTTAATGAGTTAATCGTCCTAGCTTGAGTTTGAAAGAAAGAATGGTAGGAAACTAGTACAAGACAAATTACTAAATATTTTTTCATTGCTAAAAATTCACCCATAATCGTCACTAGAAAAACAAAATATTATTTTTATGAACTAGTTTATCTAATGAAAAAAGAGAAATGAAAAATAGGGTATTTATAATATCCTATTTTTTATAACTATAACCAAAGTGATATTTCTTATCCTTTCATAATTAATTTTATTGAACCTATTTTAAAACAGTCAAATATTTCTTCTCATTTTTATGTGATAAAAGAATAACCTTTACCTATGTTAACATAAATATACATTTGTAAATATTGAAATATAGAAAAAAAAACATATTCTTAGAAAAGTTTCATATTTTTCAAAATAATAGAAATATCAAATCTTTTTTTTTGAAAAAATATTCAAGATAGCTTCAAATTAAAATGATATATTGTTTTAATCTTTTATATCCAAAAATTGAATCAATAAAAACGTATAATGGATAAAGTAAGAAATAAATAAAAGAAGCCAATAAGGGTAATGGAAGAAGATTGAGAAAACTGTTTTCTTAAATTTAAATTTCTAAAAATATATTCCTATTTAATAAATGAATAAATAGAGATATTTAGTTAAAGTAACATGGGTTAAAAAAAACAATTATATAAGTTTTTTCAATGTTAAGAAAAAAGTAAAGAGATAGAATTATAAAGGGATAAAATTAAGGTATTCTTTTATAAATAGAATCGACAAAAAATAAAATGGATTTCTTTTGTTGAAAACATTTATATTGATTATGATATTGTAAACAAAAACAATAAAGAGAAGGGTTAATATACTTTTTAGTCCCTATAAATTTTGAAATTTCATTTTTCGTCCCTCTTGAGTTTTGACAACAGTTTTAGATGGTTTTGGCAACGGTTTTTTTATAAAATTTGTTGCCAAAAGGAAGGGAAGGACTAAAAATGAAATTATAAAATTTATAGGGACTAAACAGTATATTAACCCTAAAGAGAATGAATAAAAAAAATTTAGGGCTATTTTGTTAACAACTTTTATATAATTTTACTCTATAGAGAATCGGAAAAAAAAATGAACATAAGTAGTTAGTGAAAAAGTAAGAGTTATTTTGGATAGATAATGAAAAAGAAATATTTTCGACTAAAGAATTATAAATTAAGTTCTTTTTTAAGATTTTAAATTTTGAAATACAAATAAATACGTAAGATTAAAGAGAACAAATAAAAAAGGCAAAAAAAATCGAATTATATTTTTTTAAAACTTTTACCTAATTTTATATAATGTACAAAATAGAAAAGAGAGTTGATAATGAAAAATTGGGTTTTGTTTATTGTTATAAATTTTTACATAATATTTACCTAAAGAAATCACTAAAACAAGAGGGTAAAATGAACATAGATAGATATTAATTAGGGTGTGTGTAGTATCATCACAAAATAATGCATATCTTCTTTATATACAAACTCTAATTTTAGCTTATCAGAAGGAAAAAAAACAGATCGAAACAGTTTTCCTATGGCCAAATAAGCTTCTTGAAAAATAATAAACTTAAAATAAAATATTTTTAATAATGAAAATAGTTGACCATGCTTCCACGTTAACTGAAAGAAAGACATTTTGAGACAAACAAACCTATTTTACTATTGAGGCCTAGTTCTTATTTTATGACACGGTGGTATAGTCACCCGAGATATGTAAGAAACTAATATAGAATAACATAAGTGAGAAAATAATATTATACAAAATTTTAGATTCAAATATTTGTCTTGTATAACTCTATGTTTTTGTAAGATAAAGTACCTACATGTATGTACAATTGAAAATGTTTAATTGTTAAAATTAAATAATATTAATTAAAAAGTCAGCTCTCAACATATTTATTATTTAATAGACTAGTTTTTTAAAATATAATATTATATATTTAACGAGTTATCTCTCATCTAAAAGAATATTAGACACAACAGAAATATTAAATATTAAATAAAGTAGTTTCCATATTTTAACATTTGATGCTTCGAATAAAACACCAAATTGGATCGGTAAGAGATATGTTATCTCTTTTATTATATGTAAGACATTAGTTGTATATGAGAGAAAATGAAAATGTTAGATTGATGAATTTTATTAAATGAATAATTATAATTATTATAACTTTAAGTGAATTACACATGTTGTTATTCTAATTTAGTTTTGATGAGAGGTTAGCTTTCTCTTTCATAAATCTATGCAAAGTATGACCAAGACACAAATAATAGAATAATTATAATTTGCAGGAATGAATTATTTAATTTTTATTCTTAAATTTGAATTTTAGAAATAATACAATAAAAGAACTTATAATTTCCTTATTTCAATTATATATTTATCTACCAATTTTATTTTTGGAAGAACATGATTTATTTCTCTCCTCTAGCTATTTTCATATATTACCACCACCTCTTAGAATTTTTCCAGGGGAAATGGGTTGAAATTATTCCATGGAGATTTGTGTTTCGGATAATATGTTTTCTAAATCTTGTCTGGATATTTTTGGATGACCTTGTCCAGGGCTAGGTCCAGACGACGTGGGTCGAAAAACATCAGTTGAGAATTGTGTTTTGGCAAAGATCTTTTGTAAATCTTGTTTGGACATTTTCGGATGACCTTGTCCAGGGCTGGGTCCGGACGATGTGGGACGAAAAACATCAGAGGAGATTTGTGTTTTGGCAAAGATGTTTTGTAAATCTTGTCTGGTGATTTTCGGATGACCTTGTCCTGGGCTGGGTCCAGACGATGTGGGCCGAAAAACATCAGAGGAGATTTGTGTTTTGGCAAAGATGTTTTGTAAGTCTTCTCTGTTGATTTTCGGATGACCTTGTCCAGGGCTGGGTCCAGACGATGTGGGTCGTAAAACATCAGCGGAGATTTGTGATTTGGCAAAGATGTTTTTTAAATCTTGTTTGTCGATTTTATGATGATGTCCTTCTCCAGGGCTGGGTCCAGATGATGTTGGTCGAAAAACATTTGTGCCTTCAGTTAATGAGTTAATCGTCCTAGCTTGAGTTTGAAAGAAAGAATGGTAGGAAACTAGTACAAGACAAATTACTAAATATTTTTTCATTGCTAAAAATTCACCCATAATCGTCACTAGAAAAACAAAATATTATTTTTATGAACTAGTTTATCTAATGAAAAAAGAGAAATGAAAAATAGGGTATTTATAATATCCTATTTTTTATAACTATAACCAAAGTGATATTTCTTATCCTTTCATAATTAATTTTATTGAACCTATTTTAAAACAATCAAATATTTCTTCTCATTTTTATGTGATAAAAGAATAACCTTTACCTATGTTAACATAAATATACATTTGTAAATATTGAAATATAGAAAAAAAAACATATTCTTAGAAAAGTTTCATATTTTTCAAAATAATAGAAATATCAAATCTTTTTTTTTGAAAAAATATTCAAGATAGCTTCAAATTAAAATGATATATTGTTTTAATCTTTTATATCCAAAAATTGAATCAATAAAAACGTATAATGGATAAAGTAAGAAATAAATAAAAGAAGCCAATAAGGGTAATGGAAGAAGATTGAGAAAACTGTTTTCTTAAATTTAAATTTCTAAAAATATATTCCTATTTAATAAATGAATAAATAGAGATATTTAGTTAAAGTAACATGGGTTAAAAAAACAATTATATAAGTTTTTTCAATGTTAAGAAAAAAGTAAAGAGATAGAATTATAAAGGGATAAAATTAAGGTATTCTTTTATAAATAGAATCGACAAAAAATAAAATGGATTTCTTTTGTTGAAAACATTTATATTGATTATGATATTGTAAAGAAAAACAATAAAGAGAAGGGTTAATATACTTTTTAGTCCCTATAAATTTTGAAATTTCATTTTTCGTCCCTCTTGAGTTTTGACAACAGTTTTAGATGGTTTTGGCAACGGTTTTTTTATAAAATTTGTTGCCAAAAGGAAGGGAAGGACTAAAAATGAAATTATAAAATTTATAGGGACTAAACAGTATATTAACCCTAAAGAGAATGAATAAAAGAAATTTAGGGCTATTTTGTTAACAACTTTTATATAATTTTACTCTATAGAGAATCGAAAAAAAAATGAACATAAGTAGTTAGTGAAAAAGTAAGAGTTATTTTGGATAGATAATGAAAAAGAAATATTTTCGACTAAAGAATTATAAATTAAGTTCTTTTTTAAGATTTTAAATTTTGAAATACAAATAAATACGTAAGATTAAAGAGAACAAATAAAAAAGGCAAAAAAAATCGAATTATATTTTTTTAAAACTTTTACCTAATTTTATATAATGTACAAAATAGAAAAGAGAGTTGATAATGAAAAATTGGGTTTTGTTTATTGTTATAAATTTTTACATAATATTTACCTAAAGAAATCACTAAAACAAGAGGGTAAAATGAACATAGATAGATATTAATTAGGGTGTGTGTAGTATCATCACAAAATAATGCATATCTTCTTTATATACAAACTCTAATTTTAGCTTATCAGAAGGAAAAAAAACAGATCGAAACAGTTTTCCTATGGCCAAATAAGCTTCTTGAAAAATAATAAACTTAAAATAAAATATTTTTAATAATGAAAATAGTTGACCATGCTTCCACGTTAACTGAAAGAAAGACATTTTGAGACAAACAAACCTATTTTACTATTGAGGCCTAGTTCTTATTTTATGACACGGTGGTATAGTCACCCGAGATATGTAAGAAACTAATATAGAATAACATAAGTGAGAAAATAATATTATACAAAATTTTAGATTCAAATATTTGTCTTGTATAACTCTATGTTTTTGTAAGATAAAGTACCTACATGTATGTACAATTGAAAATGTTTAATTGTTAAAATTAAATAATATTAATTAAAAAGTCAGCTCTCAACATATTTATTATTTAATAGACTAGTTTTTTAAAATATAATATTATATATTTAACGAGTTATCTCTCATCTAAAAGAATATTAGACACAAGAGAAATATTAAATATTAAATAAAGTAGTTTCCATATTTTAACATTTGATGCTTCGAATAAAACACCAAATTGGATCGGTAAGAGATATGTTATCTCTTTTATTATATGTAAGACATTAGTTGTATATGAGAGAAAATGAAAATGTTAGATTGATGAATTTTATTAAATGAATAATTATAATTATTATAACTTTAAGTGAATTACACATGTTGTTATTCTAATTTAGTTTTGATGAGAGGTTAGCTTTCTCTTTCATAAATCTATGCAAAGTATGACCAAGACACAAATAATAGAATAATTATAATTTGCAGGAATGAATTATTTAATTTTTATTCTTAAATTTGAATTTTAGAAATAATACAATACAAGAAATTATAATTTTCTTATTTCAATTATATATTTATCTACCAATTTTATTTTTGGAAGAACATGATTTATTTCTCTCCTCTAGCTATTTTCAGATATTACCACCACCTCTTAGAATTTTTCCAGGGGAAATGGGTTGAAATTATTCCATGGAGATTTGTGTTTCGGATAATATGTTTTCTAAATCTTGTCTGGATATTTTTGGATGACCTTGTCCAGGGCTAGGTCCAGACGACGTGGGTCGAAAAACATCAGTTGAGAATTGTGTTTTGGCAAAGATCTTTTGTAAATCTTGTTTGGACATTTTCGGATGACCTTGTCCAGGGCTGGGTCCGGACGATGTGGGCCGAAAAACATCAGAGGAGATTTGTGTTTTGGCAAAGATGTTTTGTAAATCTTGTCTGGTGATTTTCGGATGACCTTGTACTGGGCTGGGTCCAGACGATGTGGGCCGAAAAACATCAGAGGAGATTTGTGTTTTGGCAAAGATGTTTTGTAAGTCTTCTGTGTTGATTTTCGGATGACCTTGTCCAGGGCTGGGTCCAGACGATGTGGGTCGTAAAATATCAGCGGAGATTTGTGATTTGGCAAAGATGTTTTTTAAATCTTGTTTGTCGATTTTATGATGATGTCCTTCTCCAGGGCTGGGTCCAGATGATGTTGGTCGAAAAACATTTGTGCCTTCAGTTAATGAGTTAATCGTCCTAGCTTGAGTTTGAAAGAAAGAATGGTAGGAAACTAGTACAAGACAAATTACTAAATATTTTTTCATTGCTAAAAATTCACCCATAATCGTCACTAGAAAAACAAAATATTATTTTTATGAACTAGTTTATCTAATGAAAAAAGAGAAATGAAAAATAGGGTATTTATAATATCCTATTTTTTATAACTATAACCAAAGTGATATTTCTTATCCTTTCATAATTAATTTTATTGAACCTATTTTAAAACAGTCAAATATTTCTTCTCATTTTTATGTGATAAAAGAATAACCTTTACCTATGTTAACATAAATATACATTTGTAAATATTGAAATATAGAAAAAAAAACATATTCTTAGAAAAGTTTCCTATTTTTCAAAATAATAGAAATATCAAATCTTTTTTTTTGAAAAAATATTCAAGATAGCTTCAAATTAAAATGATATATTGTTTTAATCTTTTATATCCAAAAATTGAATCAATAAAAACGTATAATGGATAAAGTAAGAAATAAATAAAAGAAGCCAATAAGGGTAATGGAAGAAGATTGAGAAAACTGTTTTCTTAAATTTAAATTTCTAAAAATATATTCCTATTTAATAAATGAATAAATAGAGATATTTAGTTAAAGTAACATGGGTTAAAAAAAACAATTATATAAGTTTTTTCAATGTTAAGAAAAAAGTAAAGAGATAGAATTATAAAGGGATAAAATTAAGGTATTCCTTTATAAATAGAATCGACAAAAAATAAAATGGATTTCTTTTGTTGAAAACATTTATATTGATTATGATATTGTAAACAAAAACAATAAAGAGAAGGGTTAATATACTTTTTAGTCCCTATAAATTTTGAAATTTCATTTTTCGTCCCTCTTGAGTTTTGACAACAGTTTTAGATGGTTTTGGCAACGGTTTTTTTTATAAAATTTGTTGCCAAAAGGAAGGGAAGGACTAAAAATGAAATTATAAAATTTATAGGGACTAAACAGTATATTAACCCTAAAGAGAATGAATAAAAGAAATTTAGGGCTATTTTGTTAACAACTTTTATATAATTTTACTCTATAGAGAATCGAAAAAAAAATGAACATAAGTAGTTAGTGAAAAAGTAAGAGTTATTTTGGATAGATAATGAAAAAGAAATATTTTCGACTAAAGAATTATAAATTAAGTTCTTTTTTAAGATTTTAAATTTTGAAATACAAATAAATACGTAAGATTAAAGAGAACAAATAAAAAAGGCAAAAAAAATCGAATTATATTTTTTTAAAACTTTTACCTAATTTTATATAATGTACAAAATAGAAAAGAGAGTTGATAATGAAAAATTGGGTTTTGTTTATTGTTATAAATTTTTACATAATATTTACCTAAAGAAATCACTAAAACAAGAGGGTAAAATGAACATAGATAGATATTAATTAGGGTGTGTGTAGTATCATCACAAAATAATGCATATCTTCTTTATATACAAACTCTAATTTTAGCTTATCAGAAGGAAAAAAAACAGATCGAAACAGTTTTCCTATGGCCAAATAAGCTTCTTGAAAAATAATAAACTTAAAATAAAATATTTTTAATAATGAAAATAGTTGACCATGCTTCCACGTTAACTGAAAGAAAGACATTTTGAGACAAACAAACCTATTTTACTATTGAGGCCTAGTTCTTATTTTATGACACGGTGGTATAGTCACCCGAGATATGTAAGAAACTAATATAGAATAACATAAGTGAGAAAATAATATTATACAAAATTTTAGATTCAAATATTTGTCTTGTATAACTCTATGTTTTTGTAAGATAAAGTACCTACATGTATGTACAATTGAAAATGTTTAATTGTTAAAATTAAATAATATTAATTAAAAAGTCAGCTCTCAACATATTTATTATTTAATAGACTAGTTTTTTAAAATATAATATTATATATTTAACGAGTTATCTCTCATCTAAAAGAATATTAGACACAAGAGAAATATTAAATATTAAATAAAGTAGTTTCCATATTTTAACATTTGATGCTTCGAATAAAACACCAAATTGGATCGGTAAGAGATATGTTATCTCTTTTATTATATGTAAGACATTAGTTGTATATGAGAGAAAATGAAAATGTTAGATTGATGAATTTTATTAAATGAATAATTATAATTATTATAACTTTAAGTGAATTACACATGTTGTTATTCTAATTTAGTTTTGATGAGAGGTTAGCTTTCTCTTTCATAAATCTATGCAAAGCATGACCAAGACACAAATAATAGAATAATTATAATTTGCAGGAATGAATTATTTAATTTTTATTCTTAAATTTGAATTTTAGAAATAATACAATACAAGAAATTATAATTTTCTTATTTCAATTATATATTTATCTACCAATTTTATTTTTGGAAGAACATGATTTATTTCTCTCCTCTAGCTATTTTCAGATATTACCACCACCTCTTAGAATTTTTCCAGGGGAAATGGGTTGAAATTATTCCATGGAGATTTGTGTTTCGGATAATATGTTTTCTAAATCTTGTCTGGATATTTTTGGATGACCTTGTCCAGGGCTAGGTCCAGACGACGTGGGTCGAAAAACATCAGTTGAGAATTGTGTTTTAGCAAAGATCTTTTGTAAATCTTGTTTGGCAATTTTCGGATGACCTTGTCCAGGGCTGGGTCCGGACGATGTGGGCCGAAAAACATCAGAGGAGATTTGTGTTTTGGCAAAGATGTTTTGTAAATCTTGCCTGGTGATTTTCGGATGACCTTGTCCTGGGCTGGGTCCAGACGATGTGGGCCGAAAAACATCAGAGGAGATTTGTGTTTTGGCAAAGATGTTTTGTAAGTCTTCTCTGTTGATTTTCGGATGACCTTGTCCAGGGCTGGGTCCAGACGATGTGGGTCGTAAAACATCAGCGGAGATTTGTGATTTGGCAAAGATGTTTTTTAAATCTTGTTTGCCGATTTTATGATGATGTCCTTCTCCAGGGCTGGGTCCAGATGATGTTGGTCGAAAAACATTTGTGCCTTCAGTTAATGAGTTAATCGTCCTAGCTTGAGTTTGAAAGAAAGAATGGTAGGAAACTAGTACAAGACAAATTACTAAATATTTTTTCATTGCTAAAAATTCACCCATAATCGTCACTAGAAAAACAAAATATTATTTTTATGAACTAGTTTATCTAATGAAAAAAGAGAAATGAAAAATAGGGTATTTATAATGTCCTATTTTTTATAACTTTAACCAAAGTGATATTTCTTATCCTTTCATAATTAATTTTATTGAACCTATTTTTAAAAAGTCAAATATTTCTTCTCATTTTTATGTGATAAAATAATAACCTTTACCTATGTTAACATAAATATACATTTGTAAAAATTGAAATATAGAAAAAAAAAACAAATTCTTAGAAAAGTTTCATATTTTTCAAAATAATAGAAATATCAAATTTTTTTTTTTTGAAAAAATATTCAAGATAGCTTCAAATTATAATGATATATTGTTTTAATCTTTTATATCCAAAAATTGAATCAATAAAAACGTATAATGGATAAAGTAAGAAATATATATAAGAAGCCAATAAGGGTAATGGAAGAAGATTGAGAAAACTGTTTTCTTAAATTTAAATTTCGAAAAATATATTCCTATTTAATAAATGAATAAATAAAGATATTTAGTTAAAGTAACATGGGTTAAAATAAACAATTATATAAGTTTTGTCAATGTTAAGAAAAAAGTAAAGAGATAGAATTATAAAGGGATAAAATTAAGGTATTCTTTTATAAATAGAATCGACAAAAAATAAAATGGATTTCTTTTGTTGAAAACATTTATATTGATTATGATATTGTAAACAAAAACAATAAAGAGAAGGGTTAATATACTATTTAGTCCCTATAAATTTTGAAATTTCATTTTTCGTTCCTCTTGAGTTTTGACAACGGTTTTAGCTGGTTTTGGCAACAGTTTTTTTTTGTAAAATCTGTTGCCAAAAGGCAGGGAAGGACTAAAAATGAAATTATAAAATTTATAGGGACTAAACAGTATATTAACCCTAAAGAGAATGAATTAAAAAAAATTTAGGGCTATTTTTGTTAACAACTTTTATATAATTTTAACCTATAGAGAATCGAAAAAAAGATGAACATTAGTTGTTAGTGAAAAAGTAAGAGTTATTTTGGATAGATAATGAAAAAGAAATATTTTCGACTAAAGAATTATAAATTTAGTTCTTTTTTAAGATTTTAACTTTTGAAATACAAATAAATAAGTAAGATTAAAGAGAACAAATAAAAAAGGCAAAAAAAATCGAATTATATTTTTTTAGAACTTTTACCTAATTTTATATAATGTACAAAATAGAAAAGAGAGTTGATAATGAAAATTTGTGTTTTGTTTATTGTTATAAATTTTTACATAATATTTACCTAAAGAAATCACTAAAACAAGAGGGTAAAATGAACATAGATAGATATTAATTAGGGTGTGTGTAGTATCATCACAAAAAAACGCATATCTTCTTTATATACAAACTCTAAATATTAGCTTATCAGAAGGGAAAAAAACAGATCGAAACAGTTTTCCTATGGCCAAATAAGCTTCTTGAAAAATAATAAACTTAAAATAAAATATTTTTAATAATGAAAATAGTTGACCATGCTTCCACGTTAACTGAAAGAAAGACATTTTGAGACAAACAAACCTATTTTACTTTTGAGGCCTAGTTCTTATTTTATGACACGGTGGTATAGTCACCCAAGATATGTAAGAAACTAATATAGAATAACATAATTGAGAAAATAATATTATACAAAATTTTAGATTCAAATATTTGTCTTGTATAACTCTATGGTTTTGTAAGATAAAGTACCTACATGTATGTACAATTGAAAATGTTTAATTGTTAAAATTAAATAATATTAATTAAAAAGTCAGCTCTCAACATATTTATTATTTAATAGACTAGTTTTTTAGAATATAATATTATATATTTAACGAGTTATCTCTCATCTAAAAGAATATTAGACACAAGAGAAATATTAAATATTAAATAAAGTAGTTTCCATATTTTAACATTTGATGCTTTGAATAAAACACCAAATTGGATCGGTAAGAGATATGTTATCTCTTTAATTATATGTAAGACATTAGTTGTATATGAGAGAAAATGTAAATGTTAGAGTGATGAATTTTATTAAATGAATAATTATAATTATTATAACTTTAAGTGAATTACACATGTTGTTATTCTAATTTAGTTTTGATGAGAGGTTAGCTTTCTCTTTCATAAATCTATGCAAAGTATGACCAAGACACAAATAATAGAATAATTATAATTTGCAGGAATGAATTATTTAATTTTTATTCTTAAATTTGAATTTTAGAAATAATACAATACAAGAACTTATAATTTTCTGTTTTCAATTATATATTTATCTACCGATTTTATTTTTGGAAGAACATGATTTATTTCTCTCCTCTAGCTATTTTCAGATATTACCACCACCTCTTAGACTTTGTCCAGGGGAAATGGGTTGAAATTATTCCATGGAGATTTGTGTTTCGGATAATATGTTTTCTAAATCTTGTCTGGATATTTTTGGATGACCTTGTCCAGGGCTAGGTCCAGACGATGTGGGTCGAAAAACATCAGTTGAGAATTGTGTTTTGGCAAAGATCTTTTGTAAATCTTGTTTGGCAATTTTCGGATGACCTTGTCCAGGGCTGGGACCGGACGATGTGGGCCGAAAAACATCAGAGGAGATTTGTGTTTTGGCAAAGATGTTTTGTAAGTCTTCTCTGTTGATTTTCGGATGGCCTTGTCCAGGACTGGGTCCAGACGATGTGGGTCGAAAAACATCAGCGGAGATTTGTGATTTGGCAAAGATGTTTTTTAAATCTTGTTTGCCGATTTTATGATGGTATCCTTCTCCAGGGCTGGGTCCAGATGATGTTGGTCGAAAAACATTTGTGCCTTCAGTTAATGAGTTAATCGTCCTAGCTTGAGTTTGAAAGAAAGAATGGTAGGAAACTAGTACAAGACAAATTACTAAATATTTTTTCATTGCTAAAAATTCACCCATAATCGTCACTAGAAAAACAAAATATTATTTTTATGAACTAGTTTATCTAATGAAAAAAGAGAAATGAAAAATAGGGTATTTATAATGTCCTATTTTTTATAACTTTAACCAAAGTGATATTTTTTATCCTTTCATAATTAATTTTATTGAACCTATTTTAAAACAGTCAAATATTTCTTCTCATTTTTATGTGATAAAAGAATAACCTTTACCTATGTTAACATAAATATACATTTGTAAATATTGAAATATAGAAAAAAAAAACATATTCTTAGAAAAGTTTCATATTTTTCAAAATAATAGAAATATCGAATCTTTTTTTTTTGAAAAAATATTCAAGATAGCTTCAAATTATAATGATATATTGTTTTAATCTTTTATATCCAAAAATTGAATCAATAAAAACGTATAATGGATAAAGTAAGAAATAAATATAAGAAGCCAATAAGGGTAATGGAAGAAGATTGAGAAAACTGTTTTCTTAAATTTAAATTTCTAAAAATATATTCCTATTTAATAAATGAATAAATAAAGATATTTAGTTAAAGTAACATGGGTTAAAAAAAACAATTATATAAGTTTTGTCAATGTTATGAAAAAAGTAAAGAGATAGAATTATAAAGGGATAAAATTAAGGTATTCTTTTATAAATAGAATCGACAAAAAATAAAATGGATTTCTTTTGTTGAAAACATTTATATTGATTATGATATTGTAAACAAAAACAATAAAGAGAAGGGTTAATATACTTTTTAGTCCCTATAAATTTTGAAATTTCATTTTTCGTCCCTCTTGAGTTTTGACAACGGTTTTAGCTGTTTTTGGCAACGTTTTTTTTTGTAAAATCTGTTGCCAAAAGGCAGGGAAGGACTAAAAATGAAATTATAAAATTTATAGGGACTAAACAGTATATTAACCCTAAAGAGAATGAATAAAAAAAATTTAGGGCTATTTTTGTTAGCAACTTTTATATAATTATAACCTATAGAGAATCGAAAAAAAGATGAACATTAGTAGTTAGTGAAAAAGTAAGGGTTATTTTAGATAGATAATTAAAAAGAAATATTTTCGACTAAAGAATTATAAATTTAGTTCTTTTTTAAGATTTTAAATTTTGAAATAAAAATAAATAAGTAAGATTAAAGAGAACAAATAAAAAAGGCAAAAAAATCAAATTATATTTTTTTAGAACTTTTACCTAATTTTATATAATGTACAAAATAGAAAAGAGAGTTGATAATGAAAAATTGTGTTTTGTTTATTGTTATAAATTTTTACATAATATTTACCTAAAGAAATCACTAAAACAAGAGGGTAAAATGAACATAGATAGATATTAATTAGGGTGTGTGTAGTATCATCACAAAAAAACGCATATCTTCTTTATATACAAACTCTAAATATTAGCTTATCAGAAGGAAAAAAAAACAGATCGAAACAGTTTTCCTATGGCCAAATAAGCTTCTTGAAAAATAATAAACTTAAAATAAAATATTTTTAATAATGAAAATAGTTGACCATGCTTCCACGTTAACTGAAAGAAAGACATTTTGAGACAAACAAACCTATTTTACTATTGAGGCCTAGTTCTTATTTTATGACACGGTGGTATAGTCACCCAAGATATGTAAGAAACTAATATAGAATAACATAAGAGAGAAAATAATATTATACAAAATTTTAGATTCAAATATTTGTCTTGTATAACTCTATGGTTTTGTAAGATAAAGTACCTACATGTATGTACAACTGAAAATGTTTAATTGTTAAAATTAAATAATATTAATTAAAAAGTCAGCTCTCAACATATTTATTATTTAATAGACTAGTTTTTTAAAATATAATATTATATATTTAACGAGTTATCTCTCATCTAAAAGAATATTAGACACAAGAGAAATATTAAATATTAAATAAAGTAGTTTCCATATTTTAACATTTGATGCTTCGAATAAAACACCAAATTGGATCGGTAAGAGATATGTTATCTCTTTTATTATATGTAAGACATTCGTTGTATATGAGAGAAAATGTAAATGTTAGATTGATGAATTTTATTAAATGAATAATTATAATTATTATAACTTTAAGTGAATTACACATGTTGTTATTCTAATTTAGTTTTGATGAGAGGTTAGCTTTCTCTTTCATAAATCTATGCAAAGTATGACCAAGACACAAATAATAGAATAATTATAATTTGCAGGAATGAATTATTTAATTTTTATTCTTAAATTTGAATTTTAGAAATAATACAATACAAAAACTTATAATTTTCTTATTTCAATTATATATTTATCTACCAATTTTATTTTTGGAAGAACATGATTTATTTCTCTCCTCTAGCTATTTTCAGATATTACCACCACCTCTTAGACTTTGTCCAGGGGAAATGGGTTGAAATTATTCCATGGAGATTTGTGTTTCGGATAATATGTTTTCTAAATCTTGTCTGGATATTTTTGGATGACCTTGTCTAGGGCTAGGTCCAGACGATGTGGGTCGAAAAACATCAGTTGAGAATTGTGTTTTGGCAAAGATCTTTTGTAAATCTTGTTTGGCAATTTTCGGATGACCTTGTCCAGGGCTGGGTCCGGACGATGTGGGCCGAAAAACATCAGAGTAGATTTGTGTTTTGGAAAAGATGTTTTGTAAATCTTGTCTGGTGATTTTCGGATGACCTTGTCCTTGGCTGGGTCCAGACGATGTGGGCCGAAAAACATCAGAGGAGATTTGTGTTTTGGCAAAGATGGTTTGTAAGTCTTCTCTGTTGATTTTCGGATGACCTTGTCCAGGGCTTGGTCCAGACGATGTGGGTCGAAAAAATCAGCGGAGATTTGTGATTTGGCAAAGATGTTTTTTAAATCTTGTTTGCCGATTTTATGATGATGTCCTTCTCCAGGGCTGGGTCCAGATGATGTTGGTCGAAAAACATTTGTGCCTTCAGTTAATGAGTTAATCGTCCTAGCTTGAGTTTGAAAGAAAGAATGGTAGGAAATTAGTACAAGATAAATTACTAAATATTTTTTCATTGCTAAAAATTCACCCATAATCGTCACTAGAAAAACAAAATATTATTTTTATGAACTAGTTTATCTAATGAAAAAAGAGAAATGAAAAATAGGGTATTTATAATGTCCTATTTTTTATAACTTTAACCAAAGTGATATTTCTTATCCTTTCATAATTAATTTTATTGAACCTATTTTAAAACAGTCAAATATTTCTTCTCATTTTTATGTGATAAAAGAATAACCTTTACCTATGTTAACATAAATATACATTTGTAAATATTGAAATATAGAAAAAAAAACATATTCTTAGAAAAGTTTCATATTTTTAAAAATAATAGAAATATGAAATCTTTTTTTTTTGAAAAAATATTCAAGATAGCTTCAAATTATAATGATATATTGTTTTAATCTTTTATATCCAAAAATTGAATCAATAAAAACGTATAATGGATAAAGTAAGAAATAAATATAAGAAGCCAATAAGGGTAATGGAAGAAGATTGAGAAAACTGTTTTCTTAAATTTAAATTTCTAAAAATATATTCCTATTTAATAAATGAATAAATAAAGATATTTAGTTAAAGTAACATGGGTTAAAAAAAACAATTATATAAGTTTTGTCAATGTTATGAAAAAAGTAAAGAGATAGAATTATAAAGGGATAAAATTAAGGTATTCTTTTATAAATAGAATCGACAAAAAATAAAATGGATTTCTTTTGTTGAAAACATTTATATTGATTATGATATTGTAAACAAAAACAATAAAGAGAAGGGTTAATATACTTTTTAGTCCCTATAAATTTTGAAATTTCATTTTTCGTCCCTCTTGAGTTTTGACAACGGTTTTAGCTGTTTTTGGCAACGTTTTTTTTTGTAAAATCTGTTGCCAAAAGGCAGGGAAGGACTAAAAATGAAATTATAAAATTTATAGGGACTAAACAGTATATTAACCCTAAAGAGAATGAATAAAAAAAATTTAGGGCTATTTTTGTTAGCAACTTTTATATAATTATAACCTATAGAGAATCGAAAAAAAGATGAACATTAGTAGTTAGTGAAAAAGTAAGGGTTATTTTAGATAGATAATTAAAAAGAAATATTTTCGACTAAAGAATTATAAATTTAGTTCTTTTTTAAGATTTTAAATTTTGAAATAAAAATAAATAAGTAAGATTAAAGAGAACAAATAAAAAAGGCAAAAAAATCAAATTATATTTTTTTAGAACTTTTACCTAATTTTATATAATGTACAAAATAGAAAAGAGAGTTGATAATGAAAAATTGTGTTTTGTTTATTGTTATAAATTTTTACATAATATTTACCTAAAGAAATCACTAAAACAAGAGGGTAAAATGAACATAGATAGATATTAATTAGGGTGTGTGTAGTATCATCACAAAAAAACGCATATCTTCTTTATATACAAACTCTAAATATTAGCTTATCAGAAGGAAAAAAAAACAGATCGAAACAGTTTTCCTATGGCCAAATAAGCTTCTTGAAAAATAATAAACTTAAAATAAAATATTTTTAATAATGAAAATAGTTGACCATGCTTCCACGTTAACTGAAAGAAAGACATTTTGAGACAAACAAACCTATTTTACTATTGAGGCCTAGTTCTTATTTTATGACACGGTGGTATAGTCACCCAAGATATGTAAGAAACTAATATAGAATAACATAAGAGAGAAAATAATATTATACAAAATTTTAGATTCAAATATTTGTCTTGTATAACTCTATGGTTTTGTAAGATAAAGTACCTACATGTATGTACAACTGAAAATGTTTAATTGTTAAAATTAAATAATATTAATTAAAAAGTCAGCTCTCAACATATTTATTATTTAATAGACTAGTTTTTTAAAATATAATATTATATATTTAACGAGTTATCTCTCATCTAAAAGAATATTAGACACAAGAGAAATATTAAATATTAAATAAAGTAGTTTCCATATTTTAACATTTGATGCTTCGAATAAAACACCAAATTGGATCGGTAAGAGATATGTTATCTCTTTTATTATATGTAAGACATTCGTTGTATATGAGAGAAAATGTAAATGTTAGATTGATGAATTTTATTAAATGAATAATTATAATTATTATAACTTTAAGTGAATTACACATGTTGTTATTCTAATTTAGTTTTGATGAGAGGTTAGCTTTCTCTTTCATAAATCTATGCAAAGTATGACCAAGACACAAATAATAGAATAATTATAATTTGCAGGAATGAATTATTTAATTTTTATTCTTAAATTTGAATTTTAGAAATAATACAATACAAAAACTTATAATTTTCTTATTTCAATTATATATTTATCTACCAATTTTATTTTTGGAAGAACATGATTTATTTCTCTCCTCTAGCTATTTTCAGATATTACCACCACCTCTTAGACTTTGTCCAGGGGAAATGGGTTGAAATTATTCCATGGAGATTTGTGTTTCGGATAATATGTTTTCTAAATCTTGTCTGGATATTTTTGGATGACCTTGTCTAGGGCTAGGTCCAGACGATGTGGGTCGAAAAACATCAGTTGAGAATTGTGTTTTGGCAAAGATCTTTTGTAAATCTTGTTTGGCAATTTTCGGATGACCTTGTCCAGGGCTGGGTCCGGACGATGTGGGCCGAAAAACATCAGAGTAGATTTGTGTTTTGGAAAAGATGTTTTGTAAATCTTGTCTGGTGATTTTCGGATGACCTTGTCCTTGGCTGGGTCCAGACGATGTGGGCCGAAAAACATCAGAGGAGATTTGTGTTTTGGCAAAGATGGTTTGTAAGTCTTCTCTGTTGATTTTCGGATGACCTTGTCCAGGGCTTGGTCCAGACGATGTGGGTCGAAAAAATCAGCGGAGATTTGTGATTTGGCAAAGATGTTTTTTAAATCTTGTTTGCCGATTTTATGATGATGTCCTTCTCCAGGGCTGGGTCCAGATGATGTTGGTCGAAAAACATTTGTGCCTTCAGTTAATGAGTTAATCGTCCTAGCTTGAGTTTGAAAGAAAGAATGGTAGGAAATTAGTACAAGATAAATTACTAAATATTTTTTCATTGCTAAAAATTCACCCATAATCGTCACTAGAAAAACAAAATATTATTTTTATGAACTAGTTTATCTAATGAAAAAAGAGAAATGAAAAATAGGGTATTTATAATGTCCTATTTTTTATAACTTTAACCAAAGTGATATTTCTTATCCTTTCATAATTAATTTTATTGAACCTATTTTAAAACAGTCAAATATTTCTTCTCATTTTTATGTGATAAAAGAATAACCTTTACCTATGTTAACATAAATATACATTTGTAAATATTGAAATATAGAAAAAAAAACATATTCTTAGAAAAGTTTCATATTTTTAAAAATAATAGAAATATGAAATCTTTTTTTTTTGAAAAAATATTCAAGATAGCTTCAAATTATAATGATATATTGTTTTAATCTTTTATATCCAAAAATTGAATCAATAAAAACGTATAATGGATAAAGTAAGAAATAAATATAAGAAGCCAATAAGGGTAATGGAAGAAGATTGAGAAAACTGTTTTCTTAAATTTAAATTTCTAAAAATATATTCCTATTTAATAAATGAATAAATAAAGATATTTAGTTAAAGTAACATGGGTTAAAAAAAACAATTATATAAGTTTTGTCAATGTTATGAAAAAAGTAAAGAGATAGAATTATAAAGGGATAAAATTAAGGTATTCTTTTATAAATAGAATCGACAAAAAATAAAATGGATTTCTTTTGTTGAAAACATTTATATTGATTATGATATTGTAAACAAAAACAATAAAGAGAAGGGTTAATATACTTTTTAGTCCCTATAAATTTTGAAATTTCATTTTTCGTCCCTCTTGAGTTTTGACAACGGTTTTAGCTGTTTTTGGCAACGTTTTTTTTTGTAAAATCTGTTGCCAAAAGGCAGGGAAGGACTAAAAATGAAATTATAAAATTTATAGGGACTAAACAGTATATTAACCCTAAAGAGAATGAATAAAAAAAATTTAGGGCTATTTTTGTTAGCAACTTTTATATAATTATAACCTATAGAGAATCGAAAAAAAGATGAACATTAGTAGTTAGTGAAAAAGTAAGGGTTATTTTAGATAGATAATTAAAAAGAAATATTTTCGACTAAAGAATTATAAATTTAGTTCTTTTTTAAGATTTTAAATTTTGAAATAAAAATAAATAAGTAAGATTAAAGAGAACAAATAAAAAAGGCAAAAAAATCAAATTATATTTTTTCAGAACTTTTACCTAATTTTATATAATGTACAAAATAGAAAAGAGAGTTGATAATGAAAAATTGTGTTTTGTTTATTGTTATAAATTTTTACATAATATTTACCTAAAGAAATCACTAAAACAAGAGGGTAAAATGAACATAGATAGATATTAATTAGGGTGTGTGTAGTATCATCACAAAAAAACGCATATCTTCTTTATATACAAACTCTAAATATTAGCTTATCAGAAGGAAAAAAAAACAGATCGAAACAGTTTTCCTATGGCCAAATAAGCTTCTTGAAAAATAATAAACTTAAAATAAAATATTTTTAATAATGAAAATAGTTGACCATGCTTCCACGTTAACTGAAAGAAAGACATTTTGAGACAAACAAACCTATTTTACTATTGAGGCCTAGTTCTTATTTTATGACACGGTGGTATAGTCACCCAAGATATGTAAGAAACTAATATAGAATAACATAAGAGAGAAAATAATATTATACAAAATTTTAGATTCAAATATTTGTCTTGTATAACTCTATGGTTTTGTAAGATAAAGTACCTACATGTATGTACAACTGAAAATGTTTAATTGTTAAAATTAAATAATATTAATTAAAAAGTCAGCTCTCAACATATTTATTATTTAATAGACTAGTTTTTTAAAATATAATATTATATATTTAACGAGTTATCTCTCATCTAAAAGAATATTAGACACAAGAGAAATATTAAATATTAAATAAAGTAGTTTCCATATTTTAACATTTGATGCTTCGAATAAAACACCAAATTGGATCGGTAAGAGATATGTTATCTCTTTTATTATATGTAAGACATTCGTTGTATATGAGAGAAAATGTAAATGTTAGATTGATGAATTTTATTAAATGAATAATTATAATTATTATAACTTTAAGTGAATTACACATGTTGTTATTCTAATTTAGTTTTGATGAGAGGTTAGCTTTCTCTTTCATAAATCTATGCAAAGTATGACCAAGACACAAATAATAGAATAATTATAATTTGCAGGAATGAATTATTTAATTTTTATTCTTAAATTTGAATTTTAGAAATAATACAATACAAAAACTTATAATTTTCTTATTTCAATTATATATTTATCTACCAATTTTATTTTTGGAAGAACATGATTTATTTCTCTCCTCTAGCTATTTTCAGATATTACCACCACCTCTTAGACTTTGTCCAGGGGAAATGGGTTGAAATTATTCCATGGAGATTTGTGTTTCGGATAATATGTTTTCTAAATCTTGTCTGGATATTTTTGGATGACCTTGTCTAGGGCTAGGTCCAGACGATGTGGGTCGAAAAACATCAGTTGAGAATTGTGTTTTGGCAAAGATCTTTTGTAAATCTTGTTTGGCAATTTTCGGATGACCTTGTCCAGGGCTGGGTCCGGACGATGTGGGCCGAAAAACATCAGAGTAGATTTGTGTTTTGGCAAAGATGTTTTGTAAATCTTGTCTGGTGATTTTCGGATGACCTTGTCCTGGGCTGGGTCCAGACGATGTGGGCCGAAAAACATCAGAGGAGATTTGTGTTTTGGCAAAGATGGTTTGTAAGTCTTCTCTGTTGATTTTCGGATGACCTTGTCCAGGGCTTGGTCCAGACGATGTGGGTCGAAAAAATCAGCGGAGATTTGTGATTTGGCAAAGATGTTTTTTAAATCTTGTTTGCCGATTTTATGATGATGTCCTTCTCCAGGGCTGGGTCCAGATGATGTTGGTCGAAAAACATTTGTGCCTTCAGTTAATGAGTTAATCGTCCTAGCTTGAGTTTGAAAGAAAGAATGGTAGGAAATTAGTACAAGATAAATTACTAAATATTTTTTCATTGCTAAAAATTCACCCATAATCGTCACTAGAAAAACAAAATATTATTTTTATGAACTAGTTTATCTAATGAAAAAAGAGAAATGAAAAATAGGGTATTTATAATGTCCTATTTTTTATAACTTTAACCAAAGTGATATTTCTTATCCTTTCATAATTAATTTTATTGAACCTATTTTAAAACAGTCAAATATTTCTTCTCATTTTTATGTGATAAAAGAATAACCTTTACCTATGTTAACATAAATATACATTTGTAAATATTGAAATATAGAAAAAAAAACATATTCTTAGAAAAGTTTCATATTTTTAAAAATAATAGATATATGAAATCTTTTTTTTTTGAAAAAATATTCAAGATAGCTTCAAATTATAATGATATATTGTTTTAATCTTTTATATCCAAAAATTGAATCAATAAAAACGTATAATGGATAAAGTAAGAAATAAATATAAGAAGCCAATAAGGGTAATGGAAGAAGATTGAGAAAACTGTTTTCTTAAATTTAAATTTCTAAAAATATATTCCTATTTAATAAATGAATAAATAGAGATATTTAGTTAAAGTAACATGGGTTAAAAAAACAATTATATAAGTTTTTTCAATGTTAAGAAAAAAGTAAAGAGATAGAATTATAAAGGGATAAAATTAAGGTATTCTTTTATAAATAGAATCGACAAAAAATAAAATGGATTTCTTTTGTTGAAAACATTTATATTGATTATGATATTGTAAACAAAAACAATAAAGAGAAGGGTTAATATACTTTTTAGTCCCTATAAATTTTGAAATTTCATTTTTCGTCCCTCTTGAGTTTTGACAACGGTTTTAGCTGTTTTTGGCAACGTTTTTTTTTGTAAAATCTGTTGCCAAAAGGCAGGGAAGGACTAAAAATGAAATTATAAAATTTATAGGGACTAAATAGTATATTAACCCTAAAGAGAATGAATAAAAAAAATTTAGGGCTATTTATGTTAACAACTTTTATATAATTATAACCTATAGAGAATCGAAAAAAAGATGAACATTAGTAGTTAGTGAAAAAGTAAGGGTTATTTTAGATAGATAATGAAAAAGAAATATTTTTGACTAAAGAATTATAAATTTAGTTCTTTTTTAAGATATTAAATTTTGAAATAAAAATAAATAAGTAAGATTAAAGAGAACAAATAAAAAAGGCAAAAAAATCAAATTATATTTTTTTAGAACTTTTACCTAATTTTATATAATGTACAAAATAGAAAAGAGAGTTGATAATGAAAAATTGTGTTTTGTTTATTGTTATAAATTTTTACATAATATTTACCTAAAGAAATCACTAAAACAAGAGGGTAAAATGAACATAGATAGATATTAATTAGGGTGTGTTTAGTATCATCACAAAAAAACGCATATCTTCTTTATATACAAACTCTAAATATTAGCTTATCAGAAGGAAAAAAAAACAGATCGAAACAGTTTTCCTATGGCCAAATAAGCTTCTTTAAAAATAATAAACTTAAAATAAAATATTTTTAATAATGAAAATAATTGACCATGCTTCCACGTTAACTGAAAGAAAGACATTTTGAGACAAACAAACCTATTTTACTATTGAGGCCTAGTTCTTATTTTATGACACGGTGGTATAGTCACCCAAGATATGTAAGAAACTAATATAGAATAACATAAGAGAGAAAATAATATTATACAAAATTTTAGATTCAAATATTTGTCTTGTATAACTCTATGGTTTTGTAAGATAAAGTACCTACATGTATGTACAACTGAAAATGTTTAATTGTTAAAATTAAATAATATTAATTAAAAAGTCAGCTCTCAACATATTTATTATTTAATAGACTAGTTTTTTAAAATATAATATTATATATTTAACGAGTTATCTCTCATCTAAAAGAATATTAGACACAAGAGAAATATTAAATATTAAATAAAGTAGTTTCCATATTTTAACATTTGATGCTTCGAATAAAACACCAAATTGGATCGGTAAGAGATATGTTATCTCCTTTATTATATGTAAGACATTCGTTGTATATGAGAGAAAATGTAAATGTTAGATTGATGAATTTTATTAAATGAATAATTATAATTATTATAACTTTAAGTGAATTACACATGTTGTTATTCTAATTTAGTTTTGATGAGAGGTTAGCTTTCTCTTTCATAAATCTATGCAAAGTATGACCAAGACACAAATAATAGAATAATTATAATTTGCAGGAATGAATTATTTAATTTTTATTCTTAAATTTGAATTTTAGAAATAATACAATACAAAAACTTATAATTTTCTTATTTCAATTATATATTTATCTACCAATTTTATTTTTGGAAGAACATGATTTATTTCTCTCCTCTAGCTATTTTCAGATATTACCACCACCTCTTAGACTTTGTCCAGGGGAAATGGGTTGAAATTATTCCATGGAGATTTGTGTTTCGGATAATATGTTTTCTAAATCTTGTCTGGATATTTTTGGATGACCTTGTCCAGGGCTAGGTCCAGACGATGTGGGTCGAAAAACATCAGTTGAGAATTGTGTTTAAACAAAGATCTTTTGTAAATCTTGTTTGGCAATTTTCGGATGACCTTGTCCAGAGCTGGGTCCAGACGATGTGGGCCGAAAAACATCAGAGGAGATTTGTGTTTTGGCAAAGATGTTTTGTAAATCTTGTCTGGTGATTTTCGGATGACCTTGTCCTGGACTGGGTCCAGACGATGTGGCCCGAAAAACATCAGAGGAGATTTGTGTTTTGGCAAAGATGTTTTTTAAATCTTGTTTGCCGATTTTATGATGATGTCCTTCTCTAGGGCTGGGTCCAGATGATGTTGGTCGAAAAACATTTGTGCCTTCAGTTAATGAGTAAATCGTCCTAGCTTGAGTTTGAAAGAAAGAATGGTAGGAAACTAGTACAAGACAAATTACTAAATATTTTTTCATTACTAAAAATTCAACCATAATCGTTACTAGAAAAACAAAATATTATTTTTATGAACTAGTTTATCTAATGAAAAAAGAGAAATGAAAAATAGGGTATTTATAATGTCCTATTTTATATAACTTTAACCAAAGTGATATTTCTTATCCTTTCATAATTAATTTTATTGAACCTATTTTAAAACAGTCAAATATTTCTTCTCATTTTTATGTGATGAAAGAATAACCTTTGCCTATGTTAACATAAATATACATTTGTAAATATTGAAATATAGAAAAAAAAAACATATTCTTAGAAAAGTTTCATATTTTTCAAAATAATAGAAATATCAAATCTTTTTTTTTTTTGAAAAAATATTCAAGATAGCTTCAAATTATAATGATATATTGTTTTAATCTTTTATATCCAAAAATTGAATAAATAAAAACGTATAATGGATAAAGTAAGAAATAAATATAAGAAGCCAATAAGGGTAATGGAAGAAGATTGAGAAAACTGTTTTCTTAAATTTAAATTTCTAAAAATATATTCCTATTTAATAAATGCATAAATAAAGATATTTAGTTAAAGTAACATGGGTTAAAAAAAACAATTATATAAATTTTGTCAATGTTAAGAAAAAAGTATAGAGATAGAATTATAAAGGGATAAAATTAAGGTATTCTTTTATAAATAGAATCGACAAAAAATAAAATGGATTTCTTTTGTTGAAAACATTTATATTGATTATGATATAGTAAACAAAAACAATAAAGAGAAGGGTTAATATAATTTTTAGTCCCTATAAATTTTGAAATTTCATTTTTCGTCCCTCTTGAGTTTTGACAACGATTTTTTTTGTAAAATCTGTTGCCAAAAGGCAGGGAACGACTAAAAATGAAATTATAAAATTTATAGGGACTAAACAGTATATTAACCCTAAAGAGAATGAATAAAAAAAATTTAGGGCTATTTTTGTTAACAACTTTTCTATAATTTTAACCTATAAAGAATCGAAAAAAAGATGAACATTAGTAGTTAGTGAAAAAGTAAGAGTTATTTTGGATAGATAATAAAAAAGAAATATTTTCGACTAAAGAATTATAAATTTAGTTCTTTTTTAAGATTTTAAATTTTGAAATACAAATAAATAAGTAAGATTAAAGAGAACAAATAAAAAAGGCAAAAAAAATCGAATTATATTTTTTTAGAACTTTTACCTAATTTTATATAATGTACAAAATAGAAAAGAGAGTTGATAATGAAAAATTGTGTTTTGTTTATTGTTATAAATTTTTACATAATATTTACCTAAAGAAATCACTAAAACAAGAGGGTAAAATGAACATAGATAGATATTAATTAGCGTGTGTGTAGTATCATCACAAAAAAAACGCATATCTTCTTTATATACAAACTCTAAATATTAGCTTATCGGAAGGAAAAAAAACAGATCGAAACAGTTTTCCTATGGCCAAATAAGCTTCTTGAAAAATAATAAACTTAAAATAAAATATTTTTAATAATGAAAATAGTTGACCATGCTTCCACGTTAACTGAAAGAAAGACATTTTGAGACAAACAAACCTATTTTACTATTGAGGCCTAGTTCTTATTTTATGACACGGTGGTATAGTCACCCAAGATATGTAAGAAACTAATATAGAATAACATAAGTGAGAAAATAATATTATACAAAATTTTAGATTCAAATATTTGTCTTGTATAACTCTATGGTTTTGTAAGATACAGTACCTACATGTATGTACAATTGAAAATGTTTAATTGTTAAAATTAAATAATATTAATTAAAAAGTCAGCTCTCAACATATTTATTATTTAATAGACTAGTTTTTTAAAATATAATATTATATATTTAACGAGTTATCTCTCATCTAAAAGAATATTAGACACAAGAGAAATATTAAATATTAAATAAAGTAGTTTCCATATTTTAACATTTGATGCTTTGAATAAAACACCAATTTGGATCGGTAAGAGATATGTTATTTCTTTTATTCTATGTAAGACATTAGTTGTATATGAGAGAAAATGTAAATGTTAGATTGATGAATTTTATTAAATGAATAATTATAATTATTATAACTTTAAGTGAATTACACATGTTGTTATTCTAATTTAGTTTTGATGAGAGGTTAGCTTTCTCTTTCATAAATCTATGCAAAGTATGACCAAGCACAAATAATAGAATAATTATAATTTGCAGGAATGAATTATTTAATTTTTATTCTTAAATTTGAATTTTAGGAATAATACAATACAAGAACTTATAATTTTCTTATTTCAATTATATATTTATCTACCAATTTTATTTTTGGAAGAACATGATTTATTTCTCTCCTCTAGCTATTTTCAGATATTACCACCACCTCTTAGACTTTGTCCAGGGGAAATGGGTTGAAATTATTCCATGGAGATTTGTGTTTCGGATAATATGTTTTCTAAATCTTGTCTTGATATTTTTGGATGACCTTGTCCAGGGCTAGGTCCAGACGATGTGGGTCGAAAAACATCAGTTGAGAATTGTGTTTTGGCAAAGATCTTTTGTAAATCTTGTTTGGCAATTTTCGGATGACCTTGTCCAGGGCTGGGTCCAGACGATGTGGGCCGAAAAACATCAGAGGAGATTTGTGTTTTGGCAAAGATGTTTTGTAAGTCTTCTCTGTTGATTTTCGGATGACCTTGTCCTGGACTGGGTCCAGACGATGTGGGCCGAAAAACATCAGTGGAGATTTGTGATTTGGCAAAGATGTTTTTTAAGTCTTCTCTGTTGATTTTCGGATGACCTTGTCCAGGGCTGGGTCCAGACGATGTGGGTCGAAAAACATCAGTGGAGATTTGTGATTTGGAAAAGATGTTTTTTAAATCTTGTTTGCCGATTTTATGATGATGTCCTTCTCCAGGGATGGGTCCAGATGATGTTGGTCGAAAAACATTTGTGCCTTCAGTTAATGAGTTAATCGTCCTAGCTTGAGTTTGAAAGAAAGAATGGTAGGAAACTAGTACAAGACAAATTACTAAATATTTTTTCATTGCTAAAAATTCACCCATAATCGTCACTAGAAAAACAAAATATTATTTTTATGAACTAGTTTATCTAATGAAAAAAGAGAAATGAAAAATAGGTATTTATAATGTCCTATTTTATATAACTTTAACCAAAGTGATATTTCTTATCCTTTCATAATTAATTTTATTGAACCTATTTTAAAACAGTCAAATATTTCTTCTCATTTTTATGTGATAAAAGAATAACCTTTACCTATGTTAACATAAATATACATTTGTAAATATTGAAATATAGAAAAAATAAAACATATTCTTAGAAAAGTTTCATATTTTTCAAAATAATAGAAATATCAAATCTTTTTTTTTTTTGAAAAAATATTCAAGATAGCTTCAAATTATAATGATATATTGTTTTAATCTTTTATATCCAAAAATTGAATCAATAAAAACGTATAATGGATAAAGTAAGAAATAAATATAAGAAGCCAATAAGGGTAATGGAAGAAGATTGAGAAAACTGTTTTCTTAAATTTAAATTTCTAAAAATATATTCCTATTTAATAAATGCATAAATAAAGATATTTAGTTAAAGTAACATGGGTTAAAAAAAACAATTATATAAATTTTGTCAATGTTAAGAAAAAAGTATAGAGATAGAATTATAAAGGGATAAAATTAAGGTAGTCTTTTATAAATAGAATCGACTAAAAATAAAATGGATTTCTTTTGTTGAAAACATTTATATTGATTATGATATTGTAAACAAAAACAATAAAGAGAAGGGTTAATATACTTTTTAGTCCCTATAAATTTTGAAATTTCATTTTTCGTCCCTCTTGAGTTTTGACAACGGTTTTAGCTGGTTTTGGCAACGCTTTTTTTTGTAAAATTTGTTGCCAAAAGGCAGGGAAGGACTAAAAATGAAATTATAAAATATATAGGGACTAAACAGTATATTAACCCTAAAGAGAATGAATAAAAAAAATTTCGGGCTATTTTTGTTAACAACTTTTCTATAATTTTAACCTATAGAGAATCGAAAAAAAGATGAACATTAGTAGTTAGTGAAAAAGTAAGAGTTATTTTGGATAGATAATAAAAAAGAAATATTTTCGACTAATAAATTATAAATTTAGTTCTTTTTTAAGATTTTAAATTTTGAAATACAAATAAATAAGTAAGATTAAAGAGAACAAATAAAAAAGGCAAAAAAAATCGAATTATATTTTTTTAGAACTTTTACCTAATTTTATATAATGTACAAAATAGAAAAGAGAGTTGATAATGAAAAATTGTGTTTTGTTTATTGTTATAAATTTTTACATAATATTTACCTTAAGAAATCACTAAAACAAGATGGTAAAATGAACATAGATAGATATTAATTAGGGTGTGTGTAGTATCATCACAAAAAAACGCATATCTTCTTTATATACAAACTCTAAATATTAGCTTATCGGAAGGAAAAAAAAACAGATCGAAACAGTTTTCCTATGGCCAAATAAGCTTCTTGAAAAATAATAAACTTAAAATAAAATATTTTTAATAATGAAAATAGTTGACCATGCTTCCACGTTAACTGAAAGAAAGACATTTTGAGACAAACAAACCTATTTTACTATTGAGGCCTAGTTCTTATTTTATGACACGGTGGTATAGTCACCCAAGATATGTAAGAAACTAATATAGAATAACATAAGTGAGAAAATAATATTATACAAAATTTTAGATTCAAATATTTGTCTTGTATAACTCTATGTTTTTGTAAGATAAAGTACCTACATGTATGTACAATTGAAAATGTTTAATTGTTAAAATTAAATAATATTAATTAAAAAGTCAGCTCTCAACATATTTATTATTTAATAGACTAGTTTTTTAAAATATAATATTATATATTTAACGAGTTATCTCTCATCTAAAAGAATATTAGACACAAGAGAAATATTAAACATTAAATAAAGTAGTTTCCATATTTTAACATTTGATGCTTTGAATAAAACACCAAATTGGATCGGTAAGAGATATGTTATCTCTTTTATTATTGTAAGACATTAGTTGTATATGAGAGAAAATGTAAATGTTAGATTGATGAATTTTATTAAATGAATAATTATAATTATTATAACTTTAAGTGAATTACACATGTTGTTATTCTAATTTAGTTTTGATGAGAGGTTAGCTTTCTCTTTCATAAATCTATGCAAAGTATGACCAAGACACAAATAATAGAATAATTATAATTTGCAGGAATGAATTATTTAATTTTTATTCTTAAATTTGAATTTTAGAAATAATACAATACAAGAACTTATAATTTTCTTATTTCAATTATATATTTATCTACCAATTTTATTTTTGGAAGAACATGATTTATTTCTCTCCTCTAGCTATTTTCAGATATTACCACCACCTCTTAGACTTTGTCCAGGGGAAATGGGTTGAAATTATTCCATGGAGATTTGTGTTTCGGATAATATGTTTTCTAAATCTTGTCTAGATATTTTTGGATGACCTTGTCCAGGGCTAGGTCCAGACGATGTGGGTCGAAAAACATCAGTTGAGAATTGTGTTTTGGCAAAGATCTTTTGTAAATCTTGTTTGGCAATTTTCGGATGACCTTGTCCAGGGCTGGGTCCAGACGATATGGGCCGAAAAACATCAGAGGAGATTTGTGTTTTGGCAAAGATGTTTTGTAAATCTTGTCTGGTGATTTTCGGATGACCTTGTCCTGGGCTGGGTCCAGACAATGTGGGCCGAAAAACATCAGAGGAGATTTGTGTTTTGGCAAAGATGTTTTGTAAGTCTTCTCTGTTGATTTTCGGATGACCTTGTCCAGGGCTGGGTCCAGACGATGTGGGTCGAAAAACATCAACGGAGATTTGTGATTTGGCAAAGATGTTTTTTAAATCTTGTTTGCCGATTTTATGATGATGTCCTTCTCTGGGGCTGGGTCCAGATGATGTTGGTCGAAAAACATTTGTGCCTTCAGTTAATGAGTTAATCGTCCTAGCTTGAGTTTGAAAGAAAGAATGGTAGGAAACTAGTACAAGACAAATTACTAAATATTTTTTCATTGCTAAAAATTCACCCATAATCGTCACTAGAAAAACAAAATATTATTTTTATGAACTAGGTTATCTAATGAAAAAAGAGAAATGAAAAATAGGGTATTTATAATGTCCTATTTTTTATAACTTTAACCAAAGTGATATTTCTTATCCTTTCATAATTAATTTTATTGAACCTATTTTAAAACAATCAAATATTTCTTCTCATTTTTATGTGATAAAAGAATAACCTTTACCTATGTTAACATAAATATACATTTGTAAATATTGAAATATAGAAAAAAAAACATATTCTTAGAAAAGTTTCATATTTTTCAAAATAATAGAAATATCAAATCTTTTTTTTTTGAAAAAATATTCAAGATAGCTTCAAATTATAATGATATATTGTTTTAATCTTTTATATCCAAAAATTGAATCAATAAAAACTTATAATGGATAAAGTAAGAAATAAATATAAGAAGCCAATAAGGGTAATGGAAGAAGATTGAGAAAACTGTTTTCTTAAATTTAAATTTCTAAAAATATATTCCTATTTAATAAATTAATAAATAAAGATATTTAGTTAAAGTAACATGGGTTAAAAAAAACAATTATATAAGTTTTGTCAATGTTAAGAAAAAAGTAAAGAGATAGAATTATAAAGGGATAAAATTAAGGTATTCTTTTATAAATAGAATCGACAAAAAATAAAATGGATTTCTTTTGTTGAAAACATTTATATTGATTATGATATTGTAAACAAAAACAATAAAGAGAAGGGTTAATATACTTTTTAGTCCCTATAAATTTTGAAATTTCATTTTTCGTCCCTCATGAGTTTTGACAACGGTTTTAGCTGGTTTTGGCAACGTTTTTTTTTGTAAAATCTGTTGCCAAAAGGCAGGGAAGGACTAAAAATGAAATTATAAAATTTATAGGGACCAAACAGTATATTAACCCTAAAGAGAATGAATAAAAAAAATTTAGGGCTATTTTTGTTAACAACTTTTATATAATTTTAACCTATAGAGAATCGAAAAAAAGATGAACATTAGTAGTTAGTGAAAAAGTAAGAGTTATTTTGGATAGATAATGAAAAAGAAATATTTTCGACTAAAGAATTATAAATTTAGTTCTTTTTTAAGATTTTAAATTTTGAAATACAAATAAATAAGTAAGATTAAAGAGAACAAATAAAAAAGGCAAAAAAAATCGAATTATATTTTTTTAGAACTTTTACCTAATTTTATATAATGTACAAAATAGAAAAGAGAGTTGATAATGAAAAATTGTGTTTTGTTTATTGTTATAAATTTTTACGTAATATTTACCTTAAGAAATCACTAAAACAAGATGGTAAAATGAACATAGATAGATATTAATTAGGGTGTGTGTAGTATCATCACAAAAAAACGCATATCTTCTTTATATACAAACTCTAAATATTAGGTTATCAGAAGGAAAAAAAAAACAGATCGAAACAGTTTTCCTATGGCCAAATAAGCTTCTTGAAAAATAATAAACTTAAAATAAAATATTTTTAATAATGAAAATAGTTGACCATGCTTCCACGTTAACTGAAAGAAAGACATTTTGAGACAAACAAACCTATTTTACTATTGAGGCCTAGTTCTTTTTTTATGGCACGGTGGTATAGTCACCCAAGATATTTAAGAAACTAATATAGAATAACATAAGTGAGAAAATAATATTATACAAAATTTTAGATTCAAATATTTGTCTTGTATAACTCTATGGTTTTGTAAGATAAAGTACCTACATGTATGTACAATTGAAAATGTTTAATTGTTAAAATTAAATAATATTAATTAAAAAGTCAGCTCTCAACATATTTATTATTTAATAGACTAGTTTTTTAAAATATAATATTATATATTTAACGAGTTATCTCTCATCTAAAAGAATATTAGACACAAGAGAAATATTAAACATTAAATAAAGTAGTTTCCATATTTTAACATTTGATGCTTTGAATAAAACACCAAATTGGATCGGTAAGAGATATGTTATCTCTTTTATTATATGTAAGACATTAGTTGTATATGAGAGAAAATGTAAATGTTAGATTGATGAATTTTATTAAATGAATAATTATAATTATTATAACTTTAAGTGAATTACACATGTTGTTATTCTAATTTAGTTTTGATGAGAGGTTAGCTTTCTCTTTCATAAATCTATGCAAAGTATGACCAAGACACAAATAATAGAATAATTATAATTTGCAGGAATGAATTGTTTAATTTTTATTCTTAAATTTGAATTTTAGAAATAATACAATACAAGAACTTATAATTTTCTTATTTCAATTATATATTTATCTACCAATTTTATTTTTGTAAGAACATGATTTATTTCTCTCCTCTAGCTATTTTCAGATATTACCACCACCTCTTAGACTTTGTCCAGGGGAAATGGGTTGAAATTATTCCATGGAGATTTGTGTTTCGGATAATATGTTTTCTAAATCTTGTCTGGATATTTTTGGATGACCTTGTCCAGGGCTAGGTCCAGACGATGTGGGTCGAAAAACATCAGTTGAGAATTGTGTTTTGGCAAAGATCTTTTGTAAATCTTGTTTGGCAATTTTCGGATGACCTTGTCCAGGGCTGGGTCCAGACAATGTGGGCCGAAAAACATCAGAGGAGATTTGTGTTTTGGCAAAGATGTTTTGTAAATCTTGTCTGGTGATTTTCGGATGACCTTGTCCTGGGCTGGGTCCAGACGATGTGGGCCGAAAAACATCAGAGGAGATTTGTGTTTTGGCAAAGATGTTTTGTAAGTCTTCTCTGTTGATTTTCGGATGACCTTGTCCAGGGCTGGGTCCAGACGATGTGGGTCGAAAAACATCAGCGGAGATTTGTGATTTGGCAAAGATGTTTTTTAAATCTTGTTTGCCGATTTTATGATGATGTCCTTCTCCAGGGCTGGGTCCAGATGATGTTGGTCGAAAAACATTTGTGCCTTCAGTTAATGAGTTAATCGTCCTAGCTTGAGTTTGAAAGAAAGAATGGTAGGAAACTAGTACAAGACAAATTACTAAATATTTTTTCATTGCTAAAAATTCACCCATAATCGTCACTAGAAAAACAAAATATTATTTTTATGAACTAGTTTATCTAATGAAAAAAGAGAAATGAAAAATAGGGTATTTATAATGTCCTATTTTTTATAACCTTAACCAAAGTGATATTTCTTATCCTTTCATAATTAATTTTATTGAACCTATTTTAAAACAGTCAAATATTTCTTCTCATATTTATGTGATAAAAGAATAACCTTTACCTATGTTAAAATAAATATACATTTGTAAATATTGAAATATAGGAAAAAAAACATATTCTTAGAAAGGTTTCATATTATTCAAAATAATAGAAATATCAAATCTTTTTTTTTTGAAAAAAAATTCAAGATAGCTTCAAATTATAATGATATATTGTTTTAATCTTTTATATCCACAAATTGAATCAATAAAAACGTATAATGGATAAAGTAAGAAATAAATATAAGAAGCCAATAAGGGTAATGGAAGAAGATTGAGAAAACTGTTTTCTTAAATTTAAATTTCTAAAAATATATTCCTATTTAATAAATGAATAAATAAAGATATTTAGTTAAAGCAACATGGGTTAAAAAAAACAATTATATAAGTTTTTTCAATGTTAAGAAAAAAGTAAAGAGATAGAATTATAAAGGGATAAAATTAAGGTATTCTTTTATAAATAGAATCCACAAAAAATAAAATGGATTTCTTTTGTTGAAAACATTTATATTGATTATGATATTGTAAACAAAAACAATAAAGAGAAGGGTTAATATACTTTTTAGTCCCTATAAATTTTGAAATTTCATTTTTCGTCCCTCATGAGTTTTGACAACGGTTTTAGCTGGTTTTGGCAACGTTTTTTTTTGTAAAATCTGTTGCCAAAAGGCAGGGAAGGACTAAAAATGAAATTATAAAATTTATCGGGACTAAATAGTATATTAACCCTAAAGAGAATGAATAAAAAAAATTTAGGGCTATTTTTGTTAACAACTTTTATATAATTTTAACCTATAGAGAATCGAAAAAAAGATGAACATTAGTAGTTAGTGAAAAAGTAAGAGTTATTTTGGATAGATAATGAAAAAGAAATATTTTCGACTAAAGAATTATAGATTTAGTTATTTTTTAAGATTTTAAATTTTGAAATACAAATAAATAAGTAAGATTAAAGAGAACAAATAAAAAAGGCAAAAAAAATCGAATTATATTTTTTTAGAACTTTTACCTAATTTTATATAATGTACAAAATAGAAAAGAGAGTTGATAATGAAAAATTGTGTTTTGTTTATTGTTATAAATTTTTACGTAATATTTACCTTAAGAAATCACTAAAACAAGATGGTAAAATGAACATAGATAGATATTAATTAGGGTGTGTGTAGTATCATCACAAAAAAACGCATATCTTCTTTATATACAAACTCTAAATATTAGCTTATCAGAAGGAAAAAAAAACAGATCGAAACAGTTTTCCTATGGCCAAATAAGCTTCTTGAAAAATAATAAACTTAAAATAAAATATTTTTAATAATGAAAATAGTTGACCATGCTTCCACGTTAACTGAAAGAAAGACATTTTGAGACAAACAAACCTATTTTACTATTGAGGCCTAGTTCTTATTTTATGGCACGGTGGTATAGTCACCCAAGATATTTAAGAAACTAATATAGAATAACATAAGTGAGAAAATAATATTATACAAAATTTTAGATTCAAATATTTGTCTTGTATAACTCTATGGTTTTGTAAGATAAAGTACCTACATGTATGTACAATTGAAAATGTTTAATTGTTAAAATTAAATAATATTAATTAAAAAGTCAGCTCTCAACATATTTATTATTTAATAGACTAGTTTTTTAAAATATAATATTATATATTTAACGAGTTATCTCTCATCTAAAAGAATATTAGACACAAGAGAAATATTAAATATTAAATAAAGTAGTTTCCATATTTTAACATTTGATGCTTTGAATAAAACACCAAATTGGATCGGTAAGAGATATGTTATCTCTTTTATTATATGTTAGACATTAGTTGTATATGAGAGAAAATGTAAATGTTAGATTGATGAATTTTATTAAATGAATAATTATAATTATTATAACTTTAAGTGAATTACACATGTTGTTATTCTAATTTAGTTTTGATGAGAGGTTAGCTTTCTCTTTCATAAATCTATGCAAAGTATGACCAAGACACAAATAATAGAATAATTATAATTTGCAGGAATGAATTATTTAATTTTTATTCTTAAATTTGAATTTTAGAAATAATACAATACAAGAACTTATAATTTTCTTATTTCAATTATATATTTATCTACCAATTTTATTTTTGGAAGAACATGATTTATTTCTCTCCTCTAGCTATTTTCAGATATTACCACCACCTCTTAGACTTTGTCCAGGGGAAATGGGTTGAAATTATTCCATGGAGATTTGTGTTTCGGATAATATGTTTTCTAAATCTTGTCTGGATATTTTTGGATGACCTTGTCCAGGGCTGGGTCCAGACGATTCGGGCCGAAAAACATCAGAGGAGATTTGTATTTTGGAAAAGATGTTTTGTAAATCTTGTCTGGTAATTTTCGGATGACCTTGTCCTGGACTGGGTCCAGACGATGTGGGCCGAAAAACATCAGAGGAGATTTGTGTTTTGGCAAAGATGTTTTGTAAGTCTTCTCTGTTGATTTTCGGATGACCTTGTCCAGGGCTGGGTCCAGACGATGTGGGTCGAAAAACATCAGCGGAGATTTGTGATTTGGCAAAGATGTTTTTTAAATCTTGTTTGCCGATTTTATGATGATGTCCTTCTCCAGGGCTGGGTCCAGATGATGTTGGTCGAAAAACATTTGTGCCTTCAGTTAATGAGTTAATCGTCCTAGCTTGAGTTTGAAAGAAAGAATGGTAGGAAACTAGTACAAGACAAATTACTAAATATTTTTTCATTGCTAAAAATTCACCCATAATCGTCACTAGAAAAACAAAATATTATTTTTATGAACTAGTTTATCTAATGAAAAAAGAGAAATGAAAAATAGGGTATTTATAATGTCCTATTTTTTATAACCTTAACCAAAGTGATATTTCTTATCCTTTCATAATTAATTTTATTGAACCTATTTTGAAATAGTCAAATATTTCTTCTCATTTTTATGTGATAAAAGAATAACCTTTACCTATGTTAACATAAATATACATTTGTAAATATTGAAATATAGGAAAAAAACATATTCTTAGAAAAGTTTCATATTTTTAAAAATTATAGAAATATCAAATCTTTTTTTTTTGAAAAAATATTCAAGATAGCTTCAAATTATAATGATATATTGTTTTAATCTTTTATATCCAAAAATTGAATCAATAAAAACGTATAATGGATAAAGTAAGAAATAAATATAAGAAGCCAATAAGGGTAATGGAAGAAGATTGAGAAAACTGTTTTCTTAAATTTAAATTTCTAAAAATATATTCCTATTTAATAAATGAATAAATAAAGATATTTAGTTAAAGCAACATGGGTTAAAAAAAACAATTATATAAGTTTTGTCAATGTTAAGAAAAAAGTAAAGAGATAGAATTATAAAGGGATAAAATTAAGGTATTCTTTTATAAATAGAATCGACAAAAAATAAAATGGATTTCTTTTGTTGAAAACATTTATATTGATTGTGATATTGTAAACAAAAACAATAAAGAGAAGGGTTAATATACTTTTTAGTCCCTATAAATTTTGAAATTTCATTTTTCGTCCCTCATGAGTTTTGACAACGGTTTTAGCTGGTTTTGGCAACGGTTTTTTTTTTAAAATCTGTTGCCAAAAGGCAGGGAAGGACTAAAAATGAAAATATAAAATTTATAGGGACTAAACAGTATATTAACCCTAAAGAGAATGAATAAAAAAAATTTAGGGCTATTTTTGTTAACAACTTTTATATAATTTTAACCTATAGAGAATCGAAAAAAAGATGAACATTAGTAGTTAGTGAAAAAGTAAGAGTTATTTTGGATAGATAATGAAAAAGAAATATTTTCGACTAAAGAATTATAAATTAGTTCTTTTTTGAGATTTTAAATTTTGAAATACAAATAAATAAGTAAGATTAAAGAGAACAAATAAAAAAGGCAAAAAAAATCGAATTATATTTTTTTAGATCTTTTACCTAATTTTATATAATGTACAAAATAGAAAAGAGAGTTGATAATGAAAAATTGTGTTTTGTTTATTGTTATAAATTTTTACGTAATATTTACCTTAAGAAATCACTAAAACAAGATGGTAAAATGAACATAGATAGATATTAATTAGGGTGTGTGTAGTATCATCACAAAAAAACGCATATCTTCTTTATATACAAACTCTAAATATTAGCTTATCAGAAGGAAAAAAAAACAGATCGAAACAGTTTTCCTATGGCCAAATAAGCTTCTTGAAAAATAATAAACTTAAAATAAAATATTTTTAATAATGAAAATAGTTGACCATGCTTCCACGTTAACTGAAAGAAAGACATTTTGAGACAAACAAACCTATTTTACTATTGAGGCCTAGTTCTTATTTTATGGCACGGTGGTATAGTCACCCAAGATATTTAAGAAACTAATATAGAATAACATAAGTGAGAAAATAATATTATACAAAATTTTAGATTCAAATATTTGTCTTGTATAACTCTATGGTTTTGTAAGATAAAGTACCTACATGTATGTACAATTGAAAATGTTTAATTGTTAAAATTAAATAATATTAATTAAAAAGTCAGCTCTCAACATATTTATTATTTAATAGACTAGTTTTTTAAAATATAATATTATATATTTAACGAGTTATCTCTCATCTAAAAGAATATTAGACACAAGAGAAATATTAAATATTAAATAAAGTAGTTTCCATATTTTAACATTTGATGATTTGAATAAAACACCAAATTGGATCGGTAAGAGATATGTTATCTCTTTTATTATATGTTAGACATTAGTTGTATATGAGAGAAAATGTAAATGTTAGATTGATGAATTTTATTAAATGAATAATTATAATTATTATAACTTTAAGTGAATTACACATGTTGTTATTCTAATTTAGTTTTGATGAGAGGTTAGCTTTCTCTTTCATAAATCTATGCAAAGTATGACCAAGACACAAATAATAGAATAATTATAATTTGCAGGAATGAATTATTTAATTTTTATTCTTAAATTTGAATTTTAGAAATAATACAATACAAGAACTTATAATTTTCTTATTTCAATTATATATTTATCTACCAATTTTATTTTTGGAAGAACATGATTTATTTCTCTCCTCTAGCTATTTTCAGATATTACCACCACCTCTTAGACTTTGTCCAGGGGAAATGGGTTGAAATTATTCCATGGAGATTTGTGTTTCGGATAATATGTTTTCTAAATCTTGTCTGGATATTTTTGGATGACCTTGTCCAGGGCTGGGTCCAGACGATGTGGGCCGAAAAACATCAGAGGAGATTTGTATTTTGGAAAAGATGTTTTGTAAATCTTGTCTGGTGATTTTCGGATGACCTTGTCCTGGGCTGGGTCCAGACGATGTGGGTCGAAAAACATCAGCGGAGATTTGTGATTTGGCAAAGATGTTTTTTAAATCTTGTTTGCCGATTTTATGATGATGTCCTTCTCCAGGGCTGGGTCCAGATGATGTTGGTCGAAAAACATTTGTGCCTTCAGTTAATGAGTTAATCGTCCTAGCTTGAGTTTGAAAGAAAGAATGGTAGGAAACTAGTACAAGACAAATTACTAAATATTTTTTCATTGCTAAAAATTCACCCATAATCGTCACTAGAAAAACAAAATATTATTTTTATGAACTAGTTTATCTAATGAAAAAAGAGAAATGAAAAATAGGGTATTTATAATGTCCTATTTTTTATAACCTTAACCAAAGTGATATTTCTTATCCTTTCATAATTAATTTTATTGAACCTATTTTGAAATAGTCAAATATTTCTTCTCATTTTTATGTGATAAAAGAATAACCTTTACCTATGTTAACATAAATATACATTTGTAAATATTGAAATATAGGAAAAAAACATATTCTTAGAAAAGTTTCATATTTTTAAAAATTATAGAAATATCAAATCTTTTTTTTTTGAAAAAATATTCAAGATAGCTTCAAATTATAATGATATATTGTTTTAATCTTTTATATCCAAAAATTGAATCAATAAAAACGTATAATGGATAAAGTAAGAAATAAATATAAGAAGCCAATAAGGGTAATGGAAGAAGATTGAGAAAACTGTTTTCTTAAATTTAAATTTCTAAAAATATATTCCTATTTAATAAATGAATAAATAAAGATATTTAGTTAAAGCAACATGGGTTAAAAAAAACAATTATATAAGTTTTGTCAATGTTAAGAAAAAAGTAAAGAGATAGAATTATAAAGGGATAAAATTAAGGTATTCTTTTATAAATAGAATCGACAAAAAATAAAATGGATTTCTTTTGTTGAAAACATTTATATTGATTGTGATATTGTAAACAAAAACAATAAAGAGAAGGGTTAATATACTTTTTAGTCCCTATAAATTTTGAAATTTCATTTTTCGTCCCTCATGAGTTTTGACAACGGTTTTAGCTGGTTTTGGCAACGGTTTTTTTTTTAAAATCTGTTGCCAAAAGGCAGGGAAGGACTAAAAATGAAAATATAAAATTTATAGGGACTAAACAGTATATTAACCCTAAAGAGAATGAATAAAAAAAATTTAGGGCTATTTTTGTTAACAACTTTTATATAATTTTAACCTATAGAGAATCGAAAAAAAGATGAACATTAGTAGTTAGTGAAAAAGTAAGAGTTATTTTGGATAGATAATGAAAAAGAAATATTTTCGACTAAAGAATTATAAATTAGTTCTTTTTTGAGATTTTAAATTTTGAAATACAAATAAATAAGTAAGATTAAAGAGAACAAATAAAAAAGGCAAAAAAAATCGAATTATATTTTTTTAGATCTTTTACCTAATTTTATATAATGTACAAAATAGAAAAGAGAGTTGATAATGAAAAATTGTGTTTTGTTTATTGTTATAAATTTTTACGTAATATTTACCTTAAGAAATCACTAAAACAAGATGGTAAAATGAACATAGATAGATATTAATTAGGGTGTGTGTAGTATCATCACAAAAAAACGCATATCTTCTTTATATACAAACTCTAAATATTAGCTTATCAGAAGGAAAAAAAAACAGATCGAAACAGTTTTCCTATGGCCAAATAAGCTTCTTGAAAAATAATAAACTTAAAATAAAATATTTTTAATAATGAAAATAGTTGACCATGCTTCCACGTTAACTGAAAGAAAGACATTTTGAGACAAACAAACCTATTTTACTATTGAGGCCTAGTTCTTATTTTATGGCACGGTGGTATAGTCACCCAAGATATTTAAGAAACTAATATAGAATAACATAAGTGAGAAAATAATATTATACAAAATTTTAGATTCAAATATTTGTCTTGTATAACTCTATGGTTTTGTAAGATAAAGTACCTACATGTATGTACAATTGAAAATGTTTAATTGTTAAAATTAAATAATATTAATTAAAAAGTCAGCTCTCAACATATTTATTATTTAATAGACTAGTTTTTTAAAATATAATATTATATATTTAACGAGTTATCTCTCATCTAAAAGAATATTAGACACAAGAGAAATATTAAATATTAAATAAAGTAGTTTCCATATTTTAACATTTGATGCTTTGAATAAAACACCAAATTGGATCGGTAAGAGATATGTTATCTCTTTTATTATATGTTAGACATTAGTTGTATATGAGAGAAAATGTAAATGTTAGATTGATGAATTTTATTAAATGAATAATTATAATTATTATAACTTTAAGTGAATTACACATGTTGTTATTCTAATTTAGTTTTGATGAGAGGTTAGCTTTCTCTTTCATAAATCTATGCAAAGTATGACCAAGACACAAATAATAGAATAATTATAATTTGCAGGAATGAATTATTTAATTTTTATTCTTAAATTTGAATTTTAGAAATAATACAATACAAGAACTTATAATTTTCTTATTTCAATTATATATTTATCTACCAATTTTATTTTTGGAAGAACATGATTTATTTCTCTCCTCTAGCTATTTTCAGATATTACCACCACCTCTTAGACTTTGTCCAGGGGAAATGGGTTGAAATTATTCCATGGAGATTTGTGTTTCGGATAATATGTTTTCTAAATCTTGTCTGGATATTTTTGGATGACCTTGTCCAGGGCTGGGTCCAGACGATGTGGGCCGAAAAACATCAGAGGAGATTTGTATTTTGGAAAAGATGTTTTGTAAATCTTGTCTGGTGATTTTCGGATGACCTTGTCCTGGGCTGGGTCCAGACGATGTGGGTCGAAAAACATCAGCGGAGATTTGTGATTTGGCAAAGATGTTTTTTAAATCTTGTTTGCCGATTTTATGATGATGTCCTTCTCCAGGGCTGGGTCCAGATGATGTTGGTCGAAAAACATTTGTGCCTTCAGTTAATGAGTTAATCGTCCTAGCTTGAGTTTGAAAGAAAGAATGGTAGGAAACTAGTACAAGACAAATTACTAAATATTTTTTCATTGCTAAAAATTCACCCATAATCGTCACTAGAAAAACAAAATATTATTTTTATGAACTAGTTTATCTAATGAAAAAAGAGAAATGAAAAATAGGGTATTTATAATGTCCTATTTTTTATAACCTTAACCAAAGTGATATTTCTTATCCTTTCATAATTAATTTTATTGAACCTATTTTGAAATAGTCAAATATTTCTTCTCATTTTTATGTGATAAAAGAATAACCTTTACCTATGTTAACATAAATATACATTTGTAAATATTGAAATATAGGAAAAAAACATATTCTTAGAAAAGTTTCATATTTTTAAAAATTATAGAAATATCAAATCTTTTTTTTTTGAAAAAATATTCAAGATAGCTTCAAATTATAATGATATATTGTTTTAATCTTTTATATCCAAAAATTGAATCAATAAAAACGTATAATGGATAAAGTAAGAAATAAATATAAGAAGCCAATAAGGGTAATGGAAGAAGATTGAGAAAACTGTTTTCTTAAATTTAAATTTCTAAAAATATATTCCTATTTAATAAATGAATAAATAAAGATATTTAGTTAAAGCAACATGGGTTAAAAAAAACAATTATATAAGTTTTGTCAATGTTAAGAAAAAAGTAAAGAGATAGAATTATAAAGGGATAAAATTAAGGTATTCTTTTATAAATAGAATCGACAAAAAATAAAATGGATTTCTTTTGTTGAAAACATTTATATTGATTGTGATATTGTAAACAAAAACAATAAAGAGAAGGGTTAATATACTTTTTAGTCCCTATAAATTTTGAAATTTCATTTTTCGTCCCTCATGAGTTTTGACAACGGTTTTAGCTGGTTTTGGCAACGGTTTTTTTTTTAAAATCTGTTGCCAAAAGGCAGGGAAGGACTAAAAATGAAAATATAAAATTTATAGGGACTAAACAGTATATTAACCCTAAAGAGAATGAATAAAAAAAATTTAGGGCTATTTTTGTTAACAACTTTTATATAATTTTAACCTATAGAGAATCGAAAAAAAGATGAACATTAGTAGTTAGTGAAAAAGTAAGAGTTATTTTGGATAGATAATGAAAAAGAAATATTTTCGACTAAAGAATTATAAATTAGTTCTTTTTTGAGATTTTAAATTTTGAAATACAAATAAATAAGTAAGATTAAAGAGAACAAATAAAAAAGGCAAAAAAAATCGAATTATATTTTTTTAGATCTTTTACCTAATTTTATATAATGTACAAAATAGAAAAGAGAGTTGATAATGAAAAATTGTGTTTTGTTTATTGTTATAAATTTTTACGTAATATTTACCTTAAGAAATCACTAAAACAAGATGGTAAAATGAACATAGATAGATATTAATTAGGGTGTGTGTAGTATCATCACAAAAAAACGCATATCTTCTTTATATACAAACTCTAAATATTAGCTTATCAGAAGGAAAAAAAAACAGATCGAAACAGTTTTCCTATGGCCAAATAAGCTTCTTGAAAAATAATAAACTTAAAATAAAATATTTTTAATAATGAAAATAGTTGACCATGCTTCCACGTTAACTGAAAGAAAGACATTTTGAGACAAACAAACCTATTTTACTATTGAGGCCTAGTTCTTATTTTATGGCACGGTGGTATAGTCACCCAAGATATTTAAGAAACTAATATAGAATAACATAAGTGAGAAAATAATATTATACAAAATTTTAGATTCAAATATTTGTCTTGTATAACTCTATGGTTTTGTAAGATAAAGTACCTACATGTATGTACAATTGAAAATGTTTAATTGTTAAAATTAAATAATATTAATTAAAAAGTCAGCTCTCAACATATTTATTATTTAATAGACTAGTTTTTTAAAATATAATATTATATATTTAACGAGTTATCTCTCATCTAAAAGAATATTAGACACAAGAGAAATATTAAATATTAAATAAAGTAGTTTCCATATTTTAACATTTGATGATTTGAATAAAACACCAAATTGGATCGGTAAGAGATATGTTATCTCTTTTATTATATGTTAGACATTAGTTGTATATGAGAGAAAATGTAAATGTTAGATTGATGAATTTTATTAAATGAATAATTATAATTATTATAACTTTAAGTGAATTACACATGTTGTTATTCTAATTTAGTTTTGATGAGAGGTTAGCTTTCTCTTTCATAAATCTATGCAAAGTATGACCAAGACACAAATAATAGAATAATTATAATTTGCAGGAATGAATTATTTAATTTTTATTCTTAAATTTGAATTTTAGAAATAATACAATACAAGAACTTATAATTTTCTTATTTCAATTATATATTTATCTACCAATTTTATTTTTGGAAGAACATGATTTATTTCTCTCCTCTAGCTATTTTCAGATATTACCACCACCTCTTAGACTTTGTCCAGGGGAAATGGGTTGAAATTATTCCATGGAGATTTGTGTTTCGGATAATATGTTTTCTAAATCTTGTCTGGATATTTTTGGATGACCTTGTCCAGGGCTGGGTCCAGACGATGTGGGCCGAAAAACATCAGAGGAGATTTGTATTTTGGAAAAGATGTTTTGTAAATCTTGTCTGGTGATTTTCGGATGACCTTGTCCTGGGCTGGGTCCAGACGATGTGGGTCGAAAAACATCAGCGGAGATTTGTGATTTGGCAAAGATGTTTTTTAAATCTTGTTTGCCGATTTTATGATGATGTCCTTCTCCAGGGCTGGGTCCAGATGATGTTGGTCGAAAAACATTTGTGCCTTCAGTTAATGAGTTAATCGTCCTAGCTTGAGTTTGAAAGAAAGAATGGTAGGAAACTAGTACAAGACAAATTACTAAATATTTTTTCATTGCTAAAAATTCACCCATAATCGTCACTAGAAAAACAAAATATTATTTTTATGAACTAGTTTATCTAATGAAAAAAGAGAAATGAAAAATAGGGTATTTATAATGTCCTATTTTTTATAACCTTAACCAAAGTGATATTTCTTATCCTTTCATAATTAATTTTATTGAACCTATTTTGAAATAGTCAAATATTTCTTCTCATTTTTATGTGATAAAAGAATAACCTTTACCTATGTTAACATAAATATACATTTGTAAATATTGAAATATAGGAAAAAAACATATTCTTAGAAAAGTTTCATATTTTTAAAAATTATAGAAATATCAAATCTTTTTTTTTTGAAAAAATATTCAAGATAGCTTCAAATTATAATGATATATTGTTTTAATCTTTTATATCCAAAAATTGAATCAATAAAAACGTATAATGGATAAAGTAAGAAATAAATATAAGAAGCCAATAAGGGTAATGGAAGAAGATTGAGAAAACTGTTTTCTTAAATTTAAATTTCTAAAAATATATTCCTATTTAATAAATGAATAAATAAAGATATTTAGTTAAAGCAACATGGGTTAAAAAAAACAATTATATAAGTTTTGTCAATGTTAAGAAAAAAGTAAAGAGATAGAATTATAAAGGGATAAAATTAAGGTATTCTTTTATAAATAGAATCGACAAAAAATAAAATGGATTTCTTTTGTTGAAAACATTTATATTGATTGTGATATTGTAAACAAAAACAATAAAGAGAAGGGTTAATATACTTTTTAGTCCCTATAAATTTTGAAATTTCATTTTTCGTCCCTCATGAGTTTTGACAACGGTTTTAGCTGGTTTTGGCAACGGTTTTTTTTTTAAAATCTGTTGCCAAAAGGCAGGGAAGGACTAAAAATGAAAATATAAAATTTATAGGGACTAAACAGTATATTAACCCTAAAGAGAATGAATAAAAAAAATTTAGGGCTATTTTTGTTAACAACTTTTATATAATTTTAACCTATAGAGAATCGAAAAAAAGATGAACATTAGTAGTTAGTGAAAAAGTAAGAGTTATTTTGGATAGATAATGAAAAAGAAATATTTTCGACTAAAGAATTATAAATTAGTTCTTTTTTGAGATTTTAAATTTTGAAATACAAATAAATAAGTAAGATTAAAGAGAACAAATAAAAAAGGCAAAAAAAATCGAATTATATTTTTTTAGATCTTTTACCTAATTTTATATAATGTACAAAATAGAAAAGAGAGTTGATAATGAAAAATTGTGTTTTGTTTATTGTTATAAATTTTTACGTAATATTTACCTTAAGAAATCACTAAAACAAGATGGTAAAATGAACATAGATAGATATTAATTAGGGTGTGTGTAGTATCATCACAAAAAAACGCATATCTTCTTTATATACAAACTCTAAATATTAGCTTATCAGAAGGAAAAAAAAACAGATCGAAACAGTTTTCCTATGGCCAAATAAGCTTCTTGAAAAATAATAAACTTAAAATAAAATATTTTTAATAATGAAAATAGTTGACCATGCTTCCACGTTAACTGAAAGAAAGACATTTTGAGACAAACAAACCTATTTTACTATTGAGGCCTAGTTCTTATTTTATGGCACGGTGGTATAGTCACCCAAGATATTTAAGAAACTAATATAGAATAACATAAGTGAGAAAATAATATTATACAAAATTTTAGATTCAAATATTTGTCTTGTATAACTCTATGGTTTTGTAAGATAAAGTACCTACATGTATGTACAATTGAAAATGTTTAATTGTTAAAATTAAATAATATTAATTAAAAAGTCAGCTCTCAACATATTTATTATTTAATAGACTAGTTTTTTAAAATATAATATTATATATTTAACGAGTTATCTCTCATCTAAAAGAATATTAGACACAAGAGAAATATTAAATATTAAATAAAGTAGTTTCCATATTTTAACATTTGATGCTTTGAATAAAACACCAAATTGGATCGGTAAGAGATATGTTATCTCTTTTATTATATGTTAGACATTAGTTGTATATGAGAGAAAATGTAAATGTTAGATTGATGAATTTTATTAAATGAATAATTATAATTATTATAACTTTAAGTGAATTACACATGTTGTTATTCTAATTTAGTTTTGATGAGAGGTTAGCTTTCTCTTTCATAAATCTATGCAAAGTATGACCAAGACACAAATAATAGAATAATTATAATTTGCAGGAATGAATTATTTAATTTTTATTCTTAAATTTGAATTTTAGAAATAATACAATACAAGAACTTATAATTTTCTTATTTCAATTATATATTTATCTACCAATTTTATTTTTGGAAGAACATGATTTATTTCTCTCCTCTAGCTATTTTCAGATATTACCACCACCTCTTAGACTTTGTCCAGGGGAAATGGGTTGAAATTATTCCATGGAGATTTGTGTTTCGGATAATATGTTTTCTAAATCTTGTCTGGATATTTTTGGATGACCTTGTCCAGGGCTGGGTCCAGACGATGTGGGCCGAAAAACATCAGAGGAGATTTGTATTTTGGAAAAGATGTTTTGTAAATCTTGTCTGGTGATTTTCGGATGACCTTGTCCTGGGCTGGGTCCAGACGATGTGGGTCGAAAAACATCAGCGGAGATTTGTGATTTGGCAAAGATGTTTTTTAAATCTTGTTTGCCGATTTTATGATGATGTCCTTCTCCAGGGCTGGGTCCAGATGATGTTGGTCGAAAAACATTTGTGCCTTCAGTTAATGAGTTAATCGTCCTAGCTTGAGTTTGAAAGAAAGAATGGTAGGAAACTAGTACAAGACAAATTACTAAATATTTTTTCATTGCTAAAAATTCACCCATAATCGTCACTAGAAAAACAAAATATTATTTTTATGAACTAGTTTATCTAATGAAAAAAGAGAAATGAAAAATAGGGTATTTATAATGTCCTATTTTTTATAACCTTAACCAAAGTGATATTTCTTATCCTTTCATAATTAATTTTATTGAACCTATTTTGAAATAGTCAAATATTTCTTCTCATTTTTATGTGATAAAAGAATAACCTTTACCTATGTTAACATATATATACATTTGTAAATATTGAAATATAGGAAAAAAACATATTCTTAGAAAAGTTTCATATTTTTAAAAATTATAGAAATATCAAATCTTTTTTTTTTGAAAAAATATTCAAGATAGCTTCAAATTATAATGATATATTGTTTTAATCTTTTATATCCAAAAATTGAATCAATAAAAACGTATAATGGATAAAGTAAGAAATAAATATAAGAAGCCAATAAGGGTAATGGAAGAAGATTGAGAAAACTGTTTTCTTAAATTTAAATTTCTAAAAATATATTCCTATTTAATAAATGAATAAATAAAGATATTTAGTTAAAGCAACATGGGTTAAAAAAAACAATTATATAAGTTTTGTCAATGTTAAGAAAAAAGTAAAGAGATAGAATTATAAAGGGATAAAATTAAGGTATTCTTTTATAAATAGAATCGACAAAAAATAAAATGGATTTCTTTTGTTGAAAACATTTATATTGATTGTGATATTGTAAACAAAAACAATAAAGAGAAGGGTTAATATACTTTTTAGTCCCTATAAATTTTGAAATTTCATTTTTCGTCCCTCATGAGTTTTGACAACGGTTTTAGCTGGTTTTGGCAACGGTTTTTTTTTTAAAATCTGTTGCCAAAAGGCAGGGAAGGACTAAAAATGAAAATATAAAATTTATAGGGACTAAACAGTATATTAACCCTAAAGAGAATGAATAAAAAAAATTTAGGGCTATTTTTGTTAACAACTTTTATATAATTTTAACCTATAGAGAATCGAAAAAAAGATGAACATTAGTAGTTAGTGAAAAAGTAAGAGTTATTTTGGATAGATAATGAAAAAGAAATATTTTCGACTAAAGAATTATAAATTAGTTCTTTTTTGAGATTTTAAATTTTGAAATACAAATAAATAAGTAAGATTAAAGAGAACAAATAAAAAAGGCAAAAAAAATCGAATTATATTTTTTTAGATCTTTTACCTAATTTTATATAATGTACAAAATAGAAAAGAGAGTTGATAATGAAAAATTGTGTTTTGTTTATTGTTATAAATTTTTACGTAATATTTACCTTAAGAAATCACTAAAACAAGATGGTAAAATGAACATAGATAGATATTAATTAGGGTGTGTGTAGTATCATCACAAAAAAACGCATATCTTCTTTATATACAAACTCTAAATATTAGCTTATCAGAAGGAAAAAAAAACAGATCGAAACAGTTTTCCTATGGCCAAATAAGCTTCTTGAAAAATAATAAACTTAAAATAAAATATTTTTAATAATGAAAATAGTTGACCATGCTTCCACGTTAACTGAAAGAAAGACATTTTGAGACAAACAAACCTATTTTACTATTGAGGCCTAGTTCTTATTTTATGGCACGGTGGTATAGTCACCCAAGATATTTAAGAAACTAATATAGAATAACATAAGTGAGAAAATAATATTATACAAAATTTTAGATTCAAATATTTGTCTTGTATAACTCTATGGTTTTGTAAGATAAAGTACCTACATGTATGTACAATTGAAAATGTTTAATTGTTAAAATTAAATAATATTAATTAAAAAGTCAGCTCTCAACATATTTATTATTTAATAGACTAGTTTTTTAAAATATAATATTATATATTTAACGAGTTATCTCTCATCTAAAAGAATATTAGACACAAGAGAAATATTAAATATTAAATAAAGTAGTTTCCATATTTTAACATTTGATGCTTTGAATAAAACACCAAATTGGATCGGTAAGAGATATGTTATCTCTTTTATTATATGTTAGACATTAGTTGTATATGAGAGAAAATGTAAATGTTAGATTGATGAATTTTATTAAATGAATAATTATAATTATTATAACTTTAAGTGAATTACACATGTTGTTATTCTAATTTAGTTTTGATGAGAGGTTAGCTTTCTCTTTCATAAATCTATGCAAAGTATGACCAAGACACAAATAATAGAATAATTATAATTTGCAGGAATGAATTATTTAATTTTTATTCTTAAATTTGAATTTTAGAAATAATACAATACAAGAACTTATAATTTTCTTATTTCAATTATATATTTATCTACCAATTTTATTTTTGGAAGAACATGATTTATTTCTCTCCTCTAGCTATTTTCAGATATTACCACCACCTCTTAGACTTTGTCCAGGGGAAATGGGTTGAAATTATTCCATGGAGATTTGTGTTTCGGATAATATGTTTTCTAAATCTTGTCTGGATATTTTTGGATGACCTTGTCCAGGGCTGGGTCCAGACGATGTGGGCCGAAAAACATCAGAGGAGATTTGTATTTTGGAAAAGATGTTTTGTAAATCTTGTCTGGTGATTTTCGGATGACCTTGTCCTGGGCTGGGTCCAGACGATGTGGGCCGAAAAACATCAGAGGAGATTTGTGTTTTGGCAAAGATGTTTTGTAAGTCTTCTCTGTTGATTTTCGGATGACCTTGTCCAGGGCTGGGTCCAGACGATGTGGGTCGAAAAACATCAGCGGAGATTTGTGATTTGGCAAAGATGTTTTTTAAATCTTGTTTGCCGATTTTATGATGATGTCCTTCTCCAGGGCTGGGTCCAGATGATGTTGGTCGAAAAACATTTGTGCCTTCAGTTAATGAGTTAATCGTCCTAGCTTGAGTTTGAAAGAAAGAATGGTAGGAAACTAGTACAAGACAATTTACTAAATATTTTTTCATTGCTAAAAATTCACCCATAATCGTCACTAGAAAAACAAAATATTATTTTTATGAATTAGTTTATCTAATGAAAAAAGAGAAATGAAAAATAGGGTATTTATAATGTCCTATTTTTTATAACCTTAACCAAAGTGATATTTCTTATCCTTTCATAATTAATTTTATTGAACCTATTTTGAAACAGTCAAATATTTCTTCTCATTTTTATGTGATAAAAGAATAACCTTTACCTATGTTAACATAAATATACATTTGTAAATATTGAAATATATGAAAAAAACATTTTCTTAGAAAAGTTTCATATTTTTCAAAATTATAGAAATATCAAATCTTTTTTTTTTTAAATATTCAAGATAGCTTCAAATTATAATGATATATTGTTTTAATCTTTTATATCCAAAAATTGAATCAATAAAAACGTATAATGGATAAAGTAAGAAATAAATATAAGAAGCCAATAAGGGTAATGGAAGAAGATTGAGAAAACTGTTTTCTTAAATTTAAATTTCTAAAAATATATTCCTATTTAATAAATGAATAAATAAAGATATTTAGTTAAAGCAACATGGGTTAAAAAATCAATTATATAAGTTTTGTCAATGTTAAGAAAAAAGTAAAGAGATAGAATTATAAAGGGATAAAATTAAGGTATTCTTTTATAAATAGAATCGACAAAAAATAAAATGGATTTCTTTTGTTGAAAACATTTATATTGATTATGATATTGTAAACAAAAACAATAAAGAGAAGGGTTAATATACTTTTTAGTCCCTATAAATTTTGAAATTTCATTTTTCGTCCCTCATGAGTTTTGACAACGGTTTTAGCTGGTTTTGGCAACGGTTTTTTTTGTAAAATTTGTTGCCAAAAGGCAGGGAAGGACTAAAAATGAAATTATAAAATTTATAGGGACTAAACAGTATATTAACCCTAAAGAGAATGAATAAAAAAAATTTAGGGCTATTTTTGTTAACAACTTTTATATAATTTTAACCTATAGAGAATCGAAAAAAAGATGAACATTAGTAGTTAGTGAAAAAGTAAGAGTTATTTTGGATAGATAATGAAAAAGAAATATTTTCGACTAAAGAATTATAGATTTAGTTCTTTTTTAAGATTCATCTATGCTGTGGGAACTCAAACCAAGATGGACTATGGAGCTTTTATCTTTGATCAAACCATGAAGCATGCCAGCTCCTCTGCAACAAAGCTGCCAATAGCTTTTCCATCATTGCTGTGTGGTATTGTACTCAATCAATACCCTGGAATTCTCACTGACAAGGATACAGCCTGCAAAAGAGAAAGCCCCTTGGCTTTTCACTACAAGTTATTCCTCAGTCATCATGCAGCAGATGTTGAAGCACCTTCTGGGACATCTGCAGGTCCTTCAACTACTAGGAATCCAATCTCCAAGAAGACTTTAATTGCTGAACTCAAAAGCACCTGCAAAGAGCTTGAAGCTAGAAAGCAGAAGCTTGAGGAAATCATTAAAAGGTTGGAAAGTGAAGAAGATCAGAATGCTGCATCTGATGAAGACAGTGAAGCTGATGAAGAAAGTGAAGCTGATAAAGAAACTGGAGTGGAGGAAGAAACTGAGAGTGATGAATCTGAGTGATCAATGTATGTGAGGCAAATGTAATGACAGCAATGTATTTGGAATAGTGTCTTTGGCCCCTAATTTTGTGTCTACCAAGGGGGAGAACAACATCAAATAATTATAATTGCTGTTTAAGTATGAATGAAAAAATCTGTTTGTTTGCTTCTGAACTGAATAAGTGTTTTTCTGTTGCAACAAGATTGGATACATATATGTTTGAGGGGGAGTAATCTCAAATAAGAATCAACAGAAAAGTATTGCTATACTCTGATAAAAAGAACTTCTGCTGCACTCTGAAAACCAGAAAAGATGTTAGCCAAAAATTAGCCAAAGGGGGAGTTTGTAGATGTTTAAGAATTGGCAGAATTTTTGACCAAACAAGAAATGTTAAATTCAGTTCAGAATGTCCTATCAGATGTTGGGACATTATCAAACAGAGTATGTGAACTTATTTCAGGATGTCTCATCAGTTGTTGGGACATTGTGTAAATAACTTCAGTTCAATTTTTCAGGATGTCCCAACAGATGTTGAGACATCTCAGACCTGCTACCAGAATTAATTAATGATTAACTGATCAGAGATATTTAAGGAGAGTTATCTGGAATTAATTAATGATGGTTAAAAACAGAACAAGGCGCATCTGTAGGGAGTTTTATATTGAAGATTCAGATTAAAACAGAAGACCTAAATCACCTAGAATCTAGGAGGTAACAAACCCTAAATTCAAGGTGGAAGCTGCATGCGCATTAGGGCTGGATCCTCTGCAGAAAGCCCAAATTACAGATACCTATTTAAGCAACAGAAACTCATAGAATTGAGTACTAATTTCAGAAGACCAAATAGGGTGTCTAGTGTTTTTAATAGCAGGTTGTTTTATTGTACCACTTTATAAGCTTTTAAGCAAAAGTGCATTTGTGACTTGATTGAAACTGTTAAGTAAGATCAAGCTGTAGTGTTTGAAGGATGTCTTCAATTTTTGTAAACTTGTAAACTTGATCACTGTGTGATTGAGGGGGAGTGAGTAGGGTACTCTTATCTAAGGTGTGTCTTAGGTAGAAATTGCATTGGGTAGTTATTAAGTGATAGATTAAACAGGGTGGTTTAAGTCTAGAATTAATAATACTTATAGTGGATTTCCTCCTGGCTTGGTAGCCTCCAGATGTAGGTGTGGTTATACACTGAACTGGGTTAACAAACTTCTGTGTTGTTTACTTTTCTTGCTATTTAAGTTTTGGTTAAATTTGTCAAGTGTCCTATCAAGTGTTGGGACATCTCTTAGGACATCTCATACCTGATCACAGAATTTCAATTGGCATCAGAGCAGGCACCCTGCCTGTTTATACTGGGTGAGATCTAGGGAATACAAATTCTGTAACATGGACAGAGATTTAGGGTCAGTAAATAGACCACCTATACTGGATGGATCTAATTATGACTACTGGAAGCCAAGAATGATTGCATTCTTAAGGTCACTTGACAACAGGGCATGGAGAGCAGTCAATGTTGGATGGGATCATCCTGTCCAAGACACCAAAGATGGATCAAAAGTGCTGAAACCTGAAGAAGAATGGAGTAAGGAGGAAGAAGACTCAGCACTAGGCAACTCAAAAGCCTTAAATGCTTTATTCAATGGCATTGATAGGAACATTTTCAGACTTGTGCATCATTGTGAGCTGGCCAAAGATGTTTGGGATACTCTCAAAACAACTCATGAAGGAACATCAAAAGTAAAAATGTCAAGACTTCAACTTCTCACCACCAAGTTTGAAAACTTGAGAATGAAGGAAGATGAATCAATTCATGAGTTCTATATGATCATCTTGGATATAGCCAATACTTCTGGAGCTTTGGGAGAAAAGATGACTGATGAAAAGCTTGTAAGAAAGATTCTCAGATCTTTGCCAAAAAGATTTGACATGAAAGTCACTGCAATAGAAGAAGCTCAAGACATATGCTCCATGAAAGTTGAAGAACTCATTGGTTCCCTTCAAACTTTTGAGATGGGAATGAATGACACAAATGTCAAAAAGAACAAAAGCATAGCCTTGGTGTCAAATACAGATGAAGAAGAAGATGATGAATCAGCAAATGATAAAAGCTTATCAGAAAACCTTGCCTTGCTTGGAAGACAATTCAAACAGATTCTCAGAGGAATGGAAGGCAATTCCAAACCTAGTGGAAGAAACACAAACTCTGAGAACAGAAGACCTTATGATGCTAACAAAAGATTAAAGTATGCTGAAAAGACCAGTCAAGATAAAGGAGTCAAATGCCATGAATGTGAAGGATATGGACACATCAAGATTGAATGTCCTACCTACTTAAAGAGGCAAAAGAAAGGACTCTCTGTGACCTGGTCTGATGAAGACTCAGGAGGTTCAGAAGAAGAATCAGCTAAGCATATTACTGCTTTAGCTGGACTGTGTGAATATGATAGTGATTCCAGTTGTGGAGAACTTACTTATGAAGAACTTGAGCAAGCATTCAAAGATCTATACAAAAGAAGCTCTGAAATATGCAGTGAAGTTATAAAGCTAAAGAAGCAGAATGAGGCATTAGAAGATGACAAAGCAAATGATCAGGAGATCATTGACACCTTAAAAAGTGAAGTAAGCCTTCTCAACTCTAAGTTGGAACATATGTCCAAATCTGTTAGAATGTTGAACAGCAGCTCAAACACACTGGATGTTATTCTCAGCAATAATAAACATTCAGGGGACAAAAGTGGACTGGGATATAACAGAGATGAAGCCAGCTCTAGCAAAACCACTTCAAAAACTACACAGTCAAACAAGATGTCCCAACAGATGATCCAACATCAGAACACAAAGACAAACATAATGTTCCAACAAATGTCTCAACATTCTGGAAAGAACAAAATGAAGAAGAAGTATCAAAGATGGAGATGCCATCACTGTGGAAGATTTGGGCATATCAAACCTCACTGTTATAAGCTACATGGATATCCAAATCAGATGTATCAGCAACCTTCCAAGCAGAAAGTAGAAGGTACCAAGAAAGTGCTGCATAGACATCAAAGAAATCAGCAACCTCCTAAGCAGAAGACAGAGGTCATCAAGAAGGTTTGGAGACCAAAAGCTGACATTCAGACTGATCATAGCCACATACCCAAGAACCAGATCAACAATCAAGCTTGGAGATCAGCTGAACAACACACAGGGCAGAGGCATCAAAAGAAATCTCAACTTATTTGGTCAAAGAAAAGTACTGCATACATAGCACATACATCTCTGAGAGTATCAGCTAAAGAAGACTGGTACTTTGACAGTGGATGCTCAAGACACATGACTGGATTGAAGAATTTGCTAGTAAACTTAAAATCACATTCATCCAGGTATGTTACCTTTGGAGATGGAGCTAAAGGAGAAATCAAGGGAGTTGGAACCTTGGATTGTCAAGATGTTCCAAGACTAGATGATGTGCTGCTAGTTAAAGGTTTAACTGCTAATCTGATCAGCATAAGTCAACTATGTGATCAAGGATACAGTGTAAACTTTACCAAATCTGAATGTATAGTGACTAAAAAAGAACAAGAGGTTGTCATGAAAGGAGCCAGATCTAAAGACAATTGTTACATGTGGGAATCCCAAAATCTCAGTCTCACTTCAACCTGCTCTCTAGCTAAAGAAGAAGAAGTGAAACTGTGGCATCAAAGACTAGGTCATCTTCATTTCAGAGGCATAAAGAAGATCATATCTATGGATGCTGTAAGAGGTATTCCTAAACTGAATATTGATGATGGCAAAATATGTGGTGAATGTCAAATAGGCAAGCAAACCAAGATGTCCCATCCAAAGCTCCAACATCTGACAACTTCCAAAGTTTTGGAACTTCTACATATGGATCTTATGGGACCTATGCAGATTGAAAGTCTTGGTGGTAAGAGGTATGCCTATGTTGTGGTTGATGATTTTTCAAGATATACATGGATAAACTTCATCAAAGAAAAGTCAGATGTATTTGATGTATTCAAAGAATTATGTCAAAGATTGCAAAGGGAAAAATCCAGCTGTGTGATCAGAATAAGAAGTGATCATGGAAAAGAATTCGAGAATCAAAAGTTCTTAGATTTCTGCTCTTCAGAAGGAATCAATCATGAGTATTCTTCACCTATCACTCCTCAACAGAATGGGATTGTTGAAAGGAAGAATAGAACCATTCAAGAATCAGCAAGAGCTATGATCCATGCTAAAAAGTTACCTCTATACTTTTGGGCTGAAGCTATGAACACTGCCTGTTACATCCATAACAGAGTTACTTTAAGGAAAGGAACTTTGTCCACAATATATGAAGTCTGGAAGGGCAGAAAACCCACAGTTAAGTACTTCCATGTTTTTGGAAGTATCTGTTATATTCTGGCAGATAGGGAGCAAAGAAGAAAAATGGATCCTAAAAGTGATGAAGGGATTTTCCTTGGATACTCCATAAACAGCAGAGCATATAGAGTATTTAATTCTAGAACCAAGGTTATCATGGAATCCATAAATGTGATAATTGATGATGCTCCTACAGATGTCCCAGAAGATGTTGGAACATCTGCTGATATCAAGATTGAAGCTGAAGAAAAGAATGATCAATATAACTTCACTCAAACTGATACAAGGACAGAAGAATCAAGCAAACCTCCTTCCATCAGAATACAAAAGGATCATCCCAAAGATTTGATAATTGGTGATCCCAACAGAGGTGTGAGCACTAGATCAAGAGAAGTGATTTCAGGTTCTTGTTTTGTTTCCAAAATAGAACCTAAAAATATCAAGGAAGCTCTCACTGATGAATACTGGATTTGTGCTATGCAAGAGGAATTAGGTCAATTCACAAGGAATGAAGTGTGGAATCTTGTTCCTAGACCTGATGACATAAATGTGATTGGTACAAAATGGGTGTATAAGAATAAGTCAAATGAACAAGGAGTTGTTACAAAGAACAAAGCTAGACTTGTGGCTCAAGGATACACTCAAATTGAAGGGGTAGACTTTGATGAAACCTTTGCACCAGTAGCAAGGCTTGAATCAATAAGACTACTGTTGGGAATTGCTTGTATCTTAAAGTTCAAGCTATTTCAAATGGATGTGAAAAGTGCCTTTTTAAATGGCTACCTTAATGAAGAAGTATATGTAGAACAGCCTAAAGGATTTGTTGATCCAAACTGTCCAAATCATGTATACAAACTAAAGAAGGCACTTTATGGTTTGAAGCAAGCTCCAAGGGCATGGTATGAAAGACTGACCAAATTTCTTATCAAGCAAGGATACAGAAAAGGTGGAATTGATAAAACCCTGTTTGTTAAAGATGAAGAAGGAAATGTCATGATTGCTCAAATATATGTTGATGACATTGTCTTTGGTGGGATGTCTGACAGGATGGTCAAACATTTTGTCAAGCAGATGGAATCTGAATTTGAAATGAGCCTAGTAGGAGAATTAACCTACTTTCTTAGTCTGCAAATAAAGCAAATGGAAGACTCAATGTTCATCTCACAAAGCAAGTATTCCAAGAACATAGTCAAGAAATTTGGAATGGAAAATGCTGCTCACAAGAGAACTCCTGCCCCCACACATTTAAAGCTGACTAAAGATGAAAATGGTGAGAATGTAGATCAAAGCTTATACAGAAGCATGATTGGAAGCTTGCTATACTTGACTGCTAGCAGACCAGACATTGCTTTTGCAGTAGGAGTTTGTGCAAGATATCAAGCTGATCCAAAAGTCAGTCATCTCAATCAAGTCAAGAGAATCCTTAAATATGTTAATAGTACTTGTGAATATGGCATAATGTACTTTCATGGTTGCAAACCAATTCTCACTAGCTTCTGTGATGCTGATTGGGCAGGAAGTGCTGATGACAGAAAAAGCACTTCAGGAGGATGCTTCTTTCTAGGAAACAATCTGATTTCTTGGTTCAGTAAGAAACAGAATTGTGTATCCTTATCTACAGCTGAAGCTGAGTATATAGCAGTAGGTAGCAGTTGTTCTCAGTTGGTTTGGATGAAGCAGATGCTCACTGAGTACAATGTCCCACAGGATGTCATGACATTGTACTGTGACAACTTAAGTGCAATCAACATATCAAAGAATCCTATCCAACATAGCAGGACAAAGCATATTGATATCAGACATCATTTCATCAGAGATCTTGTAGAAGAAAAGGTGATTTCATTGGAGCATGTAGCTACAAATCTGCAGTTAGCTGATATCTTTACCAAAGCATTGGATGCTACACAATTTGAGAACTTAAGGGGCAAACTTGGAATCTGTTTATGTGATATCTAGCAGTTAATGAGATGTGCCAACATGTCATATGACATTGTATGGCATAAGGTCCAGATGGCAAAACTAATCTGGACAAGATCCTTGGGAATTCCAGCTCTAATCATTTGTACTGTAACGGCTACTTATTTAGTAACTGCTTATAATCAGCTATCAAGATTCCCATCATACTATCACAAGCGAATCACATTAACCAGCTATTCTCCAGAAATTAAAAACCCTAAAGCTTTCTATCCATCTTCCTCAACAATGTCTCAAAACCCTAACTCAACTGAAGAAGTTCTCAATCAAGAAGACGTAGTTCATGCCACTCCCATTTCTGTAGTACCAATGAAATCAACCCCATTGGACGAACTCAGGGGAAGCGTTTCTCACACTAAAAAGGCAAGAACTCCAAAGAGAGGTAAAGATCAAGTCAGAAGCAAAGCTAAAGGCACTCCCTCTCCAGCTAACATGCCCCCTAAATCTTCACAATATGTGGATGATTCGATCAAGGAGATTGTCACTCAAATTCTGTTTGAACAAAGAAAGGTGAGTGGAATCTCTGTTCCTCTGAACACAATACCTGCACCTCAAGAAGAACCAGCTCAAACTGCAAAGAACACTTCTGCAGAACAAGATGTCCCAATAGATGTTGGAACATCTGCAGATGAGAAAGAAAATTCATCTGATGCTGATACTGAACAGACTGAGGACCAGAAAAAGGCCTCAAGTGAAAGTGATAAAGAAAACTCTGAGGATCAGATCAAAGCCTCAAATGAAGATCAAATCCCTGCTGATCAAACAGCTGAAGAGGAGACTGCTCAATCTCCTCCAGTGGTCAACATAGAGCAGGACTCTGATGCAGAAATCATAGCATCTGTTAAACCCAGCATAGCCAAAAGGCTAAGGTCCAGGAAAGGCAAGATGCAAGCTGAAGCAGCAATCCCTGAAAAGAAGAAGGCTAGTCCAAAGAAAGGCAAGGCTAAAGCTACCTTTGGTCCAACAAAACCATGGAGCAAAGTCCAAACCCAGAAGAGAAAAGCTGCCACACCATCAGATTCAGATGTTGGATCAGATGTCCCAACATCTCCTCCCAAGAAGAGACCAGCATCATCCAGAGCTTCAACTACTGTTCCAGAAGCTCCCTTGGACAACATATCGTTCCATCATGTCTCCAGTGTCAACAGATGGAAATATGTGTACCAAAGAAGGGTTGCTCTAGAAAGAGAACTGAGCAGCAATGCACTTGAGTGCACAGAACTGATTGACCTCATCTCTGCTGCAGGACTATTCAAGACAGTCTCAGAGTTCTCTCCCTGCTATGAACTTCTTGTCAAAGAGTTCATTGTGAATCTTCAGGAGGATTGCTCAAATGGTAAGTCATCTGAGTTCAGAAAAGTGTTTGTGAGAGGTAAGTGTGTTGAGTTCTCTCCTCAAACCATAAATCAATATCTAGGAAGAGAAACAGATGGACCAAATGAGCTAGGCAAAACAGATAATCAAATCTGTAAGGTGATCACTGCAAATCAGGTCAAGGCTTGGCCTGTGAAGGGAAAGCTCTCTGTGAGCATGCTTACCAGAAAGTATGCCATGCTGAACAGGATTGGAACTGCTAACTGGGTGCCTACCAACCACACTTCTTCAATCTCAACTGGTCTGGCCAGATTCATCTATGATGTGGGAACTCAAACCAAGATGGACTATGGAGCTTTTATCTTTGATCAAACCATGAAGCATGCCAGCTCCTCTGCAACAAAGCTGCCAATAGCTTTTCCATCATTGCTGTGTGGTATTGTACTCAATCAATACCCTGGAATTCTCACTGACAAGGATACAGCCTGCAAAAGAGAAAGCCCCTTGGCTTTTCACTACAAGTTATTCCTCAGTCATCATGCAGCAGATGTTGAAGCACCTTCTGGGACATCTGCAGGTCCTTCAACTACTAGGAATCCAATCTCCAAGAAGACTTTAATTGCTGAACTCAAAAGCACCTGCAAAGAGCTTGAAGCTAGAAAGCAGAAGCTTGAGGAAATCATTAAAAGGTTGGAAAGTGAAGAAGATCAGAATGCTGCATCTGATGAAGACAGTGAAGCTGATGAAGAAAGTGAAGCTGATAAAGAAACTGGAGTGGAGGAAGAAACTGAGAGTGATGAATCTGAGTGATCAATGTATGTGAGGCAAATGTAATGACAGCAATGTATTTGGAATAGTGTCTTTGGCCCCTAATTTTGTGTCTACCAAGGGGGAGAACAACATCAAATAATTATAATTGCTGTTTAAGTATGAATGAAAAAATCTGTTTGTTTGCTTCTGAACTGAATAAGTGTTTTTCTGTTGCAACAAGATTGGATACATATATGTTTGAGGGGGAGTAATCTCAAATAAGAATCAACAGAAAAGTATTGCTATACTCTGATAAAAAGAACTTCTGCTGCACTCTGAAAACCAGAAAAGATGTTAGCCAAAAATTAGCCAAAGGGGGAGTTTGTAGATGTTTAAGAATTGGCAGAATTTTTGACCAAACAAGAAATGTTAAATTCAGTTCAGAATGTCCTATCAGATGTTGGGACATTATCAAACAGAGTATGTGAACTTATTTCAGGATGTCTCATCAGTTGTTGGGACATTGTGTAAATAACTTCAGTTCAGTTTTTCAGGATGTCCCAACAGATGTTGAGACATCTCAGACCTGCTACCAGAATTAATTAATGATTAACTGATCAGAGATATTTAAGGAGAGTTATCTGGAATTAATTAATGATGGTTAAAAACAGAACAAGGCGCATCTGTAGGGAGTTTTATATTGAAGATTCAGATTAAAACAGAAGACCTAAATCACCTAGAATCTAGGAGGTAACAAACCCTAAATTCAAGGTGGAAGCTGCATGCGCATTAGGGCTGGATCCTCTGCAGAAAGCCCAAATTACAGATACCTATTTAAGCAACAGAAACTCATAGAATTGAGTACTAATTTCAGAAGACCAAATAGGGTGTCTAGTGTTTTTAATAGCAGGTTGTTTTATTGTACCACTTTATAAGCTTTTAAGCAAAAGTGCATTTGTGACTTGATTGAAACTGTTAAGTAAGATCAAGCTGTAGTGTTTGAAGGATGTCTTCAATTTTTGTAAACTTGTAAACTTGATCACTGTGTGATTGAGGGGGAGTGAGTAGGGTACTCTTATCTAAGGTGTGTCTTAGGTAGAAATTGCATTGGGTAGTTATTAAGTGATAGATTAAACAGGGTGGTTTAAGTCTAGAATTAATAATACTTATAGTGGATTTCCTCCTGGCTTGGTAGCCTCCAGATGTAGGTGTGGTTATACACTGAACTGGGTTAACAAACTTCTGTGTTGTTTACTTTTCTTGCTATTTAAGTTTTGGTTAAATTTGTCAAGTGTCCTATCAAGTGTTGGGACATCTCTTAGGACATCTCATACCTGATCACAGAATTTCAATTGGCATCAGAGCAGGCACCCTGCCTGTTTATACTGGGTGAGATCTAGGGAATACAAATTCTGTAACATGGACAGAGATTTAGGGTCAGTAAATAGACCACCTATACTGGATGGATCTAATTATGACTACTGGAAGCCAAGAATGATTGCATTCTTAAGGTCACTTGACAACAGGGCATGGAGAGCAGTCAATGTTGGATGGGATCATCCTGTCCAAGACACCAAAGATGGATCAAAAGTGCTGAAACCTGAAGAAGAATGGAGTAAGGAGGAAGAAGACTCAGCACTAGGCAACTCAAAAGCCTTAAATGCTTTATTCAATGGCATTGATAGGAACATTTTCAGACTTGTGCATCATTGTGAGCTGGCCAAAGATGTTTGGGATACTCTCAAAACAACTCATGAAGGAACATCAAAAGTAAAAATGTCAAGACTTCAACTTCTCACCACCAAGTTTGAAAACTTGAGAATGAAGGAAGATGAATCAATTCATGAGTTCTATATGAACATCTTGGATATAGCCAATACTTCTGGAGCTTTGGGAGAAAAGATGACTGATGAAAAGCTTGTAAGAAAGATTCTCAGATCTTTGCCAAAAAGATTTGACATGAAAGTCACTGCAATAGAAGAAGCTCAAGACATATGCTCCATGAAAGTTGAAGAACTCATTGGTTCCCTTCAAACTTTTGAGATGGGAATGAATGACACAAATGTCAAAAAGAACAAAAGCATAGCCTTGGTGTCAAATACAGATGAAGAAGAAGATGATGAATCAGCAAATGATAAAAGCTTATCAGAAAACCTTGCCTTGCTTGGAAGACAATTCAAACAGATTCTCAGAGGAATGGAAGGCAATTCCAAACCTAGTGGAAGAAACACAAACTCTGAGAACAGAAGACCTTATGATGCTAACAAAAGATTAAAGTATGCTGAAAAGACCAGTCAAGATAAAGGAGTCAAATGCCATGAATGTGAAGGATATGGACACATCAAGATTGAATGTCCTACCTACTTAAAGAGGCAAAAGAAAGGACTCTCTGTGATCTGGTCTGATGAAGACTCAGGAGGTTCAGAAGAAGAATCAGCTAAGCATATTACTGCTTTAGCTGGACTGTGTGAATATGATAGTGATTCCAGTTGTGGAGAACTTACTTATGAAGAACTTGAGCAAGCATTCAAAGATCTATACAAAAGAAGCTCTGAAATATGCAGTGAAGTTATAAAGCTAAAGAAGCAGAATGAGGCATTAGAAGATGACAAAGCAAATGATCAGGAGATCATTGACACCTTAAAAAGTGAAGTAAGCCTTCTCAACTCTAAGTTGGAACATATGTCCAAATCTGTTAGAATGTTGAACAGCAGCTCAAACACACTGGATGTTATTCTCAGCAATAATAAACATTCAGGGGACAAAAGTGGACTGGGATATAACAGAGATGAAGCCAGCTCTAGCAAAACTACTTCAAAAACTACACAGTCAAACAAGATGTCCCAACAGATGATCCAACATCAGAACACAAAGACAAACATAATGTTCCAACAAATGTCTCAACATTCTGGAAAGAACAAAATGAAGAAGAAGTATCAAAGATGGAGATGCCATCACTGTGGAAGATTTGGGCATATCAAACCTCACTGTTATAAGCTACATGGATATCCAAATCAGATGTATCAGCAACCTTCCAAGCAGAAAGTAGAAGGTACCAAGAAAGTGCTGCATAGACATCAAAGAAATCAGCAACCTCCTAAGCAGAAGACAGAGGTCATCAAGAAGGTTTGGAGACCAAAAGCTGACATTCAGACTGATCATAGCCACATACCCAAGAACCAGATCAACAATCAAGCTTGGAGATCAGCTGAACAACACACAGGGCAGAGGCATCAAAAGAAATCTCAACTTATTTGGTCAAAGAAAAGTACTGCATACATAGCACATACATCTCTGAGAGTATCAGCTAAAGAAGACTGGTACTTTGACAGTGGATGCTCAAGACACATGACTGGATTGAAGAATTTGCTAGTAAACTTAAAATCACATTCATCCAGGTATGTTACCTTTGGAGATGGAGCTAAAGGAGAAATCAAGGGAGTTGGAACCTTGGATTGTCAAGATGTTCCAAGACTAGATGATGTGCTGCTAGTTAAAGGTTTAACTGCTAATCTGATCAGCATAAGTCAACTATGTGATCAAGGATACAGTGTAAACTTTACCAAATCTGAATGTATAGTGACTAAAAAAGAACAAGAGGTTGTCATGAAAGGAGCCAGATCTAAAGACAACTGTTACATGTGGGAATCCCAAAATCTCAGTCTCACTTCAACCTGCTCTCTAGCTAAAGAAGAAGAAGTGAAACTGTGGCATCAAAGACTAGGTCATCTTCATTTCAGAGGCATAAAGAAGATCATATCTATGGATGCTGTAAGAGGTATTCCTAAACTGAATATTGATGATGGCAAAATATGTGGTGAATGTCAAATAGGCAAGCAAACCAAGATGTCCCATCCAAAGCTCCAACATCTGACAACTTCCAAAGTTTTGGAACTTCTACATATGGATCTTATGGGACCTATGCAGATTGAAAGTCTTGGTGGTAAGAGGTATGCCTATGTTGTGGTTGATGATTTTTCAAGATATACATGGATAAACTTCATCAAAGAAAAGTCAGATGTATTTGATGTATTCAAAGAATTATGTCAAAGATTGCAAAGGGAAAAATCCAGCTGTGTGATCAGAATAAGAAGTGATCATGGAAAAGAATTCGAGAATCAAAAGTTCTTAGATTTCTGCTCTTCAGAAGGAATCAATCATGAGTATTCTTCACCTATCACTCCTCAACAGAATGGGATTGTTGAAAGGAAGAATAGAACCATTCAAGAATCAGCAAGAGCTATGATCCATGCTAAAAAGTTACCTCTATACTTTTGGGCTGAAGCTATGAACACTGCCTGTTACATCCATAACAGAGTTACTTTAAGGAAAGGAACTTTGTCCACAATATATGAAGTCTGGAAGGGCAGAAAACCCACAGTTAAGTACTTCCATGTTTTTGGAAGTATCTGTTATATTCTGGCAGATAGGGAGCAAAGAAGAAAAATGGATCCTAAAAGTGATGAAGGGATTTTCCTTGGATACTCCATAAACAGCAGAGCATATAGAGTATTTAATTCTAGAACCAAGGTTATCATGGAATCCATAAATGTGATAATTGATGATGCTCCTACAGATGTCCCAGAAGATGTTGGAACATCTGCTGATATCAAGATTGAAGCTGAAGAAAAGAATGATCAATATAACTTCACTCAAACTGATACAAGGACAGAAGAATCAAGCAAACCTCCTTCCATCAGAATACAAAAGGATCATCCCAAAGATTTGATAATTGGTGATCCCAACAGAGGTGTGAGCACTAGATCAAGAGAAGTGATTTCAGGTTCTTGTTTTGTTTCCAAAATAGAACCTAAAAATATCAAGGAAGCTCTCACTGATGAATACTGGATTTGTGCTATGCAAGAGGAATTAGGTCAATTCACAAGGAATGAAGTGTGGAATCTTGTTCCTAGACCTGATGACATAAATGTGATTGGTACAAAATGGGTGTATAAGAATAAGTCAAATGAACAAGGAGTTGTTACAAAGAACAAAGCTAGACTTGTGGCTCAAGGATACACTCAAATTGAAGGGGTAGACTTTGATGAAACCTTTGCACCAGTAGCAAGGCTTGAATCAATAAGACTACTGTTGGGAATTGCTTGTATCTTGAAGTTCAAGCTATTTCAAATGGATGTGAAAAGTGCCTTTTTAAATGGCTACCTTAATGAAGAAGTATATGTAGAACAGCCTAAAGGATTTGTTGATCCAAACTGTCCAAATCATGTATACAAACTAAAGAAGGCACTTTATGGTTTGAAGCAAGCTCCAAGGGCATGGTATGAAAGACTGACCAAATTTCTTATCAAGCAAGGATACAGAAAAGGTGGAATTGATAAAACCCTGTTTGTTAAAGATGAAGAAGGAAATGTCATGATTGCTCAAATATATGTTGATGACATTGTCTTTGGTGGGATGTCTGACAGGATGGTCAAACATTTTGTCAAGCAGATGGAATCTGAATTTGAAATGAGCCTAGTAGGAGAATTAACCTACTTTCTTAGTCTGCAAATAAAGCAAATGGAAGACTCAATGTTCATCTCACAAAGCAAGTATTCCAAGAACATAGTCAAGAAATTTGGAATGGAAAATGCTGCTCACAAGAGAACTCCTGCCCCCACACATTTAAAGCTGACTAAAGATGAAAATGGTGAGAATGTAGATCAAAGCTTATACAGAAGCATGATTGGAAGCTTGCTATACTTGACTGCTAGCAGACCAGACATTGCTTTTGCAGTAGGAGTTTGTGCAAGATATCAAGCTGATCCAAAAGTCAGTCATCTCAATCAAGTCAAGAGAATCCTTAAATATGTTAATAGTACTTGTGAATATGGCATAATGTACTTTCATGGTTGCAAACCAATTCTCACTGGCTTCTGTGATGCTGATTGGGCAGGAAGTGCTGATGACAGAAAAAGCACTTCAGGAGGATGCTTCTTTCTAGGAAACAATCTGATTTCTTGGTTCAGTAAGAAACAGAATTGTGTATCCTTATCTACAGCTGAAGCTGAGTATATAGCAGTAGGTAGCAGTTGTTCTCAGTTGGTTTGGATGAAGCAGATGCTCACTGAGTACAATGTCCCACAGGATGTCATGACATTGTACTGTGACAACTTAAGTGCAATCAACATATCAAAGAATCCTATCCAACATAGCAGGACAAAGCATATTGATATCAGACATCATTTCATCAGAGATCTTGTAGAAGAAAAGGTGATTTCATTGGAGCATGTAGCTACAAATCTGCAGTTAGCTGATATCTTTACCAAAGCATTGGATGCTACACAATTTGAGAACTTAAGGGGCAAACTTGGAATCTGTTTATGTGATATCTAGCAGTTAATGAGATGTGCCAACATGTCATATGACATTGTATGGCATAAGGTCCAGATGGCAAAACTAATCTGGACAAGATCCTTGGGAATTCCAGCTCTAATCATTTGTACTGTAACGGCTACTTATTTAGTAACTGCTTATAATCAGCTATCAAGATTCCCATCATACTATCACAAGCGAATCACATTAACCAGCTATTCTCCAGAAATTAAAAACCCTAAAGCTTTCTATCCATCTTCCTCAACAATGTCTCAAAACCCTAACTCAACTGAAGAAGTTCTCAATCAAGAAGACGTAGTTCATGCCACTCCCATTTCTGTAGTACCAATGAAATCAACCCCATTGGACGAACTCAGGGGAAGCGTTTCTCACACTAAAAAGGCAAGAACTCCAAAGAGAGGTAAAGATCAAGTCAGAAGCAAAGCTAAAGGCACTCCCTCTCCAGCTAACATGCCCCCTAAATCTTCACAATATGTGGATGATTCGATCAAGGAGATTGTCACTCAAATTCTGTTTGAACAAAGAAAGGTGAGTGGAATCTCTGTTCCTCTGAACACAATACCTGCACCTCAAGAAGAACCAGCTCAAACTGCAAAGAACACTTCTGCAGAACAAGATGTCCCAATAGATGTTGGAACATCTGCAGATGAGAAAGAAAATTCATCTGATGCTGATACTGAACAGACTGAGGACCAGAAAAAGGCCTCAAGTGAAAGTGATAAAGAAAACTCTGAGGATCAGATCAAAGCCTCAAATGAAGATCAAATCCCTGCTGATCAAACAGCTGAAGAGGAGACTGCTCAATCTCCTCCAGTGGTCAACATAGAGCAGGACTCTGATGCAGAAATCATAGCATCTGTTAAACCCAGCATAGCCAAAAGGCTAAGGTCCAGGAAAGGCAAGATGCAAGCTGAAGCAGCAATCCCTGAAAAGAAGAAGGCTAGTCCAAAGAAAGGCAAGGCTAAAGCTACCTTTGGTCCAACAAAACCATGGAGCAAAGTCCAAACCCAGAAGAGAAAAGCTGCCACACCATCAGATTCAGATGTTGGATCAGATGTCCCAACATCTCCTCCCAAGAAGAGACCAGCATCATCCAGAGCTTCAACTACTGTTCCAGAAGCTCCCTTGGACAACATATCGTTCCATCATGTCTCCAGTGTCAACAGATGGAAATATGTGTACCAAAGAAGGGTTGCTCTAGAAAGAGAACTGAGCAGCAATGCACTTGAGTGCACAGAACTGATTGACCTCATCTCTGCTGCAGGACTATTCAAGACAGTCTCAGAGTTCTCTCCCTGCTATGAACTTCTTGTCAAAGAGTTCATTGTGAATCTTCAGGAGGATTGCTCAAATGGTAAGTCATCTGAGTTCAGAAAAGTGTTTGTGAGAGGTAAGTGTGTTGAGTTCTCTCCTCAAACCATAAATCAATATCTAGGAAGAGAAACAGATGGACCAAATGAGCTAGGCAAAACAGATAATCAAATCTGTAAGGTGATCACTGCAAATCAGGTCAAGGCTTGGCATGTGAAGGGAAAGCTCTCTGTGAGCATGCTTACCAGAAAGTATGCCATGCTGAACAGGATTGGAACTGCTAACTGGGTGCCTACCAACCACACTGCTTCAATCTCAACTGGTCTGGCCAGATTCATCTATGCTGTGGGAACTCAAACCAAGATGGACTATGGAGCTTTTATCTTTGATCAAACCATGAAGCATGCCAGCTCCTCTGCAACAAAGCTGCCAATAGCTTTTCCATCATTGCTGTGTGGTATTGTACTCAATCAATACCCTGGAATTCTCACTGACAAGGATACAGCCTGCAAAAGAGAAAGCCCCTTGGCTTTTCACTACAAGTTATTCCTCAGTCATCATGCAGCAGATGTTGAAGCACCTTCTAGGACATCTGCAGGTCCTTCAACTACTAGGAATCCAATCTCCAAGAAGACTTTAATTGCTGAACTCAAAAGCACCTGCAAAGAGCTTGAAGCTAGAAAGCAGAAGCTTGAGGAAATCATTAAAAGGTTGGAAAGTGAAGAAGATCAGAATGCTGCATCTGATGAAGACAGTGAAGCTGATGAAGAAAGTGAAGCTGATAAAGAAACTGGAGTGGAGGAAGAAACTGAGAGTGATGAATCTGAGTGATCAATGTATGTGAGGCAAATGTAATGACAGCAATGTATTTGGAATAGTGTCTTTGGCCCCTAATTTTGTGTCTACCAAGGGGGAGAACAACATCAAATAATTATAATTGCTGTTTAAGTATGAATGAAAAAATCTGTTTGTTTGCTTCTGAACTGAATAAGTGTTTTTCTGTTGCAACAAGATTGGATACATATATGTTTGAGGGGGAGTAATCTCAAATAAGAATCAACAGAAAAGTATTGCTATACTCTGATAAAAAGAACTTTTGCTGCACTCTGAAAACCAGAAAAGATGTTAGCCAAAAATTAGCCAAAGGGGGAGTTTGTAGATGTTTAAGAATTGGCAGAATTTTTGACCAAACAAGAAATGTTAAATTCAGTTCAGAATGTCCTATCAGATGTTGGGACATTATCAAACAGAGTATGTGAACTTATTTCAGGATGTCTCATCAGTTGTTGGGACATTGTGTAAATAACTTCAGTTCAGTTTTTCAGAATGTCCCAACAGATGTTGAGACATCTCAGACCTGCTACCAGAATTAATTAATGATTAACTGATCAGAGATATTTAAGGAGAGTTATCTGGAATTAATTAATGATGGTTAAAAACAGAACAAGGCGCATCTGTAGGGAGTTTTATATTGAAGATTCAGATTAAAACAGAAGACCTAAATCACCTAGAATCTAGGAGGTAACAAACCCTAAATTCAAGGTGGAAGCTGCATGCGCATTAGGGCTGGATCCTCTGCAGAAAGCCCAAATTACAGATACCTATTTAAGCAACAGAAACTCATAGAATTGAGTACTAATTTCAGAAGACCAAATAGGGTGTCTAGTGTTTTTAATAGCAGGTTGTTTTATTGTACCACTTTATAAGCTTTTAAGCAAAAGTGCATTTGTGACTTGATTGAAACTGTTAAGTAAGATCAAGCTGTAGTGTTTGAAGGATGTCTTCAATTTTTGTAAACTTGTAAACTTGATCACTGTGTGATTGAGGGGGAGTGAGTAGGGTACTCTTATCTAAGGTGTGTCTTAGGTAGAAATTGCATTGGGTAGTTATTAAGTGATAGATTAAACAGGGTGGTTTAAGTCTAGAATTAATAATACTTATAGTGGATTTCCTCCTGGCTTGGTAGCCTCCAGATGTAGGTGTGGTTATACACTGAACTGGGTTAACAAACTTCTGTGTTGTTTACTTTTCTTGCTATTTAAGTTTTGGTTAAATTTGTCAAGTGTCCTATCAAGTGTTGGGACATCTCTTAGGACATCTCATACCTGATCACAGAATTTCAGGAATGAATTATTTAATTTTTATTCTTAAATTTGAATTTTAGAAATAATAAAATACAAGAACTTATAATTTTCTTATTTCAATTATATATTTATCTACCAATTTTATTTTTGGAAGAACATGATTTATTTCTCTCCTCTAGCTATTTTCAGATATTACCACCACCTCTTAGACTTTGTCCAGGGGAAATGGGTTGAAATTATTCCATGGAGATTTGTGTTTCGGATAATATGTTTTCTAAATCTTGTCTGGATATTTTTGGATGACCTTGTCCAGGGCTAGGTCCAGACGATGTGGGTCGAAAAACATCAGTTGAGAATTGTGTTTTGGCAAAGATCTTTTGTAAATCTTGTTTGGCAATTTTCGGATGACCTTGTCCAGGGCTGGGTCCAGACGATGTGGGCCGAAAAACATCAGAGGAGATTTGTGTTTTGGCAAAGATGTTTTGTAAATCTTGTCTGGTGATTTTCGGATGACCTTATCCTGGGCTGGGTCCAGACGATGTGGGCCGAAAAACATCAGAGGAGATTTGTGTTTTGGCAAAGATGTTTTGTAAGTCTTCTCTGTTGATTTTCGGATGACCTTGTCCAGGGCTGGGTCCAGACGATGTGGGTCGAAAAACATCAGCGGAGATTTGTGATTTGGCAAAGATGTTTTTTAAATATTGTTTGCCGATTTTATGATGATGTCCTTCTCCAGGGCTGGGTCCAGATGATGTTGGTCGAAAAACATTTGTGCCTTTAGTTAATGAGTTAATCGTCCTAGCTTGAGTTTGAAAGAAAGAATGGTAGGAAACTAGTACAAGACAAATTACTAAATATTTTTTCATTGCTAAAAATTCACCCATAATCGTCACTAGAAAAACAAAATATTATTTTTATGAACTAGTTTATCTAATGAAAAAAGAGAAATGAAAAATAGGGTATTTATAATGTCCTATTTTTTATAACCTTAACCAAAGTGATATTTCTTATCCTTTCATAATTAATTTTATTGAACCTATTTTAAAACAGTCAAATATTTCTTCTCATTTTTATGTGATAAAAGAATAACCTTTACCTATGTTAACATAAATATACATTTGTAAATATTGAAATATAGAAAAAAAAGATATTCTTAGAAAAGTTTCATATTTTTCAAAATAATAGAAATATCAAATCTTTTTTTTTTGAAAAAATATTCAAGATAGCTTCAAATTATAATGATATATTGGTTTAATGTTTTATATCCAAAAATTGAATCAATAAAAACGTATAATGGATAAAGTAAGAAATAAATATAAGAAGCCAATAAGGGTAATGGAAGAAGATTGAGAAAACTGTTTTCTTAAATTTAAATTTCTAAAAATATATTCCTATTTAATAAATGAATAAATAAAGATATTTAGTTAAAGTAACATGGGTTAAAAAAAACAATTATATAAGTTTTGTCAATGTTAAGAAAAAAGTAAAGAGATAGAATTAAAAAGGGATAAAATTAAGGTATTCTTTTATAAATAGAATCGACAAAAAATAAAATGGATTTCTTTTGTTGAAAACATTTATATTGATTATGATATTGTAAACAAAAACAATAAAGAGAAGGGTTAATATACTTTTTAGTCCCTATAAATTTTGAAATTTCATTTTTCGTCCCTCATGAGTTTTGACAACGGTTTTAGCTGGTTTTGGCAACGGTTTTTTTTGTAAAATCTGTTGCCAAAAGGCAGGGAAGGACTAAAAATGAAATTATAAAATTTATAAGGACTAAACAGTATATTAACCCTAAAGAGAATGAATAAAAAAAATTTAGGGCTATTTTTGTTAACAACTTTTATATAATTTTAACCTATAGTGAATCGAAAAAAAGATGAACATTAGTAGTTAGTGAAAAAGTAAGAGTTATTTTGGATAGATAATGAAAAAGAAATATTTTCGACTAAAGAATTATAAATTTAGTTCTTTTTTAAGATTTTAAATTTTGAAATACAAATAAATATGTAAGATTAAAGAGAACAAATAAAAAAGGCAAAAAAAATATAATTATATTTTTTTAGAACTTTTACCTAATTTTATATAATGTACAAAATAGAAAAGAGAGTTAATAATGAAAAATTGTGTTTTGTTTATTGTTATAAATTTTTACGTAATATTTACCTTAAGAAATCACTAAAACAAGATGGTAAAATGAACATAGATAGATATTAATTAGGGTGTGTGTAGTATCATCACAAAAAACGCATATCTTCTTTATATACAAACTCTACTTATTAGCTTATCAGAAGGAAAAAAAAAACAGATCGAAACAGTTTTCCTATGGCCAAATAAGCTTCTTGAAAAATAATAAACTTAAAATAAAATATTTTTAATAATGAAAATAGTTGACCATGCTTCCACGTTAACTGAAAGAAAGACATTTTGAGACAAACAAACCTATTTTACTATTGAGGCCTAGTTCTTATTTTATGGCACGGTGGTATAGTCACCCAAGATATTTAAGAAACTAATATAGAATAACATAAGTGAGAAAATAATATTATACAAAATTTTAGATTCAAATATTTGTCTTGTATAACTCTATGGTTTTGTAAGATAAAGTACCTACATGTATGTACAATTGAAAATGTTTTATTGTTAAAATTAAATAATATTAATTAAAAAGTCAGCTCTCAACATATTTATTATTTAATAGACAAGTTTTTTAAAATATAATATTATATATTTAACGAGTTATCTCTCATCTAAAAGAATATTAGACACAAGAGAAATATTAAATATTAAATAAAGTAGTTTCCATATTTTAACATTTGATGCTTCGAATAAAACACCAAATTGGATCGGTAAGAGATATGTTATCTCTTTTATTATATGTAAGACATTAGTTGTATATGAGAGAAAATGTAAATGTTAGATTGATGAATTTTATTAAATGAATAATTATAATTATTATAACTTTAAGTGAATTACACATGTTGTTATTCTAATTTATTTTTGATGAGAGGTTAGCTTTCTCTTTCATAAATCTATGCAAAGTATGACCAAGACACAAATAATAGAATAATTATAATTTGCAGGAATGAATTATTTAATTTTGATTCTTAAATTTGAATTTTAGAAATAATACAATACAAGAACTTATAATTTTCTTATTTCAATTATATATTTATCTACCAATTTTATTTTTGGAAGAACATGATTTATTTCTCTCCTCTAGCTATTTTCAGATATTACCACAACCTCTTAGACTTTGTCCAGGGGAAATGGGTTGAAATTATTCCATGGAGATTTGTGTTTCGGATAATATGTTTTCTAAATCTTGTCAGGATATTTTTGGATGACCTTGTCCAGGGCTAGGTCCAGACGATGTGGGTCGAAAAACATCAGTTGAGAATTGTGTTTTGGCAAAGATCTTTTGTAAATCTTGTTTGGCAATTTTCGGATGACCTTGTCCAGGGCTGGGTCCGGACGATGTGGGCCGAAAAACATCAGAGGAGATTTGTGTTTTGGCAAAGATGTTTTGTAAATCTTGTCTGGTGATTTTCGGATGACCTTGTCCTGGGCTGGGTCCAGACGATGTGGGCCGAAAAACATCAGAGGAGATTTGTGTTTTAGCAAAGATGTTTTGTAAGTCTTCTCTGTTGATTTTCGGATGACCTTGTCCAGGGCTGGGTCCAGACGATGTGGGTCGAAAAACATCAGCGGAGATTTGTGATTTGGCAAAGATGTTTTTTAAATCTTGTTTGCCGATTTTATGATGATGTCCTTCTCCAGGGCTGGGTCCAGATGATGTTGGTCGAAAAACATTTGTGCCTTCAGTTAATGAGTTAATCGTCCTAGCTTGAGTTTGAAAGAAAGAATGGTAGGAAACTAGTACAAGACAAATTACTAAATATTTTTTCATTGCTAAAAATTCACCCTTAATCGTCACTAGAAAAACAAAATATTATTTTTATGAACTAGTTTATCTAATGAAAAAAGAGAAATGAAAAATAGGGTATTTATAATGTCCTATTTTTTATAACCTTAACCAAAGTGATATTTCTTATCCTTTCATAATTAATTTTATTGAACCTATTTTAAAACAGTCAAATATTTCTTCTCATTTTTATGTGATAAAAGAATAACCTTTACCTATGTTAACATAAATATACATTTGTAAATATTGAAATATAGAAAAAAAAACATATTCTTAGAAAAGTTTCATATTTTTCAAAATAATAGAAATATCAAATCTTTTTTTTTTGAAAAAATATTCAAGATAGCTTCAAATTATAATGATATATTGTTTTAATGTTTTATATCCAAAAATTGAATCAACAAAAACGTATAATGGATAAAGTAAGAAATAAATATAAGAAGCCAATAAGGGTAATGGAAGAAGATTGAGAAAACTGTTTTCTTAAATTTAAATTTCTAAAAATATATTCCTATTTAATAAATGAATAAATAAAGATATTTAGTTAAAGCAACATGGGTTAAAAAAAACAATTATATAAGTTTTGTCAATGTTAAGAAAAAAGTAAAGAGATAGAATTATAAAGGGATAAAATTAAGGTATTCTTTTATAAATAGAATCGACAAAAAATAAAATGGATTTCTTTTGTTGAAAACATTTATATTGATTATGATATTGTAAACAAAAACAATAAAGAGAAGGGTTAATATACTTTTTAGTCCCTATAAATTTTGAAATTTCATTTTTCGTCCCTCATGAGTTTTGACAACGGTTTTAGCTGGTTTTGGCAACGGTTTTTTTTGTTAAATCTGTTGCCAAAAGGCAGGGAAGGACTAAAAATGAAATTATAAAATTTATAGGGACTAAATAGTATATTAACCCTAAAGAGAATGAATAAAAAAACTTTAGGGCTATTTTTGTTAACAACTTTTATATAATTATAACCTATAGAGAATCGAAAAAAAGATGAACATTAGTAGTTAGTGAAAAAGTAAGAGTTATTTTGGATAGATAATGAAAAAGAAATATTTTCGACTAAAGAATTATAAATTTAGTTCTTTTTTAAGATTTTAAATTTTGAAATACAAATAAATAAGTAAGATTAAAGAGAACAAATAAAAAAGGCAAAAAAAATCGAATTATATTTTTTTAGAACTTTTACCTAATTTTATATAATGTACAAAATAGAAAAGAGAGTTGATAATGAAAAATTGTGTTTTGTTTATTGTTATAAATTTTTACGTAATATTTACCTAAAGAAATCACTAAAATAAGAGGGTAAAATGAACATAGATAGATATTAATTAGGGTGTGTGTAGTATCATCACAAAAAAACGCATATCTTCTTTATATACAAACTCTACATATTACCTTATCAGAAGGAAAAAAAAAAAACAGATCGAAACAGTTTTCCTATGGCCAAATAAGCTTCTTGAAAAATAATAAAATTAAAATAAAATATTTTTAATCATGAAAATAGTTGACCATGCTTCCACGTTAGCTGAAAGAAAGACATTTTGAGACAAACAAACCTATTTTACTATTGAGGCCTAATTCTTATTTTATGACACGGTTGTATAGTCACCCGAGATATGTAAGAAACTAATATAGAATAACATAAGTGAGAAAATAATATTATACAAAATTTTAGATTCAAATATTTGTCTTGTATAACTCTATGTTTTTGTAAGATAAAGTACCTACGTGTATGTACAATTGAAAATGTTTAATTGTTAAAATTAAATAATATTAATTAAGAAGTCAGCTCTCAACATATTTATTATTTAATAGACTAGTTTTTTAAAATATAATATTATATATTTAACGAGTTATCTCTCATCTAAAAGAATATTAGACACAAGAGAAATATTAAATATTATATAAAGTAGTTTCCATATTTTAACATTTGATGCTTCGAATAAAACACCAAATTGGATCGGTAAGAGATATGTTATCTCTTTTATTATATGTAAGACATTAGTTGTATATGAGAGAAAATGAAAATGTTAGATTGATGAATTTTATTAAATGAATAATTATAATTATTATAACTTTAAGTGAATTACACATGTTGTTATTCTAATTTATTTTTGATGAGAGGTTAGCTTTCTCTTTCATAAATCTATGCAAAGTATGACCAAGACACAAATAATAGAATAATTATAATTTGCAGGAATGAATTATTTAATTTTTATTCTTAAATTTGAATTTTAGAAATAATACAATACAAGAACTTATAACTTTCTTATTTCAATTATATATTTACCTACCAATTTTATTTTTGGAAGAACATGATTTATTTCTCTCCTCCAGCTATTTTCAGATATTACCACCACCTCTTGGACTTTGTCCAGGGGAAATGGGTTGAAATTATTCCATGGAGATTTGTGTTTCGGATAATATGTTTTCTCAATCTTGTCTGGATATTTTTGGATGACCTTGTCCAGGGCTAGGTCCAGACGATGTGGGTCGAAAAACATCAGTTGAGAATTGTGTTTTGGCAAAGATCTTTTGTAAATCTTGTTTGGCAATTTTCGGATGACCTTGTCCAGGGCTGGGTCCAGACGATGTGGGCCAAAAAACATCAGAGGAGATTTGTGTTTTGGCAAAGATGTTTTGTAAATCTTGTCTGGTGATTTTCGGATGACCTTGTCCTGGGCTGGGTCCAGATGATGTGGGCCGAAAAACATCAGAGGAGATTTGTGTTTTGGCAAAGATGTTTTGTAAGTCTTCTCTGTTGATTTTCGGATGACCTTGTCCAGGGCTGGGTCTAGACGATGTGGGTCGAAAAACATCAGCGGAGATTTGTGATTTGGCAAAGATGTTTTTTAAATCTTGTTTGCCGATTTTATGATGATGTCCTTCTCCAGGGCTGGGTCCAGATGATGTTGGTCGAAAAACATTTGTGCCTTCAGTTAATGAGTTAATCGTCCTAGCTTGAGTTTGAAAGAAAAAATGGTAGGAAACTAGTACAAGACAGATTACTAAATATTTTTTCATTGCTAAAAATTCACCCATAATCGTCACTAGAAAAACAAAATATTATTTTTATGAACTATTTTAAAAGTGATATTTCTTATCCTTTCATAATTAATTTTATTGAACCTATTTTAAAACAGTCAAATATTTCTTCTCATTTTTATGTGATATAAGAATAACCTTTACATATGTTAACATAAATATACATTTGTAAATATTGAAATATAAAAAAAAACATATTCTTAGAAAAGTTTCATATTTTTCAAAATAATAGAAATATCAAATCTTTTTTTTTTTTGAAAAAATATTCAAGATAGCTTCAATAAAAACATATAATGCATAAAGTAAGAAATAAATATAAGAAGCCAATAAGGGTAATGGAACCTGTAAACAACCCAACCCCCTCACATTTAATGTTCTAGAACAAGGACCCTCAGACTTGGATCAGTTATGAGAAGTGTAAACACTTCTAACCCGGAGGTACAGTGTTTAAAATAACCATAAAAGATCCTCCTCTAATTCACCTCAGACGCTGAAGGTCATAAAAAGGTCATCCAGACTTAGCAGGCTTCCCAGATAGCCCTAGCACTACAAGAAATCTGTAGCACAGAGTTCTTAAGAAGAAACCCATGTCTGAACTGTGTTTCATATTCCCGCACCAGACCGAAATGGAATGGGAAAGAATATGAAGCCACTCTAGCCTATGTGTCACTCAGGTCCCAAGTATAGGACCCTAATCAGTCAATGAAACCCCACCCACCAAGGAAAACCAGATCCAGCACAGTGATAATGACAGTATGAAAATGCATAAAACTGTAAAGGAAAGCAATAAATAAAGTTGTACATAAAGCAATAAATAAAGCAAATAAATAAGCACAAGTAGCACATAACACCCCCGTAAACACAAATCAAACAAGCGCTAGGAGGAACCCACAAAAAGAACCAGAAGCCCTGGTTGCAATATAAGGGTTCCCAGCAGACTCGCCAAGCTGTACAAGCGCGAACGGTCGGCGAAAGGAGAAATGAAAGTGAATGAATAGAGTCTCCAGCTAGGAATTTATATCCCGAAGGAAAGGTAATGCTGCATAAACCTAGAAAAGATATGGATAAGACGGTTGCGAACCAGAGAAGTTGAGAAAGGGGTTGGTTATAACCTGGGAAGGTATTAGCACCCAGATTGTCTGTCGTACTCGACGGGATCCACGCTTGAAAGTTTGTGTTTAAAGGGGTAGTGTATGTGCTATCTGTGTGCAAGAGCTGGAAAAGAATATACAAGTGTCAGTGCAAAAGAGAAGTGAAGTGAGGTGCTCAGGAATAAGGCTTAAAAGAAGAATGATGGAAGAGGGAGGAAGAGACCGAGACTTTTGTTCGATAACAGTTAAGTTATGACTACGTATCCTCTCGTGCAATGAGGAAGTCAGAACACCGTAGTTCGACTCAAAGAGACTGAAAGATAAATTGACTGATGAACTGCTTGCTTGTATATGCTCAAGTGTGTGACCTGTCTGTTTCAGGTGCTAACTGTCTTGCATTACACGGAAGAAGCAAGTTCTCGTTTATGAGTGAAGATGATGAGAAAATAATCCCGAAGGAGACGATTATTGTTTGTTTTTGTGTTTTCAATCTTTTATTTCATTTTGTGCTTGTCATAAATTAATGAGTTTAAGCCTAAACCAAGGGTTAGTAAACTCATCATATCCTCCCTTTGATTAGGGATAATGAGAATACCTTAAGTATGAGATAAACACCTCACACTTAATTACCATGATGATGTAAGATTAAGATCATTAACTTACTTGTGATTATTTAGATGTTTTTGTTTAGTGTTAAGTAATGAGTTTAAGCCATAATCAAGGATTTAATGGACCCATTACACCATCCTAATAGAAGGATAATAGATGAGAACATTTAAGCTGAGGAAGATACCTCAACTTAATCCGTGATTAGGGATTAACCTCATGACAAAACAAACCTTTATTAAAGTGGATTTTAGTTAATGGTAAGGTTAAGAAGTGGATTTTATGGTTTGTAAGACAACTTGAGGGGGACTTGTCCATTAACACTAGGGTTAGTCCTTCTTAACCAATTAAGGAAGAATTAGAACCCTAATGCAAGGCCTAAGTTACAAGCTATTGTCTTAGTGATTATTAAGATGGATTGATTAAGAGGTTTAAACACATTAAGGGTTTAACACTTAGGATTAAAGTTATACACTCCATCCAAAGAGAAGGATGCAGGCATAACCTTAATCACAAAGCCTTAAAACCTTAAAGGTTTAGTCTCTTATTATGAGATGAGAGGAGAGACACAATGAAGACACAAAGGTAAAAACTAAGAGGGGACTAACCAAAACCCTAATTATTGTCATGCTTGGATGTTCCTATGGTTTGTAAGGCTTGCAAGAGATCTTCAGAGAAGCCGCCAATGGAAGAAGCAGAAGAAACAAGTTAACTTACTTCATTGAAGAAGATAAGTTACTTGAAGAAAGAAAGTGAATGATGAACATGAATGAGCAAGCTCACTCTAATGCAGAAGAAAATGCAACAATGATGCATAAAAAGAAAGAGAAGAGAAATGAGAAGTGAAGGCAAATTCACTTCTCAAAGTACTTATCACCTGAAATGGTTAGCATAAAGAAAGGAATGAAATGAAAATGAAGCAAATGCAAAGATGCAAACGAAAACCAGAAGCATAAAAATGATGCAAATGATGCTATGAGATGATGCAAAGACATGTCAAGTGTTATGAATGTTCATATAAGAGATGAGAATGCAAATGAAGCATGTAGGGAGCATGAAAGCACATGAAAGTTAATGGAATGAAATGAATGCATATCATAGAAAATGAATGAAGAAATGATCAAGCATGATTCTAATGTGTCCTATAATGTCTTAGGAGTCATGTGAATGTATGAAATGTCATGGTAAGTTCATGAATGAATGCTTATGCAAGATGTATGCAAATGATCATGAGAAATTAGGGTTTTAATGCAACATGAGATGCAAAAGTCAAAAACAGAAGCAAATCATAAGATAAACAATTGCAAACGAACTCAAAGGAACCCTAACCCCATATGATATCACACCCCAAAGGAGAAGTCCTAACTCTTAACCTAAAGAAAGTTGTGATTTTTCTAAGTTATCTAGGGTTTTAAGGCACCTAAAGGGAGAAAATACAAATCAAATAAAAAATGCAAGATAAATTTGTAACAAAAATATGCTAGACACTACATGCTATATGAAGATCAATGCAAAAATAATCAATGTCATACCATTCATGGTTAAGCAGAAAAGAATTCTTGAGGTTAGGGTTCAAAAATGGGAATTTTATGAACCTTAAATTCAAGAAAAATGTCAAAGAGTGTTCAAAACCAAAAAGAAATTTGTGTGAATGGTTTGACAATGTTTCTAAATGACCTAAGATGCAATGTGAATTTTTTTGGAATTTTTAGAAACCTAAATGATATTTTAATTAATTAATTTCCATTAATTAATTAAAATAAACATTAAAATATTTTAAAAATAGTTTTTTAATGCAAAAAATAAAAATAAAAATGTTTTCTGGTTGAGAAAAATATTTGAAATGAAAATGCAAAAGGAAAATATTTTTAGGATTTTCTAGCTATTTTAAATAAAATATGCAAAACAAATAAGAAAAAATGAAATAAAAATGTGAATTAATGAAAGTATCCAAATCTGATGGTCTGGATTGAACCTGGGGGAAACTGGCTTGACCTGGCGCGCATCTGGACGGTCTAGGTTCAAACTTATTAAAACCTAATTAATTAATTAATTAAACATGATTTAAACTTAATGAAATGATCCGAGCCTTTCAAAAACGCGTTAACCCTAAGATCCAATGGCTAAGATTCAAACTCAACCTAATTACTCAGCTAACCCTAATTATGCCCTAAGCACTTTCAGGTGACCGGAACAGTGTTCCGGTCATCTTCTCCGGCCACTCAAACTTGCTAACTCTCTCAATTCGTAAAATAAACTCACCAAAATCTCCAGAAATGATCCCTAACTCATTCTAAACAAGATTCAGCTAACAAAAATAATTTATTTCACATGAACATCAAGATTCGAAGCAAAACAGAAAATTACACAAAAATTTCAGAAGCTTCATACATGCTTAATATTCAATCTTTTTCAAAACCAAAAGGTGCAGTGTGATCAGTGAAGCATGGGGAACAATCTAAGAACTTAAAATTTCATTTCTGGAAAATTTGTTCTTGAGGTTACCTGAAGTGAAGCTTTCTCAGTTTGAAGCTTCTGAACCTCCTCTCTTGTGAAAACTCACTCCAATGATCCTCCTGGTGATGCTTTGATGCTTGGAGGAAGTTTTTTATGGTTGGTTTGAGAGCTTTCACTCTTGCTGGTCAGAAATCGTGTTTTGGCTATGGAGGGTTTTTGGTTGTTTTAATGGTTGCTTTGTGTTCTATAGATGATTTTGAGATGAATGGTGAAATTTGTTTGGAGTTTGAGTGGCTGAGCTGTGTGTTTCGAAGGCTTTTGCAAATGGGGTGGTTTTTTGGAATGCTGAGTTCTTGGAGCTCTTGGCTTGTGTATGTTATGAAAATGAATCCTTGAAGCATGCTTGTAAAGTCCTGATAGGCCAGAGAGTGGGTGGTGGACTGTGGTGATTGGTATGGGTGTTTTTGCACAAAGTCAATAAAGTTTGTACTTGAGGTATGGGCTGGTGTGCAGCTGGCTTTTTGGCTTGTCCTGGTTCAACAAGGATCAAGGAGAGCCATGGAATGCATTGTGTGGCAATTCAGCAAGTTTGTGAGAAGTTATGTGCTCTTTTGCAAATTTCATGAAGTTTGGCCCTTTTGAGATTTCTTGAAGTTCAAGTCATAGAATGAGATGATTCTTGGGCCAATTCTGACTTTTAGGCAATTCACTATGTTGGTATGATGTTTAGAAGTGTATTAGAAGTCACAAAATGGCTTGGCAAGTGGTTTTGCAAAAATCCCTCTTTGGTGCATTCTTGAAAATTATAGGATTTTTGCCAACTTTGAAAGATCATAACTTGAGTTCCATAATGAATTAGAACTTGTTCTTGTACTTTTTGAAAAGGGAATGATTTAATCTACAACTTTCATGACCAACAATTTTTCATTTGAAGCATTTTTGGTTAAGAAAGAGGAGGTTGAAAAACTTTCCCAAAATGGAAAGTTTAAATTACAAGTCATTTCCATTTTTGGCAACTTTTGGTTTAGCTCACTTTTCTTCATTTTTGTGAACTTCCAAGTGTAAACACCCCAAATTTGCCCTCACTAAGTTCATACCATGGCTTGTTATCTTTCATATTTGCATTAGTTCAAGCATACCATATCATATTGCATTTTTGCTTCACTGCATTGGTTCAAGTTCATCTGCATCTAGGGTTTGTGATCTGAGCAATCCAGGATCCATCTATGCCATTCCAAAGGACATCAATCATTCCAAAAGGGTCCATGTATGTTAAATCATCATATTATATCCTTCAAAGATCAAGGAAGTCAAAGAATCACAAGAACTGGGAAAGCATGGAAGCAGAGCTAGGGTTTCACTACACAGATGACCTGAAATTAGGGTTTTGGTTTCAGAGGCCATGACTCCAAATTTTTTGGTCATTCTTGTTTCTAAGGGTCTCAATATGTTATAAGGATCATGTGTACCAAGTTTGATGAAGAAATTCATTGTGGAAGTCATTTGTTCAGTGGGTAACTTCTTGAGCAAGTCAGAGCAAAATCAGGGTATCTAAGGCCCCCAACATGGAACCAAAGTGGATTTTTCATCAAATTGAAGTTATATGATCTTTATTTGATCATTGAAGTGTTTAGAAATTCACAAAATTGAAGAAAAGTGAGCTAAAACAAAAGTTGCCAAAAATGGAAATGACTTGTAATGTAAACTTTCCATTTTGGGAAAGTTTTTCAACCTCCTCTTTCTCAACCAAAAATGCTTCAAATGTAAAATTGTTGGTCATGAAAGTTGTAGATTGGATCATTCCCTTTTCAAAAAGTACAAGAACAAGACCTAATTCATTTTGGAACTCAAGTTATGGCTTGTCAAAGTTGGCAAAAATCACATAATTTTCAAGAATGCACCAAAGAGGATTCTTTGCAAAACCACTTGCCAATTCATTTTGTGACTTCAAACACACTTCTAATCATCATACAAACATTGTAAATTGCATAAAAATCAGATTTTCCCAATGAATTGCATCATTACATGCCTTGAACATCAAGAAATTACAAAAGGGCCAAAGCTTCATGAATTTGCAAGACACCACATAAACTTCCATCCACTTGCTGAATTGCCTCAAGACTGATTCTATGGACATCCTTGATCCATGTTGCGCATGGACAAGCCAATGAGCCAGCTACACCATTGCCCATACCTCAAGTACAACACTTTTGACTTTTTGGCAAGAAGCCCATACCAATCACCACAGTCCACCACCCACTCTCTGCCCAATCTAGACTCTACAAGCATGCTTCAAGGGTCATTTTTCATAAAACACACAAGCCTAAAACTCCAAGAACTCAACATAGCAAAAATCACCCCAACTTGCAAAAGCCTTCGAATCTCTCAGCTCACTCACTCAATCTTCAAACCAATTTCACCATTGATCTCAAAATCACTCACTAACCACAAAGCAACCATTAAACCAGCCAAAAACACCCCATACACAAAACACGATTCTTGGCCCGTTGAAGTGTAATCTCATAAACCAGCCACTCTCAAAGCCTTCCAAGCATCAAAGCTTCATCAGGAGGCTAAAGGGAGTCATTTTGCATAAAGGAGGGATCCTGAAAGCTCTCATTTGTATTTCTCAAGCTCAGGTAGTCATCTCAAATCATTTTTCCAGAACTTCTATTTTATGTTCCAATGTGAAAGAGCATGCTTCACTGATTATTCTGAGCTTTGTATTTTTGAAAATGGTGAAGAAATGAGTATTTACTGAACCTCTGAAATTTTTAGCATTTTTGATATTTCCTTCGAATCTTGTTCATGAGCAATTATAAATCTGTTTTGAGGTTAGATTAGTGTTTAGGAGGATGGGAGGAAATGATCTGGAGCTTTAGAGCTCCAAAAATGACCTAGGGAGAGGTTTTGAAATTCTCAGGGGAGAAGGCTGCTGGAGAAGACGACCGAAGCTCTTCTCCGGTGGCCTGAAAGTGATTACTGTGCTTAATTAGGGTTAGGGCATTGTTTGAATGTGAGCCGTCTGATTTTTAGTTCTCGCGTGAGATGGAGGGTGGAGATTATGTCATTAACTTTTAATTAAGATTTAATAATTAATTAATTAGGTTTAGTTGGATTTGAATTCTGATCACTGGATGTGGCGCGCAGTCAACCAATATTTTCCCAGTTTTAATCTAAGCCATTGGATCACCATACTTCTGTCTTATTTAATTTTTATTTCATTTTTCTTCATTTATTTTGTACATTTTATTTAAAATAGTTAGAAAATTCCAAAAAATATTTTCTCTTGCATTTTCACTCCAAATAATGTTCTTAACCCAAAAATATTTTTATTTTTATTTTTTGCATTAAAAAATCATTTTTAAAACATTTATATGTTTATTTTAACTAATTAATGGAAATTAATTAATTAAAATATCATTTAGGTTTTTAAAAATCCCAAAAAAATTCACATTGCATCTTAGGACATTTAGAAACATTATCATACCATCCATACAAATTTATTTTTGGTTTTGAATAATCTTTGATAATTTTCTTGAATTTAGGGTTCATAAATTCCTATTTTTGAACCCTAACTTCAAGAATTCTTTTCTGCCTAACCATGAATGGTATGCCAATGATTCTTTTTGAATTAATCTTCATTTGAGATGTAGTATCTAGCATAATTTTGTCACAAATTTCTTCTGCATTTTTTATTTGATTTGCATTTTTTTCCCTTTAGGTGCCTTAAAACCCTAGATAACTTAGAAAATTCACAACTTCCATTAAGTTAAGAGTTAGGTCTCCTCCTTTGGGGTGTGATATCATATGGGGTTAGGGTTCCTTTGTTTGCATTTTCAATTTTTTATCTTATCATTTGCTTCTGTTTTTGACCTTTGCATCTCATGTTGCATGAAAACCCTAATTTCTCATCTTCATTTGCATACATCTTACATACGCATTCATTCAAGAACTTTCCATGACATTTCTTGCATCCACATGACTTCTAAGACATCCTAGGACACATTATAATCATGCTTGATCATTTCTTCATCCATTTTCCATGTTATGCATTCATTACATTCCATGAACATTCATGAACTTTCATGCTCCTTTCATGCTTCATTTGCATTCTCATCACTTGTATGATCATCCATAGCTCTTCATTTGCATCTTTTATAATCCTTTACCTCATGTTTATGCTTCTGGTTTTGGTTTACATCCTTGCATACTTTTCATTCTCATTTCATTTCATTTCTTTATGCTAACTTTTCAGGTGGTAAGTACTTTGAGAAGTGAATTTGCCTTCACTTCTCACTCCTCTTCTCATCTCTCTTATGTATTCATTGCTGCATTTTGCTTTTGATTTAGAGTGAGCTTACTCATTCATGTTCCTCCTTCACTTTCTTTCTTCAAGTAACTTATCTTCTTAAGTGAAGTAAGTTAGCTTGTTTCTTCTGCTTCTCCTCCTTTCATCTGCTTCTTCCTTGGTGGCTTTTCTTGAAGATCTCTTGCAAGCCTCATAAACCCTAGGAACACCCAAGCATGATAACAATTAGGGTTCTGATTAGTCCCCCATTAGTTTTACCTTTGCGTCTCTCCTCTCATCTCATGATCAGAGACTAAACCTTTAAGGTTTTAAGGCTTTGTGATTAAGATTATGCCTGCATCCTTCTCTTAGGATGGAATGTATAACTTTAATCCTAAGTGTTAAACCCTTAATGTGTTTAAATCTCTTAATTAATCCATCTAATAATCACTAAGACAATAAGCTTGAAACTTGGGCCTTGCATTAGGGTTCTAATTCTTCCTTAAGTGGTTAAGGATTAACCCTAGTGTTAATGGACAAGTCCCCCTCAAGTTGTCTTACAAACCATAAAATCCACTTCTTAATCTTACCATTAACTAAATTCCACTCTAATAAAGGCTTTGTTTTGTCATGAGGTTAACCCCTAATCATGGATTAAGTTGAGGTATCTTCCTCAGCTTAAATGTTCTCATCTATTATCCTTCTATTAGGATGGTGTAATGAGTCCATTAAATCCTTGATTATGGCTTAAACTCATTACTTAACACTAAACAAAAACTCTAAAACATCTAAATAATCACAAGTAGGTTAATGATCTTGATCCTACATCATGGTTATTAAGTGTGAGGTGTTTACTTCATACTTAAGGTATTCTCATTACCCCTAATCAGAGGGAGGATGTGATGAGTTTACTAACCCTTGGTTTAGGCTTAAGCTCATTGACTTATGACAAACACAAAAAGCAATAAAAAACTGAAAACACAAAAACAAACAATAATCGTCTCCTTCGGGATTCTTTTCTCATCATCTTCAGTCATAAATGAGAACTCGCTTCTTCTGTCTAATGCAAGACAGTTAGCACCTGAGCCAGACAGGTCATACACTTGAGCATAGAGAAGCAAGCAGTTCACCAGTCAATTTATCTTTCAGTCTCTTTGAGTCGAACTACGGTGTTCTGACTTCCTCAATGCACGAGAGGATACGTAGGCATAACTTAACTGTTATCGAACGAAAGTCTCTGTATATTCCCCCTCTTCCAGCATTATTCTTTTAAGCCTCATTCCTGAGGAATTTCACTTCACATCTCTTTTGCATTAAAACCTGTACATTCTTTCCCAGCGTTTGCACACAGATAGCACTGACACTACCCCTTTAAACACAAACTTTCAAGCGTGGATCCCGTCGAGTACGACGGACAATCTAGGTGCTAATACCTTCCCATGTTGTAACCAACCCCTTTTCTCAGTTTCTCTGGTTCGCGACCGTCTTATCCATTTCTTCCTAGGTTTATGCAGCATTACCTTTCCTTCGGGATAAAAATGCCTAGCTGGCGACTCTTTTCAATTCATCTTCATGTTCTCTCTTTCGCCGACCGTTCGCGTCTGTACCCCTTCTGACCCGGTGTCATTTGGTGGGAGCGACAGCTTGGCGACTCTGCTGGGGACCCTTATACTGCAACCAGGGCTTCTGGTTCTTTTGTGGGTTCCTCCTAGCGCTTGTTTGATTTGTGTTTACGGGGGTGTTACGTGCTACTTGTGCTTATTTATTTGCTTTATTTATTGCTTTATGTACAGTTTATCTATTTCCTTTCTTTACTGTTTTATGCATATTCATACTGTCATTATCATTGCTGGATCTGCTTCTATTTTGGTGGGTGGGGTTTCATTGAGAGATTAAGGTCCTATACCTGGGACTTGAGTGACACCTAGTCTAGAGTGGCTTCATATTCTTTCCCATTCCATTTCGGTCTGGTGCGGGAATATGAAACACGGTTCAGATGTGGGTTTCTTCTTGAGAACTCTGTGCTACAGATTTCCTGTAGTGCTAGGGCTATCTGGGAAGCCTGCTAAGTCTGGATGACCTTTATTTGACCTTCAGAATCTGGGGTGAATTAGAGGAGGATCTTTTATGGTTATTGTAAACACTGTACCTCCGGGTTAGAAGTGTTTACACTTCTCATAACTGATCCAAGTCTGAGGATCCCTATTCTAGAACAATACCTGTGAAGGGGTTGGGATATTTGCAGGTTTGCAGGAGCCCTTGGCCACATCATACCCTGTTACTATTTTGTTTAAGAATACTTCACTTTGGACAGTTCTTGTGATTACCCTGGACTTGTGACTCTTTATTTGAGTCCCCCACCTGGTTATGGGATTTCTAAGCCTCCATCCGGACCCTTGAACATACATGGACTGTTACCAAGGCAGATAATCAGATCCAGCTCTTGATCACAAACCCTTGCATATCATTTGCATATATCATCATTGCATCATTTAACATTTTCTTATTTGTTTTACAGGGTATCCATCTTTGTATTTGGTATTGGTTTTGACCCCTTTTTGCTGCTTAGACCTCTGCTTCAGTTATCTTCTTCAGCATCTGCTCTAGTTTTCTTCTCCAGTAATCTTCATCAGTCTGTCAGAGACTCACCTCCAGCACCTCCATCAGTCTGCCAGAGACTCACCTCCAGCTTCAGTTTGTGATCTTCATCAGCATTTGTCTTCAGCTTCTTTATCAGCACTCATGGATACTCCAAGGAAAAGCAACATATCTTACCACTTCTTTGAGCCCACCTTGACTGGTATCAGGCAGGTCCAGTCCCTTATCACACCTGACCACATCCCACTGTTTAGAGAGCACTATGAGTGTATTTTGGACATGGTTATGGATCTTGATGCATCTCAGAGAAGCATGATCCACACATGCTTGCAGTTTTATGACCCTCCACTCAGATGCTTCACCTTTCCTGATTTCCAGATGGGACCACTGCTAGAAGATTTTTCCTTGTTGATTGGAGTTCCTATCAGGAGAGGGATCCCTTTCAACCCAGAGATGACTGCTCCCAGAAGTGAAGAGATAGCCAGGGTAGTGCATTTGGAGCCTGCCCTCATTGAGCAGAACTTGACAACAAAAGCTGGAGTTCCAGGCCTCCACTTAGACTTCCTGATTTCTCAGGCCACCCTGAAGGCTGCAGTAGGAGAATGGAAGGAAGTCTGTGCACTTTTAGCCCTCAGTATATATGGGGTTATATTGTTTGCACATGAGCCCAAGTTTATGAGTAAGAATGCCATCCACTTGTTCCTGATGAGAAACCCAGTGCATAAATTGCTGGGAAACTTCTACTACTCAGTCCATCAGAGAAATGAAAAGCAAAGAGGGAAGCTGGTTAGATGTTGTGCTCCTCTTTACTACTCTTGGCTGCTCAGACACTTTCCAAAATCAAATGCCTTCTTGAACCCCCATCAGCAGAGGAATTGGGCTAAGAGGTTCATTGCCTTGACATCAGATGACATCAGGTGGTGCACCCAGAGCACCAAAGGCAAAGATATTATTACCAGTTGTGGGCAATACCCTAATGTGCCTCTGATAGGAGTAAAAGGTTGCATCAACTACAACCCTTTGCTGTTTAAAAGGCAGTTGGGATATGCTTTGGTCCATCCTCCCAGAGGACAAGATTTGGATGAGACTCTCTACTATGAAGTTCAACCCAACTCTACTGTTGTCAAACAGGATGCTTGGGCTTGGGACAACATCCAGACTAAAGGGACAACCATCCTTGGAAGGTGCAACAATATTGCTTCAGCCCAGTACATAGATTGGTCCCGTACTAGAGCTCAGATCACCAGGATGCCTTTCACCTTGGAAGACACACCTGGACCCTCTACAGTACAACCTGTAGCAACTGTCAGCCTGGAAGAATTTGAAAAGCTGAAAGAGAGGAATAATCAGCTATCTGAAGCCCTAAAGAAGACTCTCTGGGAGAGAAATGACGGTCGTCTAGACATTGAGAGATTAGAAAGACTCAAGACTGAGCATCTGACCAAGATTGAAAGGACAGATGACTACATCAGGAAGGCAAGAGTCGGGGAGTTGGTACTGAAGAATGCCTGCAAGGAGGCCAAGATTCAGAAAGCTAGGGCAGAGCATTATCTGGAGGAAAGCCAGGCTAGGTGGATCAGGATCACCGAAGCCCGTGCACAAGAAGACCAAAGGACTCAGGCCAAGATAGAGCAACTGGAGGCCAATGAGAAGAAGCAGCAGGAAGCTTTGTTGGCAGCTCAAAAGGAAATATCAGAATTAAAACTTCGGGTGGGGTTGAAGAGATCAAAGGATCAGGACAGGCATAAGAAGCTGACTAATGCCATTGCTACCAGGAACCTCCTCATTAGGACTATTACAGAGCACCCAGCTGGTCCAGTGATTGAGGCCCTCCTGAAGGAAGTCAGGGAAGATGACTTTGGATTGGATGTCTGATTCCTTTTGCTTGTATCTCTTTTCTTTTGATGTACTTTTTCTTTTGATTGTTGTATTTTTGACCCACCATGGGCATGTATTGTAAATAAACTATGCATTTTCATCCTTTTGTAATATATCAGTTTGTTTTATTTATTGGTGGGCTTTATCTCAACATCACCAGCATTTCCTCGAGGTCTGGAAAGGTCAAAACCAAGAACCAAACCGGATACCCTTGGAAGACAAATAAGCATATTGCATTGCATACTAACATTTTCTTTGTTTTGTAGGTTTTGTTTGTTATTGTTTCTCACTTTGTTGTGGTTTCAGGAAACATTGCTCGCCGAAGAGTGTTCCCTGTCAACCAAACACACCGGTACCCAACGCGAAACAACCATTCGGGCATTCAGATGGATCAGGTACAACAGGACCTGAATGAAGTAAGAAACCAAATGGCTAACGAAAGGGTTGAGATGAGAAATCAAATGACCCATTTTATGGCTGTGATGACTGGCTTAGCTCAGAGCCAGGAAAGGCTAAGGGAATTGGTGGAAAGGCAGACTCCTGAAGAACACCACCCTGGTACAAGAGGAACCAACAATAATGAGCGCGAGCAGCCTCGCATCGACCCACCAGAGTTTCGGCCCCATTTGAACCCATATGCTAATGTCCTAAGAAATGCACAAGGAAACATTGCTGGAGGCAGGATCTTGCAAGAAGATCCTCAGGAAGAGCAGTTCACAGTTATTGGGGCTGGGGATGAGGTGTATGACCGAAGATTGGATGAGATTGCTAAGAAACTGAGGTCTCTAGAATCCCAGAATTCCATATGCTTCGACGTAATGGATATGGGGCTAGTAGATGGGGTGAGAATTCCTCACAAATTCAAACCCCCGTGCTTTGAAAAATATAATGGTACCTCCTGCCCGCGTACTCATCTGCAGTCTTTCTTGGGGAGACTCAAAGCTTATACCATGGACGAGAAATTATAGATGTTCTATTTTGAGGACAGCCTGACTGGGGCATCAAGAAAATGGTATTCGCAACTGACCAGGGCTACTATAAGATGTTGGAAAGACTTGGCCGAAGCCTTCATCCGTCAGTAACAGTACAACCTAGACATGGCTCCCAATAGAACCCTTCTAATGGGCATGTCTCAGTCTTCAAGGGAAAGCTTTCGGGATTATGCTCAGAGGTGGAGACAGCTTGCTGCTGCTGTTCAGCCACCCATGTCTGAATGGGAAATGGCTGACATGTTTATGAACACTCTTCATTAACATATATTGACAGACTTGTTGCTTTCTCTTCCACCAGTTTTACTGATGTAGTTATAGCTGGCGAGAGAATTGAGAGTCTTTTAAAGATGGGCAAAATCTCTGACAACGGTGCAAGCTCCTCCAACAATGCTAGAAAACCTTTTTCAGGACCCTGAAGGGCGGGTGAAATAAATGTTATTCATGCAGGCAGGGGCAGACCCCAATATTCTCACAGATCAGTAGCAGCCGTTACTATCCCAGCTCCAACTCCTCAACAACCACTTTTTCAACAACAACAACAACATCACTATCAGCAACAACTGCACTTTCCGCAACAAAGATTGTACAACAATAACAACAACAACCAACAGCAGTGCCCCTTTCAACAGAGGCCATCTCAAGCAAATAGGGTGATTGACCCCATTCCTATGCCTTATGTCGCTCTACTGCCACAACTCCTGAAGCTCAACCTGGTTGAGTTAAGGACGTTGGCTCCACCAGATCCTCTCAACCTCCCGAAGAATTATGATGCCAATGCTAGGTGTGCCTTTCATTCCAACGCACCTGGTCACAATACTGAGAAGTGTAGAGCCTTGCAAATGAAGGTTCAGGATCTGGTCGATTCCAAAGCTCTCAACTTCGCACCTCCTCCAAATGTTAACAGAAATCCTATGCCTAATCATGGTGGGCCCGAGATTAATGTCGTAGAGGAGGACCAACCATCTGCACTAATTGACAATGTTGCACAGATTCAAACACCGCTGACAGAAGTCAAAGCTCAACTTTTAAGATGCCAGGTGTTCCCAGGTTGTAAGGCCTGCTGCGAATCATGCAAGACTGCTATTAATGGTTGTGAGAGGCTAAGGCTTGGCATAGATGGCCTTATTAGAGATGGAATTTTGCGAATTACCACAACGGCGTCTACAACATCAACAACTCCTTCTTCAGCAACAATAGATCCTCCTACAACTGCAACAACTATCATTCCCACTGATTCATCCACAACTCCAGCAATCATTCCATCCATTATTTCAACAAACCAAAGTTCAGTTTCACTTACTTCTACAACATCAATACCCATCTTATCAACGGAATCGCCTACAACACCAACGAACACTAACGAAGATGTCTCAACGGTCACGATCTAGTATGACCCGACAACTGTTCATCCCAACAACAATTTTCAACAACAAACTGTAACACCTCTTGTCAGATCTCCAGTCACAATCTATTACGACCCGCATACCATCACAGTTCCTTCCGCTGCAGCAATCAGTCCAGTCACCATTACGGTACCTGGACCCGTTCCTTATGAAAGCAATAATGCCATACCTTGGCACTACGACTCTGATCTCTACTGAGACGGAAAGAAGATCACTCTAGATTCATCAACCTCTTCACCACAAGTTGACAATGTGGGGGGAGGAGGAGGCTTCACCAGAAGCGAACGCCTTTTTGCCTCACAAATACCAAGACCCAATGTTGAAGCAGAGGTTGCTGCTAAGGCAAAAGGGAAGAATGTGGTACTTGAAGAGCCAACTGTTAAAGAAACTTCGAAGACGTCCTTTGAACAAGAGGTGGACGAGTTCATGAGAATAATCAAAAAGAGTGATTACAAAGTGGTGGACCAGCTTCATCAGACGCCCTCCAAAATCTCTATCTCGTCATTGTTAATGTGTTCCGAAGCCCATAGGAATGCACTTTTGAAGGTCCTGCACGCAGCCTACGTGCCGAAAGAGATTACAGTTAATCAGCTGGAAACAGTGGTTGCAAATCTTAACACCAGTCATGGACTTGGCTTCACAGATGCTGATTTAACGACGGAGGGACGCAATCATAATAAGGCTTTACACATCACCTTAGAGTGCAAAGGTGTTGTTCTTTCTCATGTGTTAGTAGACATTGGGTCCTCGCTTAATGTCCTCCCAAAGAAAGCCTTGGTGAAGCTGGAGTATGATGGTTTGGCATTGCGTCCAAGTAACTTGGTGGTGAGAGCATTTGATGGCTCTAAGAGATCAGTGCTTGGAGAGATTGAATTACCCGTGATGATTGGCCCACAAATATTTAAAACTACTTTCTTTGTGATGGACATTCAGCCGGCCTACAGCTGTTTGTTGGGTAGACCCTGGATTCACGCCGCTGGCGCTGTTACATCTACCCTTCACCAGAAATTAAAATTTGAGTGGGAAGGCCAGATCATAACAATTTGTGGGTAGGAAGACATTTTCGTTAGCCAGCTGGCTACTTACAAGTATATAGAGATGGATGGGGAGATCCACGAGACGATGAGCCAGGGGTTTGAGGCCCTTAACATCAATGAGGAAACTGTTGTGTCTGGAACTTCTATCACTTCATATCAACAAGCCCGAAAGGTTGTTGAAGAAGGTACCGCTCAAGGCTAGGGCAAGCTGTTGCCGGTAGAAAAGAAAGAAGACAGATTCAGGTTGGGTTACAGACCAATCCGACAAGATCAACCAGAGGCTGCAACAGAGCCTAAATTTGTCAGTGGGGGAATGCTTACCCCAGATGCTGTGAGCAGTCTGGAAGATGAGGAAGAAGGCGACTACAACCTGGAGAACTGGATACGTCCAAGGATCCCGGGGAACTAAGTCTCTAACTGGTCTTCCCAGGAAATTATAAGAGTTACTCCTGCAGAGTAATTATTATTTCCTGTCTTTTAGCATGCATCAAGTCCTGCATCTTGCCCAAGGTGTCAGGACTCATTTTGTAATAGGGCCATCTTGTATTTTGTGCAAATGATTAATTAATGAATATCAGGACATCTTTTGCAAACAAGTCTCTTTTTCGCTCACTGTCTTTTCATTTTTCACTTTTGTACAAAAACAATAAATGGCAATGTTTTCAAAATAAACAACTTCATTTTTACTTTTTCTAAACAAGATAAAATTGATCACTAAAATAAACCAATCTCAACCATTACAGAGACTATCCTCCAGATTGCACCGACAGCCGCACTGCTATGACCTCGTATGACTTCGAAAATCCGATTAATCAAGCCGATGAAGGGGTTGAAGAAGACTATGAGCTACCTGAAGAACTAGCCAGGTTGTTAAGGCAAGAGGAGAAGGTTATCACTCCTCATCAGGAGGAGGTTGAGACAATTAATCTTGGTACTGAAGAAGACTTGAAAGAAGTGAGGATCGGGGCCCGTCTGCAAGATTCAGTGAAGGAACAACTTATTGACATGCTTCGAGAGTACGTTGATGTCTTTGCTTGGTCCTATCAAGACATGCCAGGTCTGGATACTGACATTGTTATGCACAAGCTGCCTTTGAAGGAAGACTGTCCTCCAGTGAAACAAAAGCTACGCCGTACTCGTCCAGATATGGAAATGAAGATTAAAGAAGAGGTACAAAATCAGTGGGACGCCGGTTTCCTTGTTGTAACTAGTTACCCGCCGTGGGTTGCTAACATTGTACCAGTGCCCAAGAAGGATGGCAAAGTACGGATGTGTGTGGATTACCGGGATCTGAACAGAGCTAGCCGAAGGATGACTTCCCTTTACCTCACATTGATGTATTGGTCGACAACACGACTCAGTTCTCGGTATTTTCCTTCATGGATGGATTTTCAGGATATAATCAGATCAAGAGGTCACCTGAAGACATGGAGAAGACTACTTTCATCACACCCTGGGGCATATTCTGTTATAAGGTAATGCCATTTGGATTGAAGAATGCCGGTGCTACCTATCAACAGGCTATGGTGACATTATTCCAGGATATGATCAATAAAGAAATTGAATGCTACGTGGATTATATGATCGCCAAGTCCCTCACTAAAGAAGATCATCTGGTAAATCTGTTGAAGCTGTTCAAACGTTTGAGAAAGTATCAGCTGAAGCTAAACCCCAACAAATGCACATTCGGGGTATGTTCCAGTAAACTGCTGGGGTTCATCGTAAGTAAAAAAGGAATTGAAGTTGATCCTGACAAAGTCAAAGCCATTCAAGAGATGCCTGCACCGAGGACTGAAAAGGAAGTTCGGGGGTTTTTAGGTAGATTGAACTACATTTCAAGGTTCATATCTCATCTTACTGCAACCTGCGAACCACTTTTCAAATTTTTAAGAAAAGAACAAACGGTCAGGTGGAATGAAGACTGCCAGAAGGCTTTTGACAAAATCAAGGAGTACTTGCAAGAACCTCCAATCCTTATGCCTACAGTTGAAGGAAGACCTCTAATGATGTACCTGACAATATTAGAAGGATCAATGGGGTGTGTGCTGGGCCAACATGACGAGTCTGGTCGAAAAGACTATGCAATATACTACATAAGCAAAAAGTTTACCGACTGTGAACAACGTTATTCACTGCTCGAGAAAACTTGTTGTGCTTTAGCGTGGGCTGCTCGCCGACTAAGGCAGTATATGCTGACCCACACTACCTTGTTGATCTCAAAGATGGACCCCGTCAAGTACATATTTGAGAAGCCATCACTTACCGGAAGGGTTGCAAGATGGCAAATGATTCTGACAGAGTATGACATTTAGTACACATCTCAAAAGGCCATCAAGGGCAGTGTACTGTCTGACTATCTGGCTGAGCAACCCATTGATGATTACCAGCCCATGAAATTTGACTTCCCTGATGAAGACATTATGTTCCTAAAAGAAAAAGATCATGAAGAGCCTGTTCACACTGAAGGGCCTGACCCAGAAGAAGAATGGACAATGATGTTTGATGGGGCTGTTAATATGAATGGTCATGGGGTTGGTGCAGTGCTCATCACACCGAAAGGAGTTCACATGCCTTTCTTAGCAAAACACACATTTGCCTGCACTAACAACGAAGTTGAATACGAAGCCTGTATCATGGGTCTTGAGGAAGCCATTTACCTCAGGATCAAGACTTTAACTGTATTCAGAGATTCAACTTTGGTAATCAATCAGACCAACGGAAAATGGTACACCCACCAAGAGCATCTGATTCCATACCGTGACTATAGGAGGAGATTATTGACTTTCTTCACAACAGTCAAACTTGAGTATATCCCTCGAGACGAAAATCAGTTCGCATATGCTTTGGCTACCATTTCCTCCATGATCAAGGTTCAAGCTACCAACTTTGTGCCTCAAATTTCAGTATCCAGACGTGACCGACCGGCGTACGTATTCTCCGTGGACATTGCTAAAGATGACAAGCCTTAGTTCCATGACATCAAATGCTTCTTAGAGGACCAGACATACCCACCTGAGGCATCATCCAATGATAAGAAGACAATAAGGAGACTGGTTGGTAGTTTCTTCCTGAATGCTGATGGTTCCTTGTACAAGAGAAACTTTGACATGGTGCTTCTCAGATGTGTTGATAAGAAAGAAGCAGAATTGTTGATGCACGAGGTGCATGAAGGATCTTTTGGTACCCATGCTGGAGGACATGCAATGGCAAAGAAATTATTACGATCAGGTTATTACTGGATCACAATGGATGCAGACTTTTGTGCCTACGCCAGGAAATGTCACAAATGCCAAATCTACGCAGATAAAGTGCATGTGCCTCCGAATCCTTTGAACGTGATGTCTTCACCTTGGCCTTTTGCCATGTGGGGCATTGACATATTGGAAAGATCGAACCGACTGCTTCAAATGGCCACAGATTCATCCTGGTAGCCATTGATTATTTCACCAAGTGGGTTGAAGTAGTCACCAGGCAAGTGGTAGCCAGATTTCTGAAAAGAGACATCATCTGTCGATATGGAGTACCTGAGCGAATCATTACTGATAATGGTTCCAATTTGAACAACAAAATGATGGCAGAACTGTGACGGTACTTCAAAATCCAACATCACAATTATTCTCCTTACAGGCCAAAGATGAAAGGCGTTGTTGAGGCAGCTAACAAGAACATTAAGAAGATTGTGAAAAAGATGGTGGTTACTTATAAAGACTGGCATGAAATTCTACCATTTGCCTTGCATGGGTACCGTACCTCAATCAGAACGTCCACTGGGGCAACATCGTATCAACTTGTGTATGGTATGGAAGTTGTCCTACCTGTTGAAGTTGAATTACCTTCCTTAAGGGTAATGATGGATGTAAAACTGGATGAAGCGGAATGGGTACGATCTCGGTATAATCAACTAAATCTGATCGAAGAAAAAAGATTAGCTGCTATCTGTCATGGGCAGTTATATCAGAAGAGAATGAAGAAAGCCTTCGATCAGAAAGTCAGGCTTCGGGAATACCATGTAGGAGATCTTGTGTTGAAAAGACTCATTCCTCCTCATACAGACCACAGGGGCAAGTGGACTCCAAATTACGATGGTCCGTTCATAGTAAATAAAGTTTTCTCTAGTGGATCATTGATGCTCACTACTATGGATGGTGAAGATTTCTTGTCCCCTGTGAATTCAGATGCAGTTAAAAAATACTTCGCATAAAATGACCCGCTGGACATAAAAACAGAATGTAAGTCCAGACAAAAATAGGGCATCCCGGCAGAAAAAAAAACAAAATAAAGACTCGGGCAAAAATAAGGGGAAAATAAAAAAAGGTACACCCGCTGAGTTGAAAAGCCGCATTGGACAGCTCAGGCAAAAAATGGGTATCCCGGTGGATTGAAAACCCGAAAGGGCGATCCACGCAAAATAAGGGAATAAGCGAACAACTGCATTCTGAATTCGTCTGTATCACTTACAACATGGAGAACTTCGAAAGGTTAAAGCATCAGTCAGAATCAATCTCCTCCAGAAAGCAAGATAAGAAGAACGTCAAGGTTATACGGGTCATAGCAAAGGGAAGCTCACTAAAGCGTCGTCAACATTGCCAGCACCTTTATTTTTTCTCAATTTGTAACAATCTCCTCATTTCAGGGGATCTGTTTCCTTGACTGTATTTGCCAATTCAGGGCATCCAAATTAATAAAATCAGAGTTTTCAGTCACACTTCTTCTTGTACATTTCTGTTTCGTTTGCAAAAATGTCCAGTATCCATAATATAATATTTGCATAAAACAGATGTGCCTTTATAATTACATGCTTACATGAAATGTATTTACTTCCAGGAATATCTAAATCCTATGATGGAATCCGGTAAGGGATACCTCGGGACACTTTTGCGTTTCTTTGTCTTGACAGGTTTGCAGGTATTCAACACGCGACATGGGGCATGTCCAACATACTTCCTCCCCTAACAATATCTGGAATGTTTTCCCCTAGCGAAGTTGCCAAGGCATCACTTCCCTAACACATCTTCTTCAAGCAGCATCAGAAAATGCCCATTTCCCCAGCTGAGCTATCAAGACTCCTCATCCTCAGCAGGATCCTCACAGAAATCTCTAGGAAGATCATTTAGTGATTTTTCCTCCCCCCAACAGAGTGCCAAATCTCTCATCCCCAGCAGAGATAAGGGAACCACCTCCCCACAGAGCTCCAGCCTCTCCCGAGAAGAGCAATGTCTGAAATTCTCACACAACAAAGTGACGAAAGCTTCCTATCCCCAGCTGGGTTATCTCCTCGTCGGATAGATCTATCAGTGATCTAGTTCCCTAAGCAGAACCATACATCCTATCAGATCTACCAATGATCTCATCCCCAGCTGGGATATCACATCAAGCAGATCAGCCAAAGATCTTCATTGCAGCGGGATCCGAATCCCGAACCGGTTTCTTTTTCATAATCATAGCATTCACATCATTTTTCTCCCCCAGAGCGTAGCATTCCGTCTAATACAGAGCATTACGACAAAGATCAAACATATTGCATGATCATAAGTCAGGCTCGAATCAGTCACCTGTAAATATCAGCAATACCTTTAGCAATGTACAAAATACATCCTTTGCACATAAAAGCCAAAGTGTCCCCTTTGCACTCTCAAAGTACGGATACATGCTCATTTTACCATCATTCCCCAATAAAGTAGCCAGAACACTTTCTACCAAAAGATACTGTTCCTTCTCGACACTCGTCCGTGTCACCTCATATTTCCCCACAGAAAGCCAAAACGTCCCCTTTGCACTCTCAAACACAAATACATGATCATACACACTCTTTCAACACTCGTTCGTGTCATATCATCCCCTGCAGATATAAACCGAACCAAAGCTTATGCACTCTCTTGACATCCGCCCGTGTCACCTATCCCCAGCACAGTTGCCCAAAACACTTGTTTATAATACTTCTTTTGACACTCGTCTGTGTCATCTTATCCCCACAGGTTGCTAGAGTGCACTCATAACTTGTACACTTTCTCTTTAGATACTCGTCCGTATCGTAGTCTTAAGGATGCTCGTCCGCATCTTTAATCTATACACAGCGTCAAACACTTATACCTTTTTATTTCGGAAAGTGTAAGCATTCGTCCGTATTTACCATCCCCCAACAAATCGCCAGCAAAACAACTTTTTCTATCTGACATTCGTCCTATGTTATGATATTTTCGGCAGCCGTACCCTGCCAGGTGATCGTCCTTCACCTTTCGATGACCGTCCCTCATCCCCTCCCCCAGCGGAGTCTCCATTATTGGAACCCTTTTCTATCCGGCATTCGTCCTATGTCACGATATTTTCGGCAGCCGTACCCTGCCAGGTGATCGTCCTTCACCTTGGATGACCGTCCCTCATCCTTATCCCCAACAGAGCAGTCGTTCCCTGCTAGGTGATTGTCCTTCATCATTTTATCTGATGGTCGTCCCCATCGTTGATCTTGTTATCTGACATTCGTCATATGTCATGATAAACCCCGAGAGCAGCCGTACCCTGCCAGGTGATCGTCCTTCACCACTTGATGATCGTCCTTCATCATGCTTATCCGATGGCCGTCCCCATCGTGGACTTTTTCTATCCGACATTCATCCTATGTCGCGATAAAGAGCAGCCGTCCCGTGCTAGGTGATCTTCCTTCACCTTTGATGACCGTCCCTCATCAATATTTCACTTATTCTTTGAACCGATGGCCGTCCCCATCGTTGTTTACCTTACTCTGCAAACCTGATGGCCGTCCCCATCATTGCCTTTGCTTTAATCCCCATAGAATTTAATTTGATGGCCGTCCCCATCATAATCCCTTTATTTCCCCAGCTTGTCGGTCGTCCCCGTCATAGCTTTATTCCCCAGCAGTCGTCCTCAGCTCGATGGTCGTCCTCCATCGCCGGCACTTTACAATCATACTATACTGTCTTTTTGAAATTTATATCCCTTTTCTTCTTCTCCCCAGTGAGTGCAAATTTCAGACTGTCTTTGGTATTCAACCACAAGTTATCTTGTTTGTCTGTTAAGCCAGGCGCTTACATCCTGCACAGCTAACTCATGCTTGAATAGGGGAAGCTGTAAACACCCCAAATTTGCCCTCACTAAGTTCACACCATGGCTTGTGATCTTTCATATTTTCATTAGTTCAAGCATACCATATCATATTGCATTTTTGCTTCACTGCATTGGTTCAAGTTCATCTGCATCTAGGGTTTGTGATCTGAGCAATCCAGGATCCATCTGAGCCACTCCAAAGGCCATCAATCATTCAAAAAGGGTCCATGTATGTTCAATCATCATATTATATCCTTCAAAGATCAAGGAAGTCAAAGAATCACAAGAATTGGGAAAGCATGGAAGCAGAGCTAGGGTTTCACTACACAGATGACCTGAAATTAGGGTTTTGGTTTCAGAGGCCATGACTCCAAATTTTTTGGTCATTCTTGTTTCTAAGGGTCTCAATATGTTATAAGGATCATGTGTACCAAGTTTGATGAAGAAATTAATTGTCGAAGTCATCTGTTAACTGGGTAACTTCTTGAGCAAGTCAGAGCAAAATTAGGGCATCTGAGGCCCCCCAACATGGAACCAAAGTGGATTTTTCATCAAATTGAAGTTATGATCTTTATTTGATCATTGAAGTGTTTAGAAGTTCACAAAATTGAAGAAAAGTGAGCTAAACCAAAAGTTGCCAAAAATGGAAATGAATTGTAATGTAAACTTTCCATTTTGCGAAAGTTTTTCAACCTCCTCTTTCTCAACCAAAAATGCTTCAAATGAAAAATTGTTGGTCATGAAAGTTGTAGATTGGATCATTCCCTTTTCAAAAAGTACAAGATCATGACCTAATTCATTTTGGAACTCAAGTTATGGCTTGTCAAAGTTGGCAAAAATCACATAATTTTCAAGAATGCACCAAAGAGGATTCTTTGCAAAACCACTTGCCAATTCATTTTGTGACTTCAAACACACTTATAATCATCATACAAACATTGTACATTGCATAAAAATCAGAATTTCCCAAAGAATTGCATCATTACATGCCTTGAACATCAAGAAATTATAAAAGGGCCAAAGCTTCATGAATTTGCAAAACACCACATAAACTTCCATCCACTTGCTGAATTTCCTCAAGACTGATTCTATGGACTTCCTTGATCCATGCTGCGCATGGACAAGCCAATGAGCCAGTTACACCATTGCCCATACCTCAAGTACAACACTTTTGACTTTTTGGCAAGAAGCCCATACCAATCACCACAGTCCACCACCCACTCTCTGCCCAATCCAGACTCTACAAGCATGCTTCAAGGGTCATTTTTCATAAGACACACAAGCCTAAAACTCCAAGAACTCAACATAGCAAAAATCACCCCAACTTGCAAAAGCCTTCGAATCTCTCAGCTCACTCACTCAATCTTCAAACCAATTTCACCATTGATCTCAAAATCACTCACTGACCACAAAGCAACCATTAAACCAGCCAAGAACACCCCATACACAAAACACGATTCTTGGCCAATTGAAGTGTAATCTCATAAACCAGCCACTCTCAAAGCCTTCCAAGCATCAAAGCTTCATCAGGAGGTCAAAGGGAGTCATTTTGCATAAAGGAGGGGTCCTGAAAGCTCTCATCTGCATTTCTCAAGCTCAGGTAGTCATCTCAAATCATTTTTCCAGAACTTCTATTTTATGTTCCAATGTGAAAGAGCATGCTTCACTGATTATTCTGAGCTTTGTATTTTTGAAAATGGTGAAGAAATGAGTATTTACTGAACCTCTGAAATCTTTACCATTTTTTATCTTTCCTTCGAATCTTGTTCATGAGCAATTATAAATCTGTTTTGAGGTTAGATTAGTGTTTAGGAGGATGAGAGGAAATGATCTGGAGCTTTAGAGCTCCAAAAATGACCTAGGGAGAGGTTTTGAAATTCTCAGGGGAGAAGGCTGCCGGAGAAGACGACCGGAGCTCTTCTCCGGTGGCCTGAAAGTGATTACTGTGATTAATTAGGGTTAGGGCATTGTTTCAATGTGAGCCGTCTTATTTTTATTTCCCGCGTGAGATGGAGGGTGGAGATTATGTCATTAACTTTTAATTAAGATTTAATAATTAAATAATTAGGTTTAGTTGGATTTGAATTCTGATCACTGGATGTGGCGCGCAGTCAACCAATATTTTCCCAGTTTTAATCTAAGCCATTGGATCACCATACTTCTGTCTTATTTAATTTTTATTTCATTTTTCTTCATTTATTTTGTACATTTTATTTAAAATAGTTAGAAAATTCCAAAAAATATTTTCTCTTGCATTTTCACTCCAAATAATGTTCTTAACCCAAAAATATTTTTATTTTTATTTTTTGCATTAAAAAATCATTTTTAAAACATTTAAATGTTTATTTTAATTAATTAATGGAAATTAATTAATTAAAATATCATTTAGGTTTCTAAAAATCCCAAAAACATTCACATTGCATCTTAGGACATTTAGAAACATTGTCATACCATCCATACAAATTTCTTTTTGGTTTTGAATAATCTTTGATAATTTTCTTGAATTTAGGGTTCATAAATTCCTATTTTTGAACCCTAACTTCAAGAATTCTTTTCTGCCTAACCATGAATGGTATGACAATGATTCTTTTTGCATTAATCTTCATTTGACATGTAGTATCTAGCATAATTTTGTCACAAATTTCTTCTTCATTTTTGATTTGATTTGCATTTTTTCCCTTTAGGCGCCTTAAAACCCTAGATAACTTAGAAAATTCACAACTTCCATTAGGTTAAAAGTTAGGTCTCCTCCTTTGGGGTGTGATATCATATGGGGTTAGGGTTCCTTTTTTTGCATTTTCAATTTTTTATCTTATCATTTGCTTCTGTTTTTGACTTTTGCATCTCATGTTGCATGAAAACCCTAATTTCTCATCTTCATTTGCATACATCTTACATAAGCATTCATTCAAGAACTTTCCATGACATTTCTTGCATCCACATGACTTCTAAGGCATCCAAGGACACATTAGAATCATGCTTGATCATTTCTTCATCCATTTTCCATGTTATACATTCATTACATTCCATGAACATTCATGAACTTTCATGCTCCTTTCATGCTTCATTTGCATTCTCATCACTTGTATGATCATCCATAGCTCTTGACATACATTTGCGTCATCTCTTATCATCCTTTACCTCATGTTTATGCTTCTGGTTTCGGTTTGCATCCTTGCATACTTTTCATTCTCATTTCATTTCATTTCTTTATGCTAACTTTTCAGGTGGTATGTACTTTGAGAAGTGAATTTGCCTTCACTTCTCACTCCTCTTCTCATCTCTCTTATGTATTCATTGCTGCATTTTGATTTAGATTTAGAGTGAGCTTGCTCATTCATGTTCCTCCTTCACTTTCTTTCTTCAAGTAACTTATCTTCTTAAGTGAAGTAAGTTAGCTTGTTTCTTCTGCTTCTCCTCCTTTCATCTGCTTCTTCCTTGGTGGCTTTTCTTGAAGATCTCTTGCAAGCCTCATAAACCTTAGGAACACCCAAGTGTGATAACAATTAGGGTTCTGATTAGTCCCCCATTAGTTTTACCTTTGTGTCTTCTTTTGTGTCTCTCCTCTCATCTCATGATCAGAGACTAAACCTTTAAGGTTTTAAGGCTTTGTGATTAAGATAATGCCTGCATCCTTCTCTTAGGATGGAGTGTATAACTTTAATTCTAAGTGTTAAACCCTTAATGTGTTTAAATCTCTTAATCAATCCATCTAATAATCACTAAGACAATAAGCTTGTAACTTGGGCCTTGCATTAGGGTTCTAATTCTTCCTTAAGTGGTTAAGAAGGACTAACCCTAGTGTTAATGGACAAGTCCCCCTCAAGTTGTCTTACAAACCATAAAATCCACTTCTTAATCTTACCATTAACTAAAATCCACTCTAATAAAGGCTTTGTTTTGTCATGAGGTTAATCCTTAATCATGGATTAAGTTGAGGTATCTTCCTCAGCTTAAATGTTCTCATCTATTATCCTTCTATTAGGATGGTGTAATGAGTCCATTAAATCCTTGATTATGGCTTAAACTCATTACTTAACACTAAACAAAAACTCCAAAACATTTAAATAATCACAAGTAGGTTAATGATCTTGATCCTACATCATGGTGATTAAGTGTGAGGTGCTTACTTCATACTTAAGGTATTCTCATTACCCCTAATCAGAGGGAGGATGTGATGAGTTTACTAACTCTTGGTTTAGGCTTAAGCTCATTGACTTATGACAAACACAAAAAGCAATAAAAACTGAAAACACAAAAACAAACAATAATCGTCTCCTTCAGGATTCTTTTCTCATCATCTTCACTCATAAATGAGAAATCGCTTCTTCCGTCTAATGCAAGACAGTTAGCACCTGAGCCAGACAGGTCATACACTTGAGCATAAACAAGCAAGCAGTTCACCAGTCAATTTATCTTTCAGTCTCTTTGAGTCGAACTACGGTGTTCTGACTTCCTCATTGCACGAGAGGATACGTAGGCATAACTTAACTGTTATCGAACAAAAGTCTTTGTATATTCCCCCTCTTCTAGAATTATTCTTTTAAGCCTCATTCCTGAGCAATTTCACTTCACATCTCTTTTTCACTGACACCTGTACATTCTTTCCCAGCTTTTGCACACAGATAGCACTGATACTACCCCTTTAAACACAAACTTTCAAGCATGGATCCCGTCGAGTACGACGGACAATCTGGGTGCTAATACCTTCCCAGGTTGTAACCAACCCCCTTTCTCAGTTTCTCTAGTTCGCGACCATCTTATCCATTTCTTCCTAGGTTTATGCAGCATTACCTTTCCTTCGGGATAAAAATGCCTAGCTGGCGACTCTTTTCAGTTCATCTTCATGTTCTCACTTTCTCCGACCATTCGCGTCTGTACCCCTTCTGACCCAGTGTCATTTGGTGGGAGCGACACCAAGCACCTCAATGATCAAATAAAGATCATATAACTTCAACTTGATGAAAAATCTACTTTGGTTCCATTGGTGGGGGCCTCAGATGCCCTGATTTTGCTTTGACTTACTCAAGAAGTTACCCAGTGAACATATGACTTCCACAATGAATTTATTCATCAAACTTGGTATACATGATCTTTATAACATATTGAGACCATTAGAAACAAGGATGACCAAATTGTTTTTGGAGTTATGGCCTCTGAAACCAAAACCCTAATTTCAGGTCATCTGTGTAGTGAAACCCTAGCTCTGCTTCCATGCTTTGCAAGTTCTTGTGAATCATTGACTTACTTGATCTTTGAGGGATATAAAATGATGATTGAACATACATGGACCCTCTTGGAATGATTGGAGACCTTTGGAGTGGCTCATATGGATCTTTGGATTGCTCAGATCACAAACCCTAGATGCAGATGAACTTGAACTATGCAGTGAAACAAAAAAAATGCAATATGAGATGATATGCTTAAACTAATGCAAATATGAAAGATCACAAGCCATGGTGTGAACTTAATGAGGGCATATTTGGGGTGTTTACACTAGTTACCTGCAAATACCATCAATATTTCATCACAATATACAAAACTCATATCCCCTGCAGATAAAAGCCAAAGTATCCCCTTTGCACTCCCAGAAAAAGATATTTTCTCATAGGTTGTACATATTCTTTTTGGCACTCGTCCGTGTCATACTTCCCCAGCAGGTCAAACACTCGTCTGTGTCCCTTGCCCGATCTTTCGACACTCGACACTCGTTCGTGTCTTGCACATACTTCACCAGCAGATCAATACTTATACATACTTAAACAGAAGTCTTTGTTACTCGTCCGTATATTGTATATATCACTCCTCAGCAGATCAAACACTCGTCCGTGTTCCTTGCTTAACCGATTGATACTCGTCTATATCATCATCTTTAAACACATGTCAGCGTATTGTTTTTACCAATACTCGTCTGTATCATGGTCCTAAGGATGCTCGTCCACATCTTTAATTTATACACACCGTCGAACACTTATATCTTTTAAAAAGCATAAGCAATTTTCCGTGTTTACCATTCCCCATTAAACCACCAACATAACAAATTTCTTCTATCTGACATTCGTCCTATGTCGTGATACTTTCGGCAGTCGTCCCCTGCTAGGTGATCGTCATTCACCTTTGGATGACCGTCCCTCATCCTTTTCCCTAGTGAAATTTCCATTGTTGGAACCTTTTATCCGACATTCGTCCTATATCGTGATATATTTTTAGCAGCCGTCCCCTGCTAGGTGATCGTCCTTCACCTTTTGATGACCGTCCCTCATTATTTATCCGATGGTCGTCCCCATCGTTGATCTTGTTATCCGACATTCGTCCTATGTCGAGATAATCCCCAAGAGCAGTCGTACCCTGCTAGGTGATCGTCCTTCACCTCTTGATGATCTTCATTCATCATGCTTATCCAATGGCCGTCCCCCATCATTGATCCTTTTTATCCGACATTCATCATATGTCGTGATATTTTCAGCAGCCGTCCCCTGCTAGGTGATCGTCCTTCATCTTTGATGATCGTCCCTCATCATTATTTCGTTTATTCTTTAACCCGATGTTCGTTCCCATCGTTGTTTACTTTACTTTCCAAGCCTGATGACCGTCCCCATCCATGCTTGTCTAAATCCCCATAGAATTTTATTTTCCTTACCTGATGGCCGTCCCTGTCGTGGTATCTTTATTTCCCTAGCTTGTCGGTCGTCCCCGTCATTGCTTAACTTACCAACTTATCCCCAGCAGTCGTCATTCGCTCGATGGTCGTCCTTCATCGCCTTCATTTGATAATCATGCTATACTACCTTTTACAATTTATATCCCTTTTCTTCTTATCCCCGGCGAGTGCAAATTTCGGACTATCTTTGGTATTCAACCACAAGTTATCTTGTTTGTCTGTTAAGCCAGTCGCTTACATCCTACACAGCTAACTCATGTTTGAATAGGGGAAGCTGTAAACACCCCAAATTTTCCCTCACTCTTTCTCACACCATGGCTTGTGATCTTTGATTTTTTGCATTAGCATAAGCATATTATCTCATTTTGCATGTTTGCTTAACTGCATAGTTCAATTTCATCTGCATCTAGGGTTTGTGATCTGAGCAATCCAAGAGTTCATCTGAGTCATCCCAAAGGTCTTAAAGCTTTCCAAGAGGGTCCATGTGTGTTCTATGATCATATTATGTTCCCCAAAGTTCATGGAAGTCAGGAAATCACAAAGATTGGCAAAGGCATGGAAGCAGATCTAGGGTTTTCACTACACATATGACCAAAATTAGGGTTTTGGTTTCAGAGGCCTTAACTCCAATTTTTTTGGTCATTCTTGTTTCTAATGTTCTTAATATGTTATAAGGATCATGTATTCCATGTTTGATGAAGAAATTCATTGTGGAAGTCATCTGATCATTAGGTAACTTCTTGAGCAAGTTAAGTTAAAATCAGGGCATCTGAGGCCCCCAACAATGGAGCCAAAGGGTTATTTTTATCAAATTGAAGTTCAATCATCTTTAGTTGATCTTAGAAGTGGTTGGAAGTTCAAAAGATTGAAGAATTTTGAGCCAATTGCAAACTTTCCATTTTTGGAAATGACTTGAAATGCAAACTTTCCATTTTGGGAAAGATTTTCAACCTCCTCTTTCATGACCAAAAATGCTTCAAATGAAAATTTCTTGGGCATGAAAGTTGTATATTAGGACTTTCCCATTTCAAAAAGTACAAGAACATGTCTTGATTCATCCTAGAACTCAAGATATGGCCTTTCAAAGTTGGCAAAAATCACATAATTTCAAGTTTCATGTCAAAGAGGGATTTTGCATTTTTGCATGTTCAAGCTTCTAAATGACTTCTAATGTGCACAAATATGTTACAACATGTCAAAGGAGCATCCAAAGATCAGAATTGGCCCAAGATTTGAAGCGTTTCATGACTTGAATCACAAGAAACATCAAAGAGGGAAATTTGCATAAACCATGAGAACTCTTCATCCAAGCCTTCCAGCTGCATAACATTGATCCAAAGGCCATCCTTGATGCAAACTGAGGCTAGACACCCCCTTCAAACAAGCTCTGACCCGTGCCATGCTTCAAGTACACATAACCTTGACTTTTTGCAATTTGGCCCATACCAATCAAACTATGCCACACCAACTCTCTGAACAAATCAACATGACTTATGTGAACCTCATGGACCTCAAACAACACAACACACAAGCCTGAATCCACACACAAGCTCAGAATCACAAAAAATTGCAAAAACTTCCTCTCTTCGAATCTCTCAGCATAGCCATTCAAACTCAAAACTTCCTTCACCATTCAATCACTCATGTCATAAGGAACACAAACCACCCTTCATTTTGCCCAAAAAGCCTCTGAATCATAAACACGATTTCTCACCTCTCATAACTGAAACTCACAAAGGAGGCCATTTAAACTCCATCCAAGCTTCTCAATAGCATCAGAGTGATCATTGGAAGATTTTGCACAAAGGAAGAGGTCAGAAAGCTCCAGTTTGCAAAGCTTCAACTCAGGTAGTCACCAAGAACTTTTTTTTCCAGAAATCTTCTTTTAAGTTATAAAATGATTTTATATGTCTCTCTGATCATGGTGATATGATTGGTTTTGAAAATGGTTGCGAAACGGGCATGTATTGAACTTCTGAAAGTTTTGCATAATTTTTTGTTTTGCTTCGATTCTTGCATTTGATGAAACATAAATGGATTTTGATGCTGGATTCGTGTTTAGGATATTAGTTGAGTGATTCTGGAGAGTTAGGGGGTCTGGGGTGGCCTAGGGTGGAAGATAGCATGAGAGGTTGGCCAGAGAAGATGACTGGAGCTTAGCTCCGGTCACCTGAAAATGATTAGCCCTAATTAGGGTTTAGTTGCCCAGATTGATTTTGGACCTTTGGATTTTGATTAGTTTAAGGCATGAATGGCTAGGATTAGTTCACTTAAGTTAATTCTGATTAATTAATATAATTAAAATCAATTTATCCAGATTTGATCTGGACCCTTGAAACACGCGCGCAGTCAATCCTCATTTCCCCAGTTCAAATCCTGGTCCTCAGATCAGTTGACTTTGCATTTTAATTCATTTTATTTCATTTTATTTTTATTTCTTTTGTGCATTTATTTTAAAATAGCAAAATTTATCAAAAAAATATGAAACTTTGCATTATGACTTTAAATATTTTTCTCAACCTGAAAATAATTTTTATTTTCTTTTTTGCATTAAAAAAGTATTTTTAAATTATTTAAATGTTATTTCTAATTAATTAAAGTATTTTAATTAATTAAAAATGCATTTAGGTTTCTATAAATCACCAAAAAAATCATGAACCATTCCAATGCATTTAGAAACATTTTAAAACTCTTCATATAAATTTCTTTTTAGGTTTGATCATAGTTTCCCAATTTTCTTTGAATTAAGGGTCATTAAAATCACAATTTTTAACCCTAGCTTTGAAAAATCATTTCTGCCTAACCAAGAAGAGGTTGAACTTGATTATTTTTGCATTGTTTCACATATTGCATGTAGTTTCTAGGTTATTTTCCCCATAAATTTATATTGCATTTTCAAATTGATTTGCATTTTTCCTTTTGAATCACCCAAAAACCCTAGTAAACTTAGAAAAATCATAACTTGCAATAGGATAGGCTTTTGACCTTCTCCTTTGGGGTGTGACCTAGTATGGGATTAGGTTTTGTTTGAGCTTGATTTAAACTTTTTATCATGTTGATTGCTTCTTTTTTGGTCATTTGCATCTCACATGTCCATAAAACCCTAATTTCTCATGCTCATTTGCATCCATCTTGCATATTCATCATCACATGAACTTGCCATCACATCTCAAGCATTCATATGTCATCTTAGGAATCTTAGGACATGTTAGAACCTTGTTTGATCATTTCTTCATTCATTTTCCATGTCTTGCATTCATTTCATTTCATAAACATCCATGTGTTTTCAAGCTTCCAAGTATGCTTTTATGACATCTCATCTTTGTATGATCATTCATATCCACATTGTATGACATTGCATCATCTCATATGCCATTTGCATTGCATAAACACTTCTGACTTTGGTCTTTTCATCCAATTTCATCTCATTTCAATTCATTTCTTCATGCTTTATAACTTATGCATCCATACTAAATTTTCAGGAACTTTTGGTAAGTTATTTTGGGAGGTGGATTTGCCTTCACCTCTCACTTATTCTTATCTCTTTAATTTTCATTTTGTATGTATTTGAAGAGAATCAAATTCACTTATGCTCCCTCTTTCTCACTTTCTTCCTTTAAGTCAGTTATCTTCTTAGGAAGTAAGTAATTTATTCTTCTACTTCCTCCTCCTTTCATCTGCTTCTTCCGTTGGTGGCTTCCTTGAAGATCTTTTCTCTTAAGCCTAACAAACCATAGGATATCCAAGCATGATAATTTTTAGGGTTGTGTTTAGTCCCCCTAGTCTTTTACCTTTGAGTTTCCTTGAGTCTCTCTTCTCATCTCAATAATTAGAGACTAAACTCTTAAGGTTTTAGGACTTTGGAATTAGGGTTATGCCTGCATCCTTCTCTTAGGATGGAGTGTATAACTTTAATCCTAAGTGTTCAACCTTTAGTTTGTTTAAACCTCTTAATCAAATCACATTAATAATCACCAAGACGTTATCTTATAACTTGGGCCTTACATTAGGGTTCTAACTCTTCCTTATGGTTAAGAGGGACTAACCCTAGTGTTTAATGGACAAGTCATCCTCAAGTTGTCTTACAAACCATAAAATCCACTTCTTAACCTCACCCTTTAATTAAAATCTATTTAATAAAGGCTTGTTATATAATGAATTTAATCCCTAACCATAGATTAAGTTGAGGTATCTTCCTCAGCTTAAGTGTTCTCATCTATTATCCTTCTATTAGGATGGTGTAATGAGTTCACTAATCTATGATTGGAGATTAAACTCATTACTTAACACTAAACAAAACCCAAAAACATCTAATTAATCACAAGTAGGTTAATGATCTTAATCCTACATTATCTCATACTTAAGTAGGCTCATTATCCCTAATCAGGGAGGATATAATGAGTTTACAACCTTTGATTTAGGCTTAAGCTCATTAACTTATGCAAAACACCAAAACAATTATTTTCTCATCACACTCATTCATAAACGAGAACTTGCTTCTTTTGTCTAATGCAAGACAATTAGCACTCGAGCCAGACGAGTCATACACTTGAGCATAGACAAGTAAGTAGTTCACAGTCAATTTATTTTCAGTCTCTTTGAGTCGAACTACGGTGTTCTGACTTCCTCATTGCACGAGAGGATACGTAGGCATAACTTAACTATTATCGAACAAAAAAAAGCCGCTTTGTCTTCCCCCTCTTCCAACATTCTTTTCTAAGCCTCAGTTCCTGAGCAATTCAACTTTGTGGCAGTGACACCTGTACTTTCTCTCCCTAGCTTTTTCACACAGATAGCACATACACTACCCCTTTTAACACAATCTTGTAAGCGTGGATCTCATTGAGTACGGCGGACAATCTGGGTGCTAATACCTTCCTAGGTTGTAACCAACCCCCTTTCTCAGTTTCTCTGGTTCACAACCGTCTTATCCATCTCTTTCCAGGTTTATGCGGCATTACCTTTCCTTCGGGATAAAAATGCCTAGCTGGAGATTCTATTCACTTCACATTCCTTTTCTCTTTTCGCCGACCGTTCGCGCTTGTACCGGGATGCAAATCTTTGGGAGCGACAACCTCTTTCTTTGTTCAATCCACCTCCAATGAACTCCCTGATAATGTTGCAATGCTTAGAACAAGTTTATGTGGCTTGGTTTGAGAGATACAACTCCTCTGCACCAAGAATCGTGTTTTTGTTTGGCTATGCTTCAAGGCTTTTTAAAGGGCGCTTTGTGTTCTATGGACCATTTGGAGATGATTGGTGAAGTTTCTCTTGAGGTTTGTGGCTTGTGTGATCAGATTCAAAGAGATGAAGGTTTTGGGGATTTTTTGCAATCTCAGCTTAGCAATGGATTCAGGCTTGTATGTGTTATGAAATGATTTGCTTGAGGCTTGTATGTGATGTCATGATTGGAAAGAGGAGTTGGTGTGGCACAATTTGATTTGTATGGGCAAATTTCAAAAAAGTAAAAAATTTTGTACCACAAGCATGGGCCATGGCAGAAGCTGTTTGAAGGGGTGTCTGGCCTCAGCTGAGTTCATGGATGGCCCTTGGATGGATTTTGTGCAGCTGGATCACTTGGTTTAAGAGATATCATAGGTTTTGCAAATTTCCCTCTTTGGAATTTCTTGAAATGCAAGGCATAGAATCTTGTGATTTTTGGTTCAATCTTGATCAAAATGTGTTGGATTATGTTGGTATGATGTTTAGAAGTTGACTAGAGGTCATGAAATGGCTTGGCAAGTGAAATTGCAAAAAACACCTCTTTGGTGCACACTTGAAAATTATAGGATTTTTGCCAACTTTGAAAGGCAATATCTTGAGTTCTAGGATGAATCAAGACATGTTCTTGTACTTTTTGAAAATGGGAAGACATAATCTACAACTTTCATGTTTAAGGATTTTTTATTTGAAGCATTTTTGGTCATGAAAGAATAGGTTGAATATCTTTCCCAAAATGGAAAGTTTCCATTAGAAGTCATTTCCAAAAATAGCAAGTTTTCATTTGGCTCAAAATTCTTCAACTTTGTGAACTTCCAACCACTTCAATGATCAAATAAAGATCATAGAGACTCAAAATGATGATGATGACCCTTTGGTACCCTTGATAGAGGCCTCAGATGCCCTGATTTAGACTTTACTTGCTCAAGTTACCCAATGATCAGATGACTTCCACAGTGAATTTCTTCATCAAATTTGGTACATATGACCCTTATAACATATTAAGACCATTAGAAACAAGAATGATCAAAAAATTTGAGGTTAAGGGCCTCAAACCCAAAACCCTAATTTTGGTCATCTGTGCAGGAAAACCCTAGCTTTACCTGGACTTCTGTGCAATCTTTTGACATGTTGTGACTTCCAATCATCCTTGGAGATATAATAAGACCATAGACCCCTCATAGACCCTCTTGTAATGCTTCAAGGCCTCATAGATTGCTCAGATCACTTCTAAGATTCACCTGATCACAAAACCCTAATTGTGTAGTCATGCAATGATTTGATGAAGTTGTTTATGCAATGTGAGATGCAATGAGATGTTTATGCAAAATTAGATCATAATACATGGTGTGATTAAAAACGTGAGGGAAAATTTGGGGTGTTTATACTACCCGGAGAGAGCCAGTAACTATTTATGTTCTAGAAGTGAGTCTGGTTACCATTACTGTTCCAGGACCGGTTCCTTATGTTGATAACAAAGCCATCCCCTGACACTATGGCTCAGACGTATATCACTACGCCAAAAATGCTTTTTAACAGCGCATCTTAGACAGCGCTTTTAAGAGAAAGCGCTGTCTAAGGTTAAAATTAAAATTAAACACGGAAAATGGTCCAAAAAAATAATGAAAGCGCTGTCTAAGGGGGGGTCTTAGACAGCGCTTTATAAAAGCGCTGTCTAAGACCCCCCCTTAGACAGCGCTTTCTACAAGCGCTTTTATATATATGCCTTAGTCAGCGCTTTTGATAAAGCGCTGTTTAAAGATTTTAAATTAAAAAAAAAATAAAACCAAAAGCGCTGTCTAAGGGGAGGGTTTAGAAAGCGCTTTTGGAAAGCGCTGTCTAAGGCATACCTTAGAAAGCGCTTTTACCAAAAGCGCTGTCTAAGGTCTAATTAAAATTAAATTTCATACTTCTATTTTCATTCTCTGTTGTTTTCGTTTTCCCTCCTGCGAACTTTTTCAGAGCGAACCCTAACATTTCCAGAAGAACTTGAAGTCATTGAATCGTTTCAGTGTTCATCGTTCACGTTTGAATCGTTCACGTTCACGGTTTCATCGCGGTATGTATTTCATTTTCACGTTCACGTTTCAGTTTTCATTCGTTCACGTTTTCATTTATTCACTCAACTTCTTCGTTTCAGTTCTTCGTCTCAGGCATTCATTCATTTCTGTTTTCGGATTTCAGTCATCCGTTTCAGGCATTGCAAGAGTTAAATCGTTTCAGGCATTGCAAGGTATGTGTTTCAGTTTTGACTTTTTGTTCTGGTTGTGGTTGGTTCTGGTTATTTTGTATTATGAAGAAAAATAAACTCCCTCATTCAAGTTGATAGAATATCTTTTCTTCTATTTTTCTGCCCTCCTAACCTTTTCACAACACCTTCCCTTCCCCTCCTAATATGCCAAACAGATATTAAGTGAATTTCACGAGTTTTCACAAAAGCTCTATTCTTTTCTGAATGATTTAGGAAATGCAAATGACTCATTTTATTCAGTGGTTGGTTGCATAAAAAATGGCTAGACTTTGTACTTTGCAGACTAGTTATGGGTTTGACAGAGGTGCAAAATAGGTTGTATTGAAGTGCCATTTTAAATCACAAGCAGTTCCATCTTTTCCTTTCAATTTCTTAATTGTCATTGTTATTTTTTTTCAACTCTACCAATCCAAAATTATACTGGCTGTCTTAGTATGAGAAACAAGGTTTTTTCTTATTTCTTTTAATTGAAAAATTGGCCAGTCCGCTCTTCGTATCTTTTTTACTTAATAGGCTGCGTATCAATAATCAAATCAGCGAATAGGATTCTCTTGTGTATTTTCTTGATTATGGTTTGTGACATTCTTAATGTTCTGTTTTGGGGTACAACCGTAAAATGTCTTGTGCTTTTGATAACCTATGTAAGATAATGTCTTGTGCTTTTGACTTTTTGTTCTGGTTCTGGTTGTGTTTTCATGGTATAAAAATATTCTATCTATTTCATATTTTAGGAACAATTTTGCTAACCTTTTGTATTAACTTTGTCTGCCTAAACACTGTCCTGCTAGTAAAATTGACTCTGAAATGCGGTGGGGATCAAAACACATGTAAATTGAAAAACTGGTTATTAAAATAGAGTTATAGAAACTTTAATTAAAAAAAAGGACCAAAAGTGTATTTAAATTTTATTTTTTATTTTGTACGTGAATGTTCTTATAATACTCTTTGTATTCTGATATATGTAATTTAACTTTTTTCACCTATTACGATGAATGAATACTGAATACTAACTAGTAAGCAATGTTTGAAAAAAAAACTATAACTGTAGTAGTAATTTGTATATGGACTTATATAAGATACAATTTTTCTTTTCTTGCAAATGAGATTTATGTTTGAGGTGGTAGGGACTAATACTTTGAAAACGGATGCATCTGGACTTATATGGACTTATATAAGATACAATTTTTCCCATAAAATGATTGAACGAACTCTTATATAGTTATAGGTATAGTTATAGGTATATTGTAATAGAAAAAGTTTGATTCTTGTAATATAAAAAATGAAAGGGATGAGGTAATTAAAGTTGGTATATTGGCGTATCGGATACGTTATTGAAGTTTATATTAACATTGGTTATGTATACGTTTTTTAAGTAGGAAAACCATGGATAAAACATGGATCTGTGCCGATCGAATGACCAAAGAGTACGAGAGTGGGGTTGCGGAATTCGTTAAGTATGCTGTTCAACACGCTGAAAACCCCAGACGAATGCATTGTCCTTGCTTGCGTTGTTGTTATATTGGTAAGGTTGACGCACATGGATTGAAATCGCATTTGCTGAGGCATGGAATTGATCAAAGTTATCAGTGTTGGATATTTCATGGTGAGAAAATTAACGGGAATGTTGAATCGAGTGGAAAAAGTAATACGACCTATGCTTCATACGACAAAGACACGGAAACATATGATTGTGATCGAGTTGAAGAGATTGTAGAAGCACTGGAAGAAGATCTTCATGATTGTCCTGAAATGTTTGAGAGGATGGTAAGCGATGCAGAGAAACCGTTGTACAAAGGTTGCACTAAATTCTCAAGACTTTCTGCGGTATTAAAGTTGTACAACTTAAAGGCGGGCAATGGATGGTCGGATAAAAGTTTCACAGAGTTGTTGGCCCTTATGAGAGAAATGCTACCAGATGATAATGTTCTTCCTAATCGAACCTATGAGGCAAAAAAAATGTTGTGCTCTATTGGCATGAGCTATGATAAGATACATGCTTGTCCTAACGATTGCATTTTGTTTCGTAACGAATATGCAACGTTAACTGAGTGCCCCAAATGCGGTTTGTCTCGATATAAGAAAAAATTATCTCCCGCAAAAGTCTTATGGTATTTTCCGATAATTCCGAGATTTAGGCGCATGTTTCGTAGTGAAACCGATGCAAGACATCTTACTTGGCATGCAGATGAAAGAATCACCGATGGAAAGTATCGGCATCCGGCTGATTCACCACAGTGGTCGAAGATTGATAATGATTATCCTGAGTTTGGATCAGAAGCAAGAAACCTTCGATTGGCATTATCTACTGATGGAATGAACCCACATGGTCTTCAAAGTATTTCACATACCACATGGCCTGTGATTCTTATGATTTATAACCTACCTCCGTGGCTATGTATGAAGCGTAAGTACATGATGTTATCTATGTTAATCTCTGGGCCTAAACAACCAGGTAATGACATAGACGTATACTTGACACCTCTGATCGAAGATTTAAAGATTTTGTGGGAGAACGGTGTGGAGGTTTATGATGGATATAGGAAAGAAAGTTTCAATCTGAGGGCGATGTTGTTTGGCACAATTAATGATTTTCCAGCATACGGGAATCTATCTGGGTATAGCATTAAGGGTCAACGTGCGTGTCCTGTTTGTGAAGACGGAACCGATACGATCCGATTGGAACTTTGCCAGAAGAATGTGTTTCTCGGTCATCGTAGATTCTTACATTCTAAACATCATTACCGTGGGTGGAGAAAAGCATTCAATGGAGACACCGAACATCGTAGAGCTCCACCCGCATTGTCAGGTGAACAAGTTTTTGAAAAGGTGAAAGATGTGCGTACTGAGTTTGGCAAGCCTTTTGCACATAAGATTGTGAAAGGTGGGTGGAAGAAAAGGTCGATATTTTTTGAATTGCCATATTGGAAGTCTTTGTACGTGAGACATTTTCTCGATGTTATGCATATTGAAAAAAACGTATTTGAAAGTGTTATCGGTACATTACTCAATATAAAAGGCAAGTCTAAGGATGGCCTTAAAGCAAGGGAGGACATGTTAAAAATGGGAATGAGAACTGAATTAGCACCCGTGAAGAAAGGAAGACGAACATATCTACCACCTGCTGCTTTTACTTTATCTAGAAAGGAGAAAAAAAATTTGTGTAAGTTTCTGAGTGAAGTTAAGGTTCCAGAAGGATACTCATCTGATATCAGAAGACTTGTTTCTATGAAAGACCTCAAGTTGAAGAATTTGAAGACACATGATTGTCACGTTATAATGGAACATTTTCTACCGATCGGTATACGTTCTATTTTGCCAGAAAAAGTAAGAAGTTCCATAACTAAATTGTGTTTTTTCTTTAGGTCAATTTGTGGTAAGGTGATCGATCCCGAGATGTTACCAACACTACAAAAAGAGATTGTAATTACCTTGTGTGAGCTTGAAATGTATTTTCCTCCTTCTTTTTTTGACATAATGGTTCATTTAGTTGTTCATCTTGTGAAAGAGACACAGTTGTGTGGACCAGCTTATATGAGATGGATGTACCCTGCTGAACGGTATATGAAAATATTAAAAGGGTACGTGAAATCCCGAAGTCGACCAGAGGGTTGTATTGTTGAACGATACATTGTTGAAGAAGCTGTTGAGTTTTGTACTGAATATTTGTCTAACGTTCAATCGATTGGACTCCCCAGAGCTCAGATTTTCGACAAAATGGAAGGTAAAAAATTAATTGGGAATAAAATTGTGACAATATCAAGGGATGAACGGGATCAAGTTCATTTGTATGTTCTGCACAATAATAATGAGGTTGAGCCATATGTTGAAATGCACAAGGATGTACTCCGAAGGTTAAATCCGAACAGAAATGAAAATTGGATAGTTATAGAGCACAATCAAAGTTTCATACAATGGTTGAAGGATCATATTTATTTGAAGCGCTCTTCAGATCCTTCTTCGGTAACAGAAAGGTTGAGATGTTTGGCATATGGTCCAAGTTTACATGTGTTTTCTCATAGCGCATATTCAATTAATGGATACACATTTTATACCAAAGAACAAGATGATAAGAGTACTATGCAAAATAGTGGTGTCACCGTGCTAGCTGAAGCAATGCATATATCAAGCATGAAGGACTTAAACCCCAAATATGCAAATCTGTCGTATTTTGGAGTTATTGAGCACATTTGGGTGTTTGATTACGAGAAGTTTCAGATTCCCATCTTTGGTTGCAAGTGGGTGAATAATAGTGGCATACGAATGGATAAGTCTGGATTTTTGCAAGTTGATCTTACTAGGGTGGGGTACAAAGATGAACCTTTTATTCTAGCATCTCAGGCTAAACAAGTGTTCTATGTGAATGACCCGAAGAGTACAAAATGGTCTATAGTGCTTTTCTCTAACAAAGTGACTGATGATAGCGGTGTCGATCAATGTGATATTGATGTTGAGAATGAGTCATGCATTAGACGGAATGAGTTGAATAGAAATGATGAAGTTGAGGATCTTATACCGGATGAGTCATATATAAGAAACGATCATAATGAGGGAATTTGGATCAATTCATCCGTACGCATTGCTAAGAAACAAGTGATTAATATTTCAACAAAGAAAAGAAAGAGATGTTAGTGACTTAGGTAAATTATCCATGGTTTCTTTATTTTATTTTTTCGATTGTTTTGATTATATGTGATAATGCATGATTTCCTTATTTTTTTGTTTTCAATTACTTTGATTATAAGTTATATATGATAATGCATGATTTCTTTATTTTTTTGTTTTCAATTGCTTTGATTATAAGTTATATTTGATATTTGATGGTTTCCTTGGTTTATTACAGGTTAGACATGGCTGATGACCAACCTGAGGAAGTTCCTAAAAAAGTATCCGCGGAAGAAGAAATTCGAAGAGGCATCACAGTAATGAGAAGGGTGGTCCAAGGAAGATCTCGAGGCATCATACTAGATGTCTATTGGAGCACCCAGGGACAGCTTATAGAACCTAATGGGCATACCTTAACTAGTTTTATCGGTGCACTAGTAAGGAATGAAATTCCCATTACATGTGATGATTGGAGAAACAAAGAGCTGAAAGAGTCCAAAGATAAAATTTGGAGTGAGATAAAGGTACAATCATGTTTTTTCAATTATGTTTTTTCAATTACCGATACTAACTATCAATTTGTATGTTTTTCTTAGCGATGTTTTAACATCGAAGATGAAAGAAGAGGCTTTTGTATGAAATTGGCCGGAAAGCTTCTAAGAGGGTTTCGAACATTTTTATCATCCAAGTTCCTTAAGGATGCGGATGGTAATTTTGTGGATGCGGAGCTTCCCAAAAAATATGAAAGTTTGATATCGGCTGAAGAATGGGAAGCTTTCAAATCCAAAAGACAAGACCCGGTTTTTCAAAGAATAAGTGCTACAAATCGGGAAAGAGCAGCAAGTCCCGCATATCCGTATCGAAAAGGACGTGTCGGATATGGACGGTTAGAACAATCCATGGTAAGTATTTATAAATTGCGATAACAAATTTGTTCATCATATATTAGTTTTATCTGATAAAATTGTATGACTTAATGTGTAGCTGCAGAAGGAGGGAAGTTCAGAATCATCTCTTCCTGCACATGTTTTGTGGAAGGAAGCCCGTGTGGGCAAATCTGGAGTTCCTCAAGAAGAAGTTTTACAAGTATACCAGAAATGTGTAAGTATAACATTTTTTCATTAATTGAATAACATTTTTATACACAAATATTTGACAATTGTACGATATTCATCTGATTTTTCAGGAGGAGCTATCTCAGTCTTTATCTCCCGATGATACTAGGAGCATACTTGGTCGGGCATTGGATGTCCCTGAGTACTCTGGTCGGGTGAGGGGTAAGGGATTTGGAGTCACTCCGACCTCCATGAGTATTAAAAAAGGAAAGGCTCCTAGTAATCGGGAGCTTCATGCAAGAATGGAAGCCATGCAAGCTGAGCTTGATGCATTGAGGAGAGAAAGAGAGGCTAGCGCCTCAACAGTATACAGAGATGCTTCGGACAAAGACAGTATCAACTGTACCTTTCAGCCGAACATTCCAGAGGTAATTACATATAATTGTCTTAAATTGAACTATTTTCTTAAATTATGTATTTGACATATATACACATTAACGATTTCTTGTTATTATTGGTTTTAGGGCATTTCCCATTGTCAGCTGTATTTGTCGTCACCATACTATCGGATGGTTGGCAAGGGAAAAGTGCATAACGTTAGCGGAGTATTACTCCACACTAGAGAGCTCCCTGCTGGATGTTTGAAGGTATCAGTTGATATTGCAGTTGAGCCGAATGCAGCATTACCATATCCTAGCGATGATTCGGATGCAACAACGGTGCACGAAGCTGTAGGTTCGTTTGTTGCATGGCCGACAAACCTCATATGCGTAGGATATGAGGTATGATTAAAACTTATGTTAACTTTCCTTGGTATATTCAAAGTTTAAAATTTATGCTTAAAATTTTACTTACATATTTTCCTATGTTAAATAGACTCCCACACAATCCAAATCAAAAGAAACTGCGATTCCACGGCATACCGAGTCCACGGTTTCAAGAAAAGAGGTAATATACAATTATATGACATATATTCATGGAAGTTGTTACATTCTTAATTTGATCTAACTATTTATATGACATGTAGGTTCAAGAAAATGAGGCTAGCAATGCCTCCGCACAACAAAAAAAGGAGGTTAGCAACGCCTCCGCACGGGTACAAAGTTCTGGTGCTAAGAAGTCCGTAGCTAGGAAAAAACCTACCACCAAGTATAGGTCGTGCCTCAGGACATTTCTAGAGATGACCGATATACCGACCGGAGGTGTTCGGACTATACCTATGGAGGTAGGGATTTTCGGCTTTGATTACGAACAAATGATTGGTAATGAGGACTTCATGCAAGTTTTTGGTCGTGAAGAAATCGGCGTCACCGTTGTCAATACATATGTTAGGTAAATTCGGACTACTTTGTTTTATTAATTAAACAACTTACTTTAATGATGTTTACTTTATGTTAATGATGTTTTTATATTAGGTTTTTGTATGACAAATTTATGCGCCCCAATGGTTTGGACGTGTCATTCGGATTCTTAGCACCCGCGACCGTCAGCTATAGTTTAATGATAAGTAGACCGGATACCGTGACGGAGTACGTTCTTCGGATCCTCGTGGAGAATAAAGATGCGGAGAAGTTGTTTTTTATACCGTTTAATACCGGGTTAGCATTTCATTCTAAATTCATCTATTATAATTATTTTCCAAGTTACCATCTAACATTTGCCTAATCATTACAGTGGACATTGGTTGTTGCTCGCAATCAATCCTATCCGAGAAATTGTGTATTATCTTGACTCGTTAGGAAATGATTGGACAACATACCCGGTTATGAAGGACCTAATTGACACGTAAGTGAGAATGTTCAAAATTTTTCTTAGTTTATGTGAATTGTTCTAATTGCTTCATTTTTATTTTATTAGCGTCCTACAAGCTTTTCGTGCCCAACGAGTTATCCAGACCTCAAGGAGGGGCGCCAACTCCATTTCATGGATTAAAGTGGCGGTATATTTTTAATTACCGCGTTTTTAATTATATTAGTGATGACTACACTTGATAAAACTTAGGATTTATAATTCATATTTTTTTTTTCATATGTAGTGTCCTCTTCAACGTAATGAAATAGATTGCGGGTATTTCATGTTGAGGTTTATGCGAGATACTCTCATGTTGGGCCGATTAGAGATTCCCACCGATGTATGTATTTCTAACTTATGAGTTATTTTTATATTTACACATATCTCATATAATTAAATAGTTGGAATTAATTCAAAATATGTTATATTATTATGTAGTACTTTGATGAATTCAAGTGTGCATCTTATACAAAGGATCAAGTGGATGAAATCAAAGAGGAGTGGTGTCAATACATGATAGAGCTCAAAGTGTGTAATTAATTGTACATTTGTAGTAGTATATGTAATGACTTATAAATGTAAACATATATTTTGATACATTTGTAGTAGTATTTGTACATTTGTATATATTTTGATACATTTATGGCAAATTTGTTTTGAATTGGTTAGCCAAATTTTGGTAAAAAAAGGCCAAAATGGCATATATAAAATGTGATAATTGACTGCAAAAATCTGGTTGAAAACAGGTACCAATTCTGGTTTATAAACCTGGAAAAAATGTGGTTACAAACAAATCCTACAAAAAATTTCGTATACCTTAGACAGCGCTTTTGCCAAAAGCGCTGTCTAAGGGGGGGATTAGAAAGCGCTTTAGGCAAAAGCGCTGTCTAAGGGGGGGGCTTAGACAGCGCTTTTGGCCAAAGCGCTGTCTAAGGTATACCTAAAAAAATTAAAATAGGAGGGGCTTAGACAGCGCTTTTGGCCAAAGCGCTGTCTAAGGTATACCTAAAAAAATTAAAATAGGAGGGGCTTAGACAGCGCTTTTGGCCAAAGCGCTGTCTAAGGTTGGGGGCTTAGACAGCGCTTTTGAAAAGCGCTGTCTAAGGTGTACCTAAAAAATTTAAATTAAGAGGGTCTTTTAAAGCGCTTTTGGCCAAAGCGCTGTCTAAGGGTGGGGGAATAGACAGCGCTTTTAACATTTTTAAAAGCGCTGTCTAAACCTTTAGCAGCGGAGGTTTAGACAGCGCTTTAAAGCGCTGTCTAAGGCAAAAAAAAGCGCTGTCTAAGGTCTTGTTTGTTGTAGTGTATGTAGAAGGTCAGAAGTTGGAAAGTAAAGTGGTGACAATTGACCCGACCGTTGTGAATGTCAGAGGAGTTGGTGGGTTTACTCGGAGTGGGCGTCTCTTTGCTCCTCAAGTTCTTAGAGGTGATCCCGAAGCTGAGGCTGCTGCAAAGGCTAAGGGTAAACAGATATCAACTGAAGAGGTGACAACTCCTGCTGCTATTCAAGGCACTTTTGAAAAAGAAGTTGAAGAATTCATGAGAATAATTAAGAAAAGTGACTACGAGGTGGTTGAACAACTGAATCAGACCCTGTCCAAGATATCCATTATGTCATTGTTGATGTGTTCTCAAGCTCACCGGGAGGCTTTGTTGAAAGTTTTGCGAATGGCATATGTACCACGAGAGATAACTGTTAACCAGTTGGAGGCCGTGGTAGTCAGTGTGAACGCCAGCCATGGGCTGGGATTCACGGATAGAGATCTCACTTCCGAGGGGCGCAATCACAACAAGGCCCTATACATCACCATGGAGTGTAAGGGTGTTGTTCTATCACACGTCCTAGTAGATACAGGCTCTTCTCTCAATGTACTCCCTAAGAAGGCCTTAATGAAGCTGAATGTTGATAGCATTGTTTTGCGACCCAGTGATTTGATTGTGAAAGCCTTTGATGGGTCACGAAGATCTGTGTTTGGGGAGGTGGAGCTACCGGTAAATATTGGGTCTCAGGTATTCAAGAGAACGTTCTATGTTATGGATATCCAACCTGCTTATAGCTGTTTGCTGGGATGTCCTTGGATTCATGCTGCTGGCGCAGTAACATCCACGTTGCATCAGAAGTTGAAGTTGAAGGTCGTAAGCCATCTATCGACCTTCAAATACGTGGAAATGGATGGGGAGATCCATGAGACATTTTTCCAAGCTTTTGAGACAGTCAATGTTAGTAATTTTTCTCCAGTTGTTGCAGTTCAGAGCAATGAGAAGGAAAGGACTCCTATATACTCCTATAAGCAAGCTAAGGAAGTAGTCCAATCCGGAAATGCCCAGGGATGGGGAAAGCTGCTGGAAGTGGAAACGAAAGATGACAAGTTTGGTCCCGGATATCAAACAGTTCAGTCCAGCTGGTCTCATGGAAGTAAGCCTATAGCATTCACAAGCGCTGGAATGCTCGACTACAACATCGTCTATGCAACAAATGGAGATGGGGATAGTGACTATGACTTGGATAACTGGATTCACCCATGCGTACCTGGGGAGGAGCTCCGGAAATGTCTGATGAAGATTTTGTTCAAGTTACTTGGCAGTCAAAGTAATTTTCTTTGTTTCCATTTTTACCATATTACATGTCAAATCCTGCATTTTGCCCAAGGTGCATGGATCCATCTGTAGGGCCACCATGTTTTCAATGCATTTAATTTTTCCATGAAATAAAGGACATTTTTCTAGCAAATTGTGTTCTCTTTCTTTCGTTTTAAAATTTTTCACATAAAACCAAATAAAATGGCAATGTTTTTTTTCCTGTGTTTTTGTGTGTTTGCGTCTATTTTGAAAAGAACATATTCTGAAGTGAGCACATCATTTATGCAGTGTTGATCATTCGGATTCTTGTGATAACGTTCCTGCTATGACCATGCATGACTTCGACAATCCTATCTACCAAGCTGATGAAGGGGTTGAGGAAGACTGTGAACTCCTAGAAGTATTGGTTAGATTGTTGAAACAGGAGGAAAGGGTAATTCAGCCTCATCAGGAAGAAATAGAGATCATCAACATCGGGTCTGAGTGTAAACACCCCAAATTTTCCCTCAATCATATCACATCATGGCTTGTGATCTTTCATTTTTGTTTTAACATTAAGCATTACATCTCATTTAGCATATTTGTTTCATCTGCATAGTTCAAGTTCATCTGCATCTAGGGTTTGTGATCTGAGCAATCCAAGAATCCATCTGAGCCATCCCAAAGGCCTCAAAGCTTTCCAAGAGGGTCCATGTGTGTTCTATCATCATATTATTTCCCTCAAAGTTCATGGAAGTTAAGAAATCACAAGAACGGGAAAAGCATGGAAGCAGAGCTAGGGTTTTCACTACACAGATGACCAAAATTAGGGTTTTGGTTTCAGAGGCCTCAACTCCAAATTTTTGGGCCATTCTTGTTTCTAATGTTCTCAAGATGTTATAAGTATCATGTGTACCAAGTTTGATGAAGAAGTTCATTGTGGAAGTCATCTGTTCACTGGGTAACTTCTTGAGCAAGTTAAGTCAAAATCAGGGCATCCGAGGCCCCCAACAATGGAACCAAAGGGGTATTTTCATCAAATTGAAGTTATATGATCTTTATTTTATCTTAGAAGAGGTTGGAAGTTCACAAGATTGAATAATTTTGAGCCATTTGCAAAGTTGCCAAAAATGGAAATGACTTGTAATGGAAACTTTCCATTTTTGGGAATGTCTTTCAACCTGCTCTTTCTCAACCAAAAATGCTCCAAATGAAAAATTCTTGGTCATGAAAGTTGTAAGATAGATCTTCCCATTTTCAAAAATTACAAGAACTCCTTCTAATTCATTATGGAACTCAAGTTATGATCTTTCAAAGTTGGCAAAAATCCTATAATTTTCAAGAATGCACCAAAGAGGGATTTTTGCAAAACCACTTGCCAAGGCTTCTAATGACCTCTAATGTGCCCAAAAGTGATATAACATGATCAAACAACTTCAAAGCATCATAATTGGGCCTTTGACCTAGGGTTTTTATGGCTTGTGAATCAAGAAACAACAAAGAGGGAAAAGTTGCAAGAGCCATGCTACCACTTGCCTCAGTCATTACAGCTGCACAAAAACAATCCAAAGGCTTTCCTTGATCCATGCTGAGCCCAGCCATGCCCCTAATCCAGCTCTGACTCATGCCATACCTCAAGTACACATAAGCTTGACTTTTTGAAAAATCACCCATACCAATCAAGCAAGGCCACCACCCACTCTCTGACCAATCAAGACATCATATGCAAACATTATGGAACACAAACACAAAATGCTTGAAGGCTGAAACACACCCAAGCTCAGATTACACAAAATCCTCTCAAAACATCATCTCTTCGAATCTCCCAACTCATCCATCAAAAATCAAAAATTATTTCACCAATCATCTCCACACAACCCCAGGATCATTTCCCACCCCTCACATTGGCCTGAAACTACCTCAAACAAAAACACGATTTTTACATGCTCTGAACTGAAACCTCAAAAATAGTCCATACAAACTTGTTTCAAGCTTGCCAGAAGCATCAAGGGGTTCATTGGAGTGGAAAAGCAACAAGGAAGTGGCCAGAAAGCTCCAGATAACAAAGCTTCATCTCAAGTAACCTCAAGAACATTTTTTCCAGAAATGCATTTTTAAGTTCATAGATGAATCTCCATGATATGTTGATAATCCTGATGTGTTTAGTTTTGAAAATGGTTAAGTATTAAGCCTGCATTGAACTTCTGAAATTTCTGTTCAGTTTCACGTCTTGCTTTGAATCTTGTTTTTGGGGTTTGATAAATGTGTTTTGATGGCTGATTCTTGCTTAGGGATGTTAAGGGAGTGATTCTGGAGCTTTAGAGCTTTTGATTTAGCCTAGGGAAGAATTTAGGTGTTTTGGTTGGCCGGAGAAGATGACTGAAGGTCTTCTCCGACCACCTGAAAATCATTAAACCCTAATCTGTGATTAATTCCCCACTTGTGTTTATGGTCGTTAGATGAGGATTAGGGTTAGCAGCGTGTGGTCCAGATTAAGTCATTATCATTTAATCCTGATTAATTAATTAAAAACATAATTAAAGGCCAGTTTGAATGTGGCCTGTTCAGATGCACGCCAGTCAATTCCCACCATTTTTGTTTGAATCTCAGCCACTGGATGCGTTTACTTTTCCTTTTATTCATTTTTAATTCATTTTTTATCCATTTCTTTTCATATAATTATTTAAAATAGCAAAAATCATTAAAAAATCTAAAATATTTTGTCAAGACTTTTATTAATTTTCAGAAACCAAAAATATTTTTTTTTTTGCATAAAAAAGGTATTTTTAAATCATTTAAATGTTTTATTTAATTAATTAATTCATTTTAATTAATTAAAAATACATTTAAGTATTTAAAAATCACCAAAAAAATCAGAGAGCATTCTTAGACATTTAGAAGCATTTACAAACTCACTATATAAATTTCTTTTTGGTTTTGATCACACTTTGAGATTTTTCATTGAATTAAGGTCCCTAAAATGACCTATTTTCTAACCCTAACTTCAAAAATTTATAACTTTCAAACCAAGTTGAGTTTGTGAATGGTTCTTTTTGCATTGTTCTATACATGTCTTCTAGCATCCAAAAACATTTTTGTTTCATTTTTATCTTTCATTTTCAAATTGTTTGGCATTTTACATTGAAGATCACCCAAAAAACCCTAGAAACTTAGGAAATTCATAACTTCTTCTAGGTTTAGCTTCTGACCTCCCCCTTTGGATGGTAACCTAGCATAGGTTTAGGGTTCCTTTGAATGAATTTTCAATTTTTTATCTTGTGCATTGCATCTGTTTTGGTCATATGCATCTCATACATTCATAAAACCCTACTTTCTCATGTTCATATGCATTCATCTTTGCATAAACACCAATACATGAACTTGCCATGACATCTCAAGAATTTGTATGTCATATTAGACATCTTAGGACATGTTAGAACATTGCTTGATCATTTATTCATTCATTTGGTATGCTTTGCATTCATAACATTTCATGAACATCCATGTGTTTCCATGCTTCTAACTTGCTTCCTTTACATCCCATCTCTCACATAAGCATACATATGCATCATATGTGAATTTTCAGCATCTCATGACTCATTTGCCTTGCATATGCATTTCTGACTTTGATCATAGCACCTTTGTTTGATGCATTTGCATTTCATTTATTTCTTTACATGTTCAACTAACATTTCAGGGGCTTATGGTAAGTTGTTTAAGGTGTGGGTGTATATCCACATCTAACTCCTCTTTCTCTTTTATTTTTGTACATTATACTTGTGTTTGAAGTGAATTTAATTCACTTGTGCCTCTTCCTTTCTTTTCTTTCTCTGGGGATTACTTATCTTCTTAAATGAAGTAAGTAACCTTTCCTTTCTTTTTTGTCTCTTTTCTTCTGCTTCTTCCTTGGTGGCCATCTTGAAGACTTCTCTTGAGCCTCACAAACCATAGGATACCCAAGCATGATAATAATTAGGGTTGTACATAGTCCCCCTTTAGTCTTTTGCCTTTGAGTCTTTTTGAGTCTCTCTTCTCACCTCTTAATCAGAGACTAAACTCTTAAAGTTTTAGGACTTTGGTATTAGGGTTATGCCTGTATCCTTCTATTAGGATGGAGTGTATAACTTTAATCCTAAGTGTTAAACCTTTAATTTGTTTAAACCTCTTAATCAAATCATCTTAATAATCACTAAGACTTTATCTTGTAACATGGGCCTTACATTAGGGTTCTAATTCTTACTTTATGGTTAAGAAGGACTAACCCTAGTGTTTAATGGACAAGTCCCCCTCAAGTTGTCTTACAAACCATACAAATCCATTGCTTAACCTCATCCTTAATTAAAATATACTTAATAAAGGTTTGTTATATAATGAATTTAATCCCTAACCATGGATTAAGTTGAGGTATCTTTCTATTAGGATGGTGTAATGAGTCCACTAATCTGTGATTAGAGATTAAACTCATTACTTAACACTAAACAAAAACCCAAAAACATCTAATTAATCAAAAGTAGGTTAATGATCTTAATCCTACATCATCATGGTAATTAAGTTGAGATGCTTATCTCATACTTAAGTATTCTCACTATCCCTAATCAGGGAGGATATAATGAGTTTACAAGCCTTTGATTTAGGCTTAAACTCATTAACTTATGCAAAACACCAAAAACAATAACAAAACTGAAAACACAAAAACAAAAAATAATCGTCTCCTCCGGGATTCTTTTCTCATCACACTCATTCACAAGCGAGAACTTGCTTCTTCTGTCTAATGCAAGACAGTTAGCACTCGAGCCAGACGAGTCATACACTTGAGCATAGACAAGCAAGCAGTTCACAGTCAATTTATCTTCCAGTCTCTTTGAGTCGAACTGTGGTGTTCTGACTTCCTCATTGCACGAGAGGATACATAGGCATAACTTAACTGTTATCGAACAAAAGTATCTGTGTCTCCCCCCTCTTTCAGCATTCTTTAAAAAGCCTCAGTTCCTGAGAAATTAACCTTTTTGCACTGACACTTGTATATTTCTTTTCTAGCTTTTGCACACAGATAGCACACACCTACCCTTTTTAAACACAATCTTTTAAGCGTGGATCCCGTCGAGTACGACGGACAATCTGGGTGCTAATACCTTCTCAGGTTGTAACCAACGCCCTTTCTCAGTCTCTCTGGTTCGCGACCGTCTTATCCATCTTTTCTTAGGTTTATGCAGCATTACCTTTCCTTCGGGATAAAAATGCCTAGCTGGAGACTCTATTCATCTTCACCTTCATTTTCTCTTTTCGCCGACCATTCACGTCTGTACCTTGTCTTGACCTGGTGTCTTTTCGGGGGAGCGACACTGAGGATGCAAAGAAAGAGATAAAGATTAGGGCTAGTCTGCAGGCCGAGATAAAGAAGAAGTTGAGTGGGATGCTACGTGAATATGTGGATATCTTTGCCTGGTCGTATCAAGATATGCCAAGACTGGATACTGACATCGTTAAACACAAGCTGCCACTAAAGGAAGATTGTCCTCCGGTAAAACAAAAGTTGAGAAGAACTAGCCCTGATATGGCTATGAAGATCAAGGAGGAAGTTCAAAATCAGTGGGATGCCGGATTCCTTGCTGTGAGTAGTTACCCACCTTGGGTAGCTAACAATGTGCCTGTACCAAAGAAGGATGGAAAGGTACGGATGTGCGTCGATTATCGGGATCTAAACAGAGCAAGTCCAAAGGATGACTTTCCATTACCTCACATTTATGTGCTGGTAGATAACACCGCTCAGTTCTCAGTATTTTCTTTCATAGATGGCTTCTCCGGGTACAATCCGATCAAGATGGCACCAGAAGACATGGAGAAAACGATGTTCATTACCCCGTGGGGTACATTATGTTATAAGGTTATGCCATTTGGATTGAAGAATGTCGGGGCAACGTATCAACGGGCTATGGTAACTTTATTCCATGATATGATACACAAGGAAATTGTATGCTATGTGGACGATATGATTGCCAAGTCTCGGGACAAAGAAGAGCATCTGGTCAATCTCAAATAGCTGTTTGATAGATTGATAAAGTATAGATTGAGGTTGAATCCTAACAAGTGTGCATTCGTAGTGCGTTCCGGTAAATTGTTGGGTTTCGTTGTTAGCCAGAGGGGGATCGAGGCAGATCCTACAAAAGTAAAAGCAATACAAGATATGCCTGCACCGAAAACAGAAAAAGAAGTGCGTGGGTTTTTAGGGAGATTGAACTACATTTCACGGTTTATATCTCATCTAACTGCCACATGCGAGACAATATTCAAATTGTTAAGAAAAGAACAAACGGTCAGGTGGAATGAGGACTGTCAAAGAGCCTTTGAAAAGATAAAAGAATATTTGCAGGAGCCTCCGATCCTAATGCCTCCTGTTCCAGGACGGCCACTTATAAAGTACTTGACTGTATTAGAAGGGTCGATGGGGTGTGTGTTAGGCCAACATGACGAGTCTGGTCGAAAAGAGCATGCTATTTATTACCTTAGCAAAACTTTTACCGACTATGAATCCTGTTACTCACTGCTTGAGAAAACTTGTTGCGCTTTGGCATGGGCTGCTCGCCGACTGAGACAGTACATGTTGACCCACACCACATTGCTAATCTCAAAAATGGACCCTGTCAAGTATATTTTCAAGAAACTAGCATTAACCGGAAGGGTTGCAAGGTGGAAAATGATATTAACAGAGTATGACATACAGTATACTTCCCAGAAAGCCATCAAAGGAAGTGTATTGTCAGATTATCTTGCACAGCAAGCACTTGAGGATGATTACCAGCCGATGAAGTTTCATTTCCCTGATGAGGACATCATGTACCTCAAGGCAAGAGATTTCAAGGAACCACTTCCGAAGGAAAGGCCTGACCCTGAATTCAAATGGAAGTTGATGTTTGACGGTGCAGTCAATATCAATGGACGTGGAGTTGGTGTTGTTCTTGTCACTCTCGAAGGTGTTCACTTTCCCTTCGCTGCCAGAATTACTTTTGGTTTCACCAATGAAGCGGAATACGAGGCGTGCATAATGGGAATAGAGGAGGATATTAATCTTCGGATTAAGAACCACGATATATTCGGAGATTTAGCCCTCGTTATCAACTAGATTATCGGCAAGTGGTATACACATCAAGAACACTTAATTCCTTATAGGGATTATGCCAGAAGACTGTTGACATTCTTCACAATGGTTAAGCTTCAATATATACCACGAGCTGAGAATCAATTTGCCGATGCATTGGCTACTCTTTCTTCGTCCATCAAAGTCATGTGTTGGAACTATATGCCAAGGATTGACGTTTCTAGGCTTGATGCACCAGCTTATGCTTTATCTGTAGACGCAGTGTCTGATGAGAAACCTTGGTACTTTGATATCAATTTTTTTCCTGGAAAAACAAGAATACCCAGCTGGGGCATCATCCAATGACAAGAAGACCTTGAGACAACTTGCTGCTAGCTTCTTCTTGAATGCAGACGGGGTTCTGTATAAGAGGAACTTTGACATGGTCTTGCTCAGATGCGTGGATAGACATGATGCAGGCCTGTTAATGCAGGAGGTCCACGAGGGATCCTTCGGTACTCATGCAGGAGGACATGCTATGGCTAAGAAGTTATTGAGGTCAGGGTACTATTAGCTAGCAATGGATGCAAACTGTTGTTCATACGCCCGTAAATGCCACAAGTGCCAGATATATGCAGACAAGGTGCATGTTCCTCTAAGCCTGCTCAACATCATGTCATCTCCTTGGCCCTTTTCTATGTGGGGCATTGACATGATCGGGAAGATAGAGCCTACTGCTTCAAACGGTCATCGTTTTATCTTGGTCGTGATTGGTTACTTTACCAAATGGGTTGAAGCAGCATCTTATGCCAATGTCACTCGCCAAGTGGTAGCAGATTTTTGAAAAGAGAAATCATTTGCAGATGATAGAAGAATTGTGCCGGGACTTCAAGATTCAACATCACAATTCTTCTCCTTAACGACCAAAGATGAATGGCGCGATAGAGGCAGCTAACAAGAATATTAAGAAGATTGTGTAGAAGATGGTTGTCACTTACAAAGATTGGCATGAGATGTTACCATTTGCACTGCATGGGTACCGAACGTCAGTCAGGACGTCAACCGGGGAAACTCCATTTTCCCTAGTGTATGGCATGGAGGCAGTCTTGCCTGTGGAAGTAGAAATTCCTTCATTACGTGTGATGATGGATATGAAGCTTGATGAGGCTGAGTGGGTACGTGCTCGATATAATCAGTTGTGTCTAATTGAGGAAAAGAGATTAGCGGTTATCTGTCATGGCCAGCTTTATCAGAGGAGAATGAAGCGAGCATTCGACCAACAAGTACATACTCGAGAGTATCAAGTAGGTGTGCTTGTACTCAAGAGGATCATTCCTCTAGGTTCAGATCACAGGGGAAAGTGGACCCCGAACTACGAAGGCCCATTCATAGTAAAGAAAGTTTTCTCAGGTGGGGCGTTGATGCTCACCACTATGGGTGGAGAATATTTATAATCTCCTATTAACTCAGACGCATTTAAAAAATACTTTGCATAAAAAGACCCACTGGACACAAAAATAGAATTAAAGTCCAGGCAAGAAAAGGGCATCCCGGCGAGCTAAAAACAGAATAAAAGGCTCAGGCAAAAGTTAGGGAAAACAAATGAAAAAATGTAGACCCGCTGAGTTGAAAAGCCACATCGGACAGCTCAGGCAAAAAAGGGTATCCCAGTGGATTGAAAACCCGAAAGGGCGATCCACGCAAAACAAGGGAATAAGCGAACAACTGCGATTTGGGTAATCTGAACCAAATCATCATTTCAAACAGTCTGACAATATCAGAAGGATATGAATCAGTCCCATCGTCTTCTTTAGAAAACAAAGGGAAGAACAGGAAATCTTGAAGACATGTTGGTCATAGCAGGAAGGAAACTCATTGGAATGCCGTTTACATTGCCATTAGGATAGTTTCTTTTCTCAATTTTTATAGTAGCTACCTTTTTCCAGGTAGTTGCTTCTTGATGTAAAACTTTGCCTATTTAGAGGACATTCAATGAATGAATATTCAGTCAAAAAACCGTGTTGTGTTGAGTTTACCTTGTTTGCAAAAATGTCCTGAATTTTTGGCAAAAAGAACATTGCATTTGAAACATGTTGATTTTTCCTGAGAAAATTGACATTGCTGGGAAACAATTAAAACTGTCTTTGAGTGGCGGGTGACAATGGATGAACAGATCATACCATGTAAATCCCCGGGGCACATGTGTGTATATTGTTGTTGCAGGTTTTGCAGGGCGATGTTGTATTTCCCCAAGAAAAGAGTGCTCCCCAGCTGAGCTATGGCCAGTGGAATCCCAAGCGGAACTTCGAACCTAATCAAAGAGGTGTCCTCCCCATGCGGCGGTTGTTCTTCACAAGAAAGATATGGATATCCCTAACTGAGTCAGAGTAGGGTGGTATCCCCAGCAGAACTTTAAACCTAATTGAAGAGGTTTGTCCCCAAGAGGAGTCTTTGTGTCAGAACGGGATATTCCTAGCAAGCAATTGAATGCCTAATTCCCCGCAGAGTTGTATCTGTCAGAACTCTTTCCCTAGCAAAGGCTATTTGACAAAGTATTCCCCTAGTTGGGTCGGAAGATCGTCTTTTCCTCGCAGATTTCATGATTGGTACGCAACCATCATTGAAACATATCCCCAGTAAGTTCGCCAATTTATTTTTGGCCAGTGTGACAAAGTAGTGTAGACATTTGTTCACATTTCATTCCTCAACCAAGTATTGCCAGGATATCTTGGACATTTCCCCAACAGAATTCCAAGGCGAATTGAAGATCTTTCATCCCCAAGAAGAGTATCTTTCCACAAGCAAAATTATCCCCAGCGAGCAGATGTGCGCCTGGTTTCCCCACAGAGTCAGAATTTTCAGAATTCTCTCCCCAGCCGGATTCTTGACCAAGCCTCTTCCTCAGCCAAGTCTGAAGGCGGTTATCCCCCACAGAGTTCATGATCGGGATTTACTCCCATCGTTGAAATATTCCTCAGAGAAGTTGCCAACTTATTTTTGGCCGATGTGATGATATCAACAGTTATTCGTCTCCCCAGCCAGAGTTAAGCATTGTCAAAGCCTCTTGACCTGGTTCCCCTGCAGAGTCGTGATTATTGTTGCCAATCTGGGCACTATGTTTGATGCTCGTATGCATCTCCTGGCATGCGTATGTGCTCGCATTTTGCTCGTTTGCATCCCTGGCACTCGTCTGTGTTTGATATCCATTTGTTGCTGGTCTGCATTTCCCAACACTCGTCTGTGCTTGATATCTGCGTGATGCTCGTCTGCATTCCCTGGCACTCATCCGTGTTTGGTATTTGTTTGTTGCTTGTCTGCATCCCCCTAAAATTCGTCTGTGTTTGATGTTTGATATCTATTGGATGTTCGTCTGCATTCCCAACACTCGCTCGTTTGTGAATTATTCTTCGTTTGATTCTCCCCGGCAGAGTTGTGTTTCTTACCAGGCATTTGTTTCCCGTACGCAAGCCCTATCATTCGTCCGTGTTTGGTATCTGCTTGACGCTCGTTTTCATTTTCTGGCACTCGTCCGTGTTTGAAATATGCTGATGCTCGTCTGCATCCTCGGAACCCGTCTGTGTTTGATACTCATTTGATGCTCGTATGCTTTCCCTAACACTTGTCTGTGTTCGGACTTTGCTGATGCTCGTCTACACTCCCCAACACTCGTCTGTGTTTGAAAATTTGTTCGATGCTCGTATGCACGCCCCGACACACGTCTGTGTTTGATATCTGCTGGTTGCTCGTCTACGCTCCCCAACACTCGTCTGTGTTCACACTTTTCTGATTCTCGTCTACACTCCCCAGCACTCGTTTGTGTTCGAAACTCGTTTGTTGCTTGTCTGCACTCCCCATCACACATCTGTGTTTGATATTTGCTTGTTGCTCGTCTGTATTCCCTGACACTCGTCTATGTTCGTACATTGGTTGCTCGTCTGCATTCCCTGGCACTCGTCTGTGTTGGACATCTGTTTATTGTTCGTCTATATCGCCCCTAACACTCGTATGTGTTAGCTTATATCCGTATGTGTTAATTTGATAATCATTCTAGTACTCGTCTGTATTGCTACTGCAAATGCTCGTCTGTGTTGGATTTCTGGTATTCATCTGTATCAGTGGCTGATATTCGTCTTTATCATCGCTTAAAGCGCTCGTTTGCGTTTCTTAGGTCATCATCTGATATTCATTTGTATCATTGACTTATGGCACTTGTATGTGTTCTTTTGATGATCGTCCAATGATCGTCTATGTTGAAGAGGTTTGAAGTCCTGACGGTGGGATTAAACGTCAAAATGGTTACCGATCCTGGCGTAACAGGTTATCCGAAGAAGGTTCGTCTGCCTCAGACACCACTTATCTACGTAAGATTTGTGAAGAGGGTTCGTCCAATCCTAATGTCACACCTGGCGTAACAGGTTATCTGAAGAAGACTCGTCTGTCTTAAACCATCTATCCACAGAGGATATATGAAGAGGGTTCGTCTATCCTGATTATGCATGTCTATCCACGGACATTAGTGCATCACTGGTCCTGGCGTAACAGGTTTATCCGAAGGAAATTCTTCAGTTTCAAGTTATATATTGCAAAATGTATGAAGAGGGCTCGTATGTTCAATTCCTGGCATAACAGGATTGCTTGAAGAGGGCTCATATGTCCAATTCCGGGCGTAACAGGTTTGCTTTGAGGGAGACTCATCTGTCTCAGTTTTTCTTAACCGGCGTAACAATCCAATTTGGAAGGAGCTCGTCTACTTTGTCCTCACTTATCCAAAGCGTCATTTGGTCGGGTTTATTTCCCATTCTTGCATTCTCCAGCAGAGTGCAAATTTCAGGTCTTCTTGGTATTCAATCACATTTTATCTTGAACGGTCGATAGTCGTGCTACCGTCCTTTTTCAGATTAACATTTGCTTGAATAGGGGCAGCTGTAACACCCTAAATTTGCCTTCTTCCTTTTAGCATCACCGTCATATCATAATCATCATAAGCATGTTATATCCTTAGCATCTCGCATAGAAAGATGAAGCATAACACTCGCATGTTCTAGCATAAGGCATATGATCAATCATCCGGGAGATTCGAAGAATTACAAGCCAAAGTCAAAAGCCTGGTGACCTGACAGGAAGCTCACGGGGTATCTAATACAAGCTTAATATCATGGTCAAAGCCCTAAAAAGAATCGAGGATCAAAATCTGATCATAACGGTTGGCGCCGGGTGATTATGGAAGTTTCCCACCAATAGGAGGGAGAATTCAAAATTCACAGGCGTTAACCGGTTAACGATTTGGTTAACCGGTTAACGGCTGCGAATTTTGAATTCCAGCAGCAATTTCAGCATGTGGTTTTGGCTCCAATTTTTCAATTTTCTGATTTTTATTCATTTTGAATTAAGGAGAAGGATCTAGAGCATTTATCCAAGCCTAATTCCAATGCTAGGTCCTAATCACTTTCTAAGCTAATCCCAAACCATATTTTTGGATCCTAAATCAAAATTTTGGGCCCCAAACCTAAACCATATTTATTCCATTTCCCTCCAAACCAAGAGGGAGCTCTCTCATAATTCCCTTCTCATTTTCTGAATTTTAACATCTCTCTCACCATTCTCTCACTTTTCTCTCCCAATTTTCCAAATCACTCAAAGTTCCTCTTTGAAGATCACATAACTTTGCATTAAAGTGTGTAGATCTTGGAACTAGACCTCCATCCATAACTTCTTTGCATCGATATGTTGGTTTCACTACTTGGTTCAGATCTGGTTTGGAAATTAGAAGTCCTTTTGGAGCCAAAATTCTGCATCAAGATCCTTTGCTTGCATTTATTTTGCATGATGTGTGAAGATTAGCACCGGATCTTCGAAGTTTTCCGTGCATTTCCTCATTTCCAGCTCAAACAACAATTACCAAAGCATACCTCGGCTTTGTAGGTTGGTTAAATTCATATCTAACTCTGTTTTTTAGCTTATTTTCATGCTTGTGTTTAGATCCACCATGTGCTTGTGTATTTGTTTGTTTTGCTTGAAATGGTTGGTTGATTTATGATCGGATCCGCGTGTTAATGTTCATGAGCTTAATGGTAGTGATTAATGTGAATTGATCCATTTATTTCATGCTTAATTGATTGTTGGTCTGGTGTGGAATTATTTGAATAAGCTGGTTTGAGATGATTTTCATGCAGGATTTGTTGTTGTTTTGACAGTGTTAACCGGTTAACGCTTTGGTTAACTGGTTAACGCACCCTTTTTCTGTGTAATTTGCTGCAGGTTTGAACTGGTTAACCGGTTAACGCTTTGGTTAACAGGTTAACACTGAAGCAGAGTGCCATATTTGAGCTTATTTGATCCCCTTACTTGCTTTAATTGCCATGGATCATTGTATGATCATTGAATATGCTAGTTTAGGGTGATTTGCTTGCTGGTTGATGTATGCTTTCATCTTCTCGACGCGTAAGTCATGAATGTGCAAAGCTTGGCATGTTGTTTGATCTTTGTTGATTTGAGCTTTGAGCATGCTATTTCCATGAGTTTTGTTGATGAACATATGCTGGATTTTTTTGCTAACACTTGCAGGGGCTTGTCGCTCCCCGGATTTTCATCCCGATGCAAACGCGAACTGTCGGTGAAAGAGAAAGAGGTTGAATTGAATAGAGTCGCCAACTAGGCATTTTTATCCCGAAGGAAAGGTAATGCTGCATAAACCTGGAAAGAGATGGATAAGACGGTTGCGAACCAGAGAAGCTAAGAAAGGGGGTTAGTTACAACCTGGGAAGGTATTAGCACCCCGATCGTCCTTCGTACTCGACGGGATCCACTCTTACAAGATTGTGTTTAAAAGGGGTAAGTGTATGTGTTATCTTTATGCAAAAGCTAGAAAAGAACGTACAGGTGTCAGTGCAAAAAGGTGAATTTCTCAAGAACCGAGGCTTTAGAAAGGAATGTTGAAAGAGGGGGAAGACACATAGACTTTTGTTCAATAACTGTTAAGTTATGCCTACGTATCCTCTCGTGTAATGAGGAAGTCAGAACACCGTAGTCCGACTCAAAGAGACTGAAAAAGATTGACTGTGAACTGCTTACTCGTCTATGCTCAATTGTATGACTCGTCTAGCTCGAGTGCTGACTGTCTGACATTAGACGGAAGAAGCGAGTTCTCGTTTGAGAATGAGTGTGATAAGAAAAGAATCCCGAAGGAGACGGTTATTGTTTGTTTTGTGTTCTCATCTTTTTATTGTTTTGGTGTTTTTCATAAGATAATGAGCTTAAGCCTAAATCAAGGGTGTAAACTCATTATATCCTCCCTGATTAGGGATTATGAGCCTACTTAAGTATGAGATAAGCATCTTAACTTAATTAACATGAAGATGTAGGATTAAGATCATTAACCTACTTGTGATTATTTAGATGTTTTTGGCTTTTTGCTTAGTGTTAAGTAAAGAGTTTAATATCTAATCAGACTAGTGAACTCATTACACCATCCTAATAGAAGGATAATAGATGATAACACTTAAGGTGAGGAAGATACCTCAACTTAATCCATGGTTAGGGATTAAATTCATTATATAACAAGCCTTTATTAAGTGGATTTTAATTAAGGGATGATATTAAGAAGTGGATTTTAAGTTTTTAAGACAACTTGAGGGGGACTTGTCCATTAAACACTAGGGTTAGTCCCTCTTAACCATAAGGAAGAGATAGAACCCTAATGTAAGGCCCAAGTTACAAGATAAAGTCTTGGTAATTATTAAGGTGTTTTGATTAAGAGGTGAAAACAAATTAAAGGTTTAACACTAAGGATTAAAGTTATACACTCCATCCTAAGATAAGGATTCAGGCGTAACCCTAATTCAAAGTCCTAAAGCTTTAAGAGTTTAGCCTCTGATTATTGAGATGAGAAGAGGGACTCAAGGAGACTCAAAGGTAAAAATATAGGGGGGACTATACACAACCCTAAAAGTTATCATGCTTGGATATCCTATGGTTTGTGAGGCTTAAGAGAAAAGATCTTCAAGAAGGCCACCATGGAAGAAGCAGATGAAAAGAGAAGGAAGAAGAAGAATAAGTTACTTACTTCCTGAAGAAGATAAGTAACTTGAAAGAAAGAAAGTAATAAGTAGGGAGCATAAGTGAAGCAAGTTCACTTCAAGAACAAATAAGTATGCATATGAGAGGAAAGAAAAAATGGGAGGTGAAGGCAAATCCACCTCCAAGATAACTTACCAAAAGTACATGTACTGGAAAACTCCAAATGTGAGCTTTCAGAACCTCCCACTTGTGCAAGTGAACCCCTTTGATCCTCCTGGAGCTATTGGGATGCTTAGAAGGCCTTGAAAGTTGCTATTTTGAGTGGCTCGATTCTGATATGGCAGAAATAGAGGCTTTGGTTTATGAGGTTTCAGGCCATGGTAATGGTTGCTTTGGGTTCTATGGATGATTTCTAAATGAATGGTGAAAGAATTTATATGGTTTGATGGATTGTTTGAGAGAATCTAAGAAGGGAAGATTTTGCAATTTTTGTGAAAACTGATGTTGTGTGTGTTCTGATCCCATGTCATACTTGGTTTTTGATCTTGAGGCAATCCCTAAACTATTGGAATGAGTCAGAAGATTAGATATGCATTGTGGGAATGGTATGGCTCCATTGGCCAAAAAGTCAAGATTGGTGTGCTTGAGGTATGGACCATGGTAGAGCTGGTTTCTATGCTTGAACTGCTTTAGCTAGCTTCAAGGAGAGCCATAGGATCATTGTTATGCAGCAGGATGACTTGGATCAAGAGTTTACAAGGTTTATGCATTTTGGCCATTTTGAGATTTCTTGTGAATCAAGCCATCAAAACCCTAGATTCAAAGGCCAATTATGGTCTTTTGAAGTTGCTTTGACATGTTATGGTGCATAGAAGTTGATTAGAGGTCATGAAATGGCTTGGCAAGTGAAATTGCAAAATTCCCTCTTTGGCATGAACTTGAAAATTATAGGATTTTTGCCAACTTTGAAAGGCCATATCTTGAGTTCTAGGATGAATCAAGACATGTTATTGTATTTTTTGAAAATAGGAAGACATAATCTACAACTTTCATGCCCAAGAATTTTTCATTTGAAGCATTTTTGGTCATGAAAGAATAGGTTGAATATCTTTCCCAAAGTAGAAAGTTTCCATTACAAGTCATTTCCAAAAATAGCAAGTTTGCATTTGGCTTGAAATTATTCAACTTTGTGAACTTCCAACCACTTCTAAGATCAAATAAAGATCATAGAGACTTAAAATGATGAATGTGACCCTTTGGTACCCTTGGTGGAGGCCTCAGATGCCCTGATTTTAACATTACTTGCTCAAGAAGTTACCCGATGATCAGATGACTTCCATAGTGAATTTCTTCATCAAATTTGGTACACATGATCCTTATAACATATTAAGACCATTAGAAACAAGAATGACCAAATTGTTTTGGATTAAGGCCTCGGAAACGAAAACCCTAATTTTAGGTCATTTGTGTAGGAAATCTTCAGTCTGCCTCTATGCCTTTACCATACTTTGTGATCCCTTGGCTTTTGTGAACTTTGGGGAGCATATTATGATCATGGAACACACATGGATCGTCTTGGCATAATTCAAGACCTTTGGTGTGACTCAGATCACTTCTTGGATTGCTCAGATCATAAACCCTAGATGCAGATGAAATGGACCATGTAGATGAAACAAATATGCAATATGAGATGGTATGCCTATGCTTATGCAAAAATGAAAGACCACAAGCCATGGTGTGAGAAAAAGTGAGGGAAAATTTGGGGTGTTTACAACTGCCCCTATTCAAACATGAGTTAGTTGTGCAGGATGTAAGCGCCTGGCTTAATAGACAAACAAGATAACTTGTGGTTGAATACCAAAGACAGTCCAAAATTTGCACTCGCTGTAGAGAAGAAGAAAAGGGATATAAATTGTAAAAGGTAGTATAGTATGAGTATCAAATGAAAGCGATGGAGGATGGCCATCGATCAGAGGATGATTGCTGGGGGTAAACGGTAAGAGAAGCAATGACGTGGACTACCATCATGCTGGGAAATAAAGAAAACGCGACGAGGACGACCCTCGGGTAAGGAAATAAAATTCTTTGGGGATTTGAGAAAAGCAATGATGAGGACGGCCATCGGGCTTGGAAAGTAAAATAAACAACTATGGAGATGGCCATCAGGCTTGGAAAGTAAAGTAAACAACGATGGGGACGGCCATCGTCCTACACTGATGAAGGACGATCATCAGGAAAAAGAAAAGGGACCACGAAGGGGAAGGCCATCAGGTTAAAGAATAAAATGAAATATTTGATGAGGGACGGTCATCAAAGGTGAAGGACAATCACCTAGCAGGGGACGACTACTCTTTATCTCAACATAGGACGAATGTCGGATAGAAAAGGTCAATGATGGGGACGACCATCGGATAAGCATGATGAAGGACGATCGTCAAGAGGTGAAGGACGATCACCTAGAAGGGTACGGCTGATCTTGGGGATTATCGCGACATAGGACAAATTCTGAATAACAAGATCCACGATGGGGACGGCCATCGATTAAAATGATGAGGGACAATCATCAAAAGGTGAAGGAAGATCACCTAGCAGGGGACGACTGCTCTTTATCTCGACATAGGACGAATGTGGGATAGAAAGTTCCAACAATGGGGATTCCACTGGGGAAGGGATGAGGGACGGTCATCCAAAGGTGATGGACAATCACCTGGCAGGGGACGGCTGCCGAAAGTATCATGACATAGGACGAACGTCGGGTAGATAAAGTCGTTTTGCTGACGACTTACTGGGGAATGGTAAACACGGACGAGTGCTTACACTTTTAAAATAAACGGTATAAGTGTTTGACAGTGTGTATAGATCAAAGATGCGGACGAGCATCCTTAGTACCATGATACGGACGAGTATCGGTAGAAACAAATGCTGACACGTGTTTAAGGATGATGATACCGACGAGTATCAACTGGTTAAGCAAGGAACACGGATGAGTGTTGAATTTGTTGAGGGATGATATATACAAGATACGGACGAGTATCGAAGACTTATGTATAAGTATGTACAAGTATGATCTGCTGGGGATATATGTGCAAGACACGGAAGAGTGTTAAAAGATTGAGCAAGGGACACGGACGAGTGTTTTTGACTTGTTGGGGAAATATGACACGGACGAGTGCCAAAAAGAATATGTATAAGTTATGAACAAATATCTGTATTGAGAATGTAGAAGGTATTTTGGCGACCTTACTGAGGAAAGATGACACGAACGAGTGTCGAAAAGAGCATATATAAATATAAACAGGTATCTGTGTTTGAGAGTGCAAAGGGGGTGCTTTGGCATTTATCTGTAGGGAGTATGAGTTTTGTATTTTTCTAGTGAAGTGATGATGGTATTTGTAGGTGACTGGCTCGAAACTTGCTCATGATCATGCAAATGTTTGATTTTTCCCGTAATGCTCCGCATTAGATGGAATGCTACGCTTCTTTTTGGTGAAAAATGATGTGAATGCTATGATTATGCAAATGAGAAACCTGATCCGAGATCCAAATCCTGCGGGAATAAAGGTCTCCGGTTGATCTGTCTAGAGGGGGAACTCAGCTGGGGAGAGAGAAAGTTTTAGAAACTCCTCTGGGGAAGTATTTCAGGCATTGCTCTACTGGGGGAGGCAACTTTGTGGGGAAACAATTCCACCGACTCTGCTGAGGATGAGCAAAATCTTGCACTTCTGATGGGGAATAGAAAGTTCTTTGACCACCTTGTGTAAACACCCCAAATTTGCCCTCACTAAGTTAACACCATGGCTTGTGATCTTTCATATTTGCATTAGTTCAATCATACCACATCATATTGCATTTTTGCTTCACTGCATTAGTTCAAGTTCATCTACATCTAGGGTTTGTGATCTGAGCAATCCAAGATCCATTTGAGCCACTCCAAAGGTCTTCAATCATCTCAATAGGGTCCATGTATTTTCAATCATCATGTTTTATCCTCCAAAGATCAAGGAAGTCAGAAAATCACATGAATTGGCAAAGCATGGAAGCAGAGCTAGGGTTTAACTACACAGATGACCTAAAATTAGGGTTTTGGTTTCAGAGGCCATAACTCCAATTTTTTTGGTCATTCTTGTTTCTATTGGTCTCAATATGATATAATGATCATGCATACCAAGTTTGATGAATAAATTCATTGTGAAAGTCATCTGATCACTCGGTAACTTCTTGAGCAAGTCAAAGCCAAATCAGGGCATCTGAAGCCCCACAACATGGAACCAAAGTGGATTTTTCATCAAATTAAAGTTAGTTGGTCTTTATTTGATCATTGAAGTGCTTATAAGTTCACAAATTTGAAGAAAAGTGAGCAAAACCAAAAGTTGCCAAAAATGGAAATGACTTGTAATGTAAACTTTCCATTTTGGGAAAGTTTTTCAACCTCCTCTTTCTCAACCAAAAATGCTTCAAATGAAAAATTGTTGGTCATGAAAGTTGTAGATTGGATCATTCCCTTTTAAAATAGTACAAGAACAATATCTAATTACTTTTGGAACTCAAGTTATGGCTTGCCAAAGTTGGCAAAAATCACATAATTTCAAGTTTCATGTCAAAGAGGGATTTTTGCAAAACCTCTTGCCATTTCATTTTGTGACTTCAAATTGAGTTCTAATCATCATACAAACATTATGCAATGCCTAAAACTCAAAATTTCCCAAAGAATTTCAAAATGCCATGCCTTGCCCATGAAGAAATCTCAAAGGGGCCAAACTTTCTTCAAATTCCAAAACCTCCCATAACTTTGTCTCAACATGCTGAATTGCCTCAAAGTGAATTACATGGTCATCCTTGATCCTTGCTGCACCAGACACCCCCTTGTACTAAGCCTGAAACAGCCCATACCTCAAAGTACAACCAACCTTGACTTTTTGCATTTTCACCCATACCGATCATACTATGCCACAACCACTCTCTGAACCAATGGCATTTGTTTATACTAACCTAAAGCAAGCCAAACATAACAAGAACTAGGCCTGAATCCTCAACATTGCCCAAGTTACCAAAAATCATCCCTCTTGCATTTTCCTTCGAAACTCACTCCTTAGCCAACAAAAATCACAAACTCTTCCACCAATCAACTCAGCATCATCCCAGGATCACTTCCCACCCCTTACATTGGCCTGAAACCACCTCAAACAAAAACACAATTTTCATCACCTCTAAACTGAAACCTTCAAAACACTCCATATAAACTTGTTTCAAGCTTACCAGAAGCTTCAAGGGGTTCACTGAGTAACTTCTTGAGCAAGACAGAGCCAAATCAGGGCATCTGAAGCCCCTCAACATGGAACCAAAGTGGATTTTTCATCAAATTAAAGTTATATGGTCTTTATTTGATCATTGAAGTGCTAAGAAGTTCACAAATTTTAAGAAAAGTGAGCAAAACCAAAAGTTGCCCAAAATGGAAATGACTTGTAATGTAAACTTTCCATTTTGGGAAAGTTTTTCAACCTCCTCTTTCTCAACCAAAAATGCTTCAAATGACAAACTCTTCCACCAATAAACTCAGCATCATCCCAGGATCACTTCCCACCCCTTACATTGCCCTGAAACCACCTCAAACAAAAATACGATTTTTATCACCTCTAAACTGAAACCTTCAAAACACTCCATATAAACTTGTTTCAAGCTTACCAGAAGCTTCAAGGGGTTCATTGGAGTGGAAAAGCACCAAAGGAGTGGCCAGAAAGCTCCAGTTTCGAAAGCTTCAACTCAGGTAGCTATCAAGAACTTTTTTTCCGGAAACCTTTTTTTAAGTTATAGAAATGATCTACATGCTCCCCTGATCACTCTGCACTTTTTATTTTTGAAAATGATTGATTATTGAGCCTGTACCATATCTCTGAAAGTTTGGTCATTTTTAAGTTTTGATTCGTATCTGGAGATTGAGTGAAAAGAAATTTGTTTTGGGACTGGATTCGTGCTTAGGAAGGTTGGGAGGTTTGATCTGGAGCTTTACAACTCTTAAAATGACCTAGGGAGTGATTTGGAAATTTTCAGTGGAGGGGTTGGCCGGAGAAGATGACCGGAGGTCTTCTCCGGCAAACTAAGAGTCATTAATTTGTTTAATTAGGGTTAGGGCACTTTTTAAATCTGAGCCGTTAGATTGATCTTTCCCGCGTGCATTGAATGGCCAGGATCTCTTCATTAACACTTAATCTGGATTAATTAATATTTTAATTAGGTTTAGTGAAATTTGAATTTGAGCCGTAGGATAGCAAGCCAGTCAACCCAATCCAAGCCTAGAATCAATCATGTCAGAAACCAAAAATATTTTTATTTTTATTTTTTGCATTAAAAAATATTTTTAAATCATTTAAATGTTTTATTTAATTAATTAATGGAAATTAATTAATTAAAAATACATTTAAGTATTTAAAAATCACAAAAAATTCAGAGAACATTCTTGGACATTTAGAAACATTTACAAACTCACCGTACAAATTTCTTTTTTGTTTTGATCATGCTTTGACATTTTTTCAATGAATTAGGGTTCTTAAATTTGTCCATTTTTAACCGTAATTTCAAAAATTCATAACTTTTAAACCAAGTTGAGTTTGTGAATAATTATTTTTGCATTGCTCTATGCATAGCTTCTAGTTTCTAAAAACATTTTTTCTACATTTTTATCTTTCATTTCCAATTTGTTTGGAATTTTACATTGAGGATCACCCAAAAAACCCTAGAAACTTAGGAAATTCATAACTCCTTCTAGGTTTAACTTCTGACCTCCCCCTTTGGATGGTAACCTAGTATAGGTTTAGGGTCCCTTTGAGTACATTTTCAATTTTTTATCTTGTCATTTGCTTCTGTTTTTGAGTTTTGCATCTCATGTTGCATGAAAACCCTAATTTTGTATCTTCATTTGCATTCATCTTGTATGTGCTTGCATCCATGAACTTGCCATGACATTTTATGCATTCACATGACATATAAGACATCTTAGGACACATTAGAATCATGGTTGATCATTGCATCTTCCATTTTCCATGTTATGTATCCATTTCATTACATGTGCATTCATGAACTTTCATGCTCCTTTCATGCTTCACATGCATCCCCATTGCTTGTATGATCATTCTCATCTCTTGACATGCATTCATACCATCTCTTAGCATCATTTGATTCATGAACATGCTTCTGTTTTTGGTTTTCATCTTTGCATTTCATTTCATTTTCATTTCATTTCATTTCCTTTTACTAACTTTTCAGGTGGTAAGTTACTTTGAGAAGTGAATTTGCCTTCACTTCTCACAATCTCTTCTCATCTCTCTCTTGCATCCATTGCTGCATTTTGTATTTGTATTAGAGTGAGCTTGCTCATTCATGATCCTTCCTCACTTTCTTTCTCCAAGCAACTTATCTTCTTAAGTGAAGTAAGTTGGCTTGCTTCTTTTGCTTCTACTCCTCTCTTTCTTCTTCCTTGGTGGCTTTTCCTGAAGATCTCTTTCAAGCCTCATAAGCCCTAGGAATACCCAAGCATGATCATAATTAGGGTTTTATTAGTCCCCCCATTAGTTTTACCTTTGTGTCATCTTTTGTGTCTTCTCTTCTCATCTCTTAATCAGGGACTAAACCTTAAAGGTTTTAAGGCTTTGTGATTAAGGTTATGCCTGCATCATTCTCTTAGGATGGAGTGTATAAATTTAATCCTAAGTGTTAAACCCTTAATGTGTTAAATCTCTTAATCAATTAATCTAATAATCACTAAGACATCAGGCTTGTAACTTGGGCTTTGCATTAGGGTTCTAATTCTTCCTTAATTGGTTAAGAAGGACTAACCCTAATGTTAATGGACAAGTCCCTCTCAAGCTGTCTTACAAACCATAAAATCCACTTCTTAACCTTACCATTAACTAAAATCCCCTCTAACAAAGGTTTTTTTTGTCATGAGGTTAATCCCTAATCATGGATTAAGTTGAGGAGCCTTCCTCAGCGTAAATGTTCTCATCTATTATCCTTCTATTAGGATAGTGTAATGGGTCCATTAAATCCTTGATTATGGCTTAAACTCATTACTTAACACTAAACAAAAACTCCAAAAGCATCTAAATAATTGCAAGTATGTTAATGATCTTAATCCTACATCATGGAGATTAAGAGTGAGGTGCTTACTTCACACTTAAGGTATTCTCATTACCCCTAATCAGAGAGAGGATGTGATGCGTTTACTAACCCTTGCTTTAGGCTTAAGCTCATTTTCTTATGACAAACTCTAAAAAGCAATAAAAGACTGAAAACACAAAAACAAACAATAATCGTCTCCTCCGAGATTCTTTTCTCACCCCATTCACTCATAAACGAGAACTCTCTTTTTCCGTCTAATGCAAGACAGTTTGCACCTGAGCCAGACAGGTCATACACTTGAGCATAAACAAGTAAGCAGTTCACAAGTCAATTTATCTCTCAGTCTCTTTGAGTAAAACTACGGTGTTCTGACTTCCTCATTGCACGAGAGGATACGTAGGCATAACTTAACTGTTATCGAACAAAAGTATCTGTGTATTCCCCCCTTCCATAATTATTCTTTTAAGCCTCATTGTCTTGAGCATTGCACTCCTTTCTTGCACTGACACTCCTTTTATTCACTTCACACTTCTTTTGCACTGACACTTGCATTCTTTTTCCAGCTTTTGCACACAGAATAGCACTGACATTACCCGTTTAAAACATAAATCTTTCAAGCGTGGATCCCGTCGAGTACGGCGGACAATCTGGGTGCTAATACCTTCCCAGGTTGTAACCAACCCCCTTTCTCAGTTTCTCTGGTTCGCGACCGTCTTATCCATTTCTTTCCTAGGTTTATGCAGCATTACCTTTCCTTCGGGATAAAAATGCCTAGCTGGCGACTCTTTTCAGTTCATCTTCATGTTCTATCCTTCACCGATCGTTCGCGTCTGTACCCCTCTTGGCCCCGTGTCAATCTTTGGGAGCGACAACTTGGCGACTCTGCTGGGGACCCTTATACTGCAACCAGGGCTTCTGGTTCTTTTTGTGGGTTCCTCCTAGCGTTTGTTTGATTTGTGTTTACTGGGGTGTTATGTGCTAATTGTGTTTATTTATTTTCTTTATTTATTACTTTATGTACAACTTTATTGCTTTCTTTTACAGTCTTATACATATTTCCTACTGTCATTATCACTATGCTGGATCTAGTTTTCTTTGTTGGGTGGGGTTCCATTGAGTGATTAAGGTCCTATACCTGGGACCTGAGAGACACCTAGGCTAGAGTGGTTCATGTTCTTTCCCATTCCATTTCGATCTGGTGCGGGAATATGAAACACGGTTCAGATGTGGGTTTCTTCTTGTGAACTTTGAGCTACAGATTTCCTGTAGTGCTAGGGCTATCTGGGAAGCCTGCTAAGTCTGGATGACCTTTATTTTGACCTTAAGAATCTGGGGTGAATTAGGGGAGGATCCTTTATGGTTATTGTAAACATTGTACCTCCGGGTTAGAAGTGTTTACACTTCTCATAACTGATCCAAGTATGAGGATCCTTGTTCTAGAACACTACATGTGAGGGGGTTGGGTTGTTTACAGGTTTGCAGGAACCCTTGGCCACATCATACCCTGTTACTGTATTATTTAAGAGTACCTCACTTTGGACAGTTCTTGTGATTAACCCTGGAAAAGTGACTATTTATTTGAGTCCCCCACCCTGGTTACTGGATTTCTGAGCCTCCATCCGGACCATTGAACATACATGGACCTTATATCAAGATAGATAACCAGATCGAGCTCTTGATCACAAACCCTTGCATATCATTTTCATATATCATCATTGCATCATTTAACATTTGTTTATTTGTTTTTCAAGGTATCCACCTCATTATATTTTGGTTTGGTTTTGACCCCTCCTACTTAGACCTCTGCTTCAGCATCTGCTTCAGTTATCTCCTTCAGCATCTCCTTCAGTCTGTCAGAGACTCACCTGCATCAGTCTGTCAGAGACTTACCTCCAGCTCCTCAGTCTGTGACCTTCATCAGCATCTGACTTCAGCTTCTTTATCAGCACTCATGGATATTCCAAGGAAAAGCAACATATCTTACCACTTTTTTGAGCCCATCTTGACTGGTATCGGGCAGGTCCAGTCATTCATCACACCTGACCACATCCCACAATTCAGAGAGCATTATGGGGGTATTTTAGACATGGTCATGGATCTTGATTCTTCTCAGAGAAGCATGATCCACACATGCTTGCAGTTTTATGACCCTCCACTCAGGTGCTTCACCTTTCCTGACTTTCAGATGAGGCCCCTGTTGGAAGAGTTTTCTTTGTTGATTGGAGTAACTATCGGAGGAGGGATCCCCTTTAACCCAGAGATGACTGCTCCCAGAAGTGAAGAGATAGCAAGGGCATTGTACTTGGAGCCTGCCCTTATTGAACAAAATATGACAACAAAAGCTGGGATTCCTGGTTTGCATCTAGACTTCTTGATTTCTCAAGCCATCCTGAAGGCCGCAGTGGGAGAATGGAGCGCAGTCTATGCACTTTTAGCCCTCAGCATATATGGGGCTATATTATTTGTAGATGAGCCTAAATTTGTCAGTAAGAATGCCATCCACTTGTTTCTGCTAAGGAACCCAGTGCCTACATTGCTAGGGGATTTTTACTACTCCATCCATCAGAGAAATGAAAAACAAAGGGGGAAGTTGGTCAGATGTTGTGCTCCTCTGTTCTACTCTTGGCTACTTAGACACCTGCCTAAATCAAATGCCTTCTTGAACCCACACCAGCAGAAGAATTGGGCCAAGAGGTTCATTGCCTTAACATCAGATGATATCAGATGGTGCACCCAGAGCACCAAAGGCAAGGATATTATTACCAGCTGTGGACAATACCCTAATGTGCCTCTAATAGGAGTAAAAGGTTGCATCAACTACAACCCTTTGTTGTTTAAGAGACAATTGCGATATGCCTTGGTTCACCCTCCCAGAGGACAGGATTTAGCTGAGACCCTATACTGTGAAGTGCAACCTAATTCACCTGTTGTCAGGCAAGCAACCTAGGCTTGGGACAACATCCAGACCAAAGGGACAGCCATCCTTGGAAGATGCAACAATGTTGCTTCAGCTCAGTACTCTGACTGGTCCCGCACTAGAGCTCAGATTACCAGGATGCCTTTCACCTTGGAAGACACACCTAGACCATCTACAGTACAGCCTGCAGCAACTGTTAGCCTGGAGGAATTTGAAAAGCTGAAAGAGAGGAATAATCAGCTATCTGAAGCTCTGAAGAAGACTCTTTGGGAAAGAAATGACGGTCGTCTGGACATTGAAAGATTGGAAAGACTCAAAACTGAGCATCTGACCAAGATTGAGAGGACAGATGACTACATAAGGAAAGCAAGAGCCGGGGAACATATATTGAAGAATTCCTGCAAGGAGGCCAAGATTCAGAAAGCTAGGGCTGAGCATTACCTGGAAGAGAGCCAGGCTAGGTGGATCAGGATCACCGAAGCCCGTGCACAAGAAGACCAGAGGACTCAGGCCAAGATTGAGCAGCTGGAGGCCAATGAGAAGAAGTAGTAGGAAGCTTTGTTGACAGCTCAGAAGGAGATTTCAGAATTGAAGCTTCGAGCAGGGTTAAAGAGATCAAAGGATCAAGACAGGCATAAGAAGCTGACCAATGCCATTGCTACTAGGAACCTCCTCATTAGGACCATTATAGAGCACTCAGCTGGTCCGGTGACTGAGGCACTCCGGAAGGAAGTCAGGGAAGATGACTATGGATTGGATGTCTGATTCCTCTTTGCTTGTATTTATTTTCTTTTGATGTACTTTTCTTTTTGTTGTATTTTTTGACCCACCATGGGCATGTATTGTAAACAGACTAAGTATTTTTCATCATTTGTAATATATTTAGTTTGTTTCATTGGGCTTCTTTTCTCAACATCATCAAGCATCTCCTCGAGGTCTGGAAAGGTCAAAACCAAGAACCAAACCGGATACCTTGGAAAACAAATAAGCATATTGCATTGCATACTAACATTTTTCTTTGTTTTGTAGGTTTTTGTTTATTATTTGTTTCTCACTTTGTTGTGGTTTCAGGAAACATTGCTCGTCGCCGAGTGTTCCCTGTCAACCGCACACACCGGTACCCAACTCGTAATAACCTTCCAGGCATTCAGATGGAACAGGTACAACAAGACCTGAATGAAGTGAGAAATCAGATGGTAAATGAAAGGGTTGAAATGAGAAACCAAATGTCTCAGTTTATGGCTGTGATGACTGGCTTAGCCCAAAGCCAAGAGAGGCTGAAAGAGCTGGTAGAAAGGCAGACACCTGAAGAGCCCCACCTTGGAATAGGGGGGACTAGCAATAATGAACGAGGGAAGCCCGGTATTGACCCACCAGAGTATGGGCCCCATTTGAATCCAGATGCTAATGGCACAATGAATGTGCAAGGTAATGTTGTTGGGGGCAGAATCCTGCAATAGGATCCCCAAGAAGAACAATTCACTGTTATTGGAGCTTGGGATGAAGTGTATGATAGAAGACTGGATGAGATTGATGAAAAGCTGAGATCCTTGGAATCCCAGAATTCTTTAGGCTTTGACGTAATGGATATGGGGCTGGTAGATGGGGTGAGGATTCCCTACAAATTCAAACCCCCTTGCTTTGAGAAATATAATGGTACCTCTTGCCCTCGTACTCATCTGCAATCCTTCCTAGGAAGACTCAAGGCTTATACCATGGACGAGAAGTTATGGATGTTCTATTTTGAGGACATCCTGACTGGAGCTTCGAGAGAATGGTATTCGCACCTAACAAGGGCCACTATAAGATGTTGGAAAGACTTGGCCGAGGCCTTCATCCGGCAGTACCAGTACAACCTAGACATGGCTCCCAATAGAACTCTTCTAATGGGCATGTCTCAGTCTTCAAGGGAAAGCTTTCGGGATTATGCTCAGAGGTGGAGACAGCTTGCTGCTGCTGTCCAGCCACCCATGTCAGAAAGAGAGATGGCTGACATTTTTATGAACACCTTACAGGGAACTTATATTGACAGACTTGCTGCTTTCTCTTTCACCAGTTTTGCCGATGTAGTGATAGCTGGTGAGAGAATTGAGAGTCTTTTGAAGATGGGAAAAATCTCTGACAATGGTGCCAGCTCCTCCAACAACCCCAGAAAACCTTTTGCAGGACCCCGAAGGGCGGGTGAAAGAAATGCTATCCATGCAAGCAGGGGCAGACCCCAATAGTCTCACAGATCAGTAGCAGTCATTACTATCCCGGCTCCGGTTCCACAGCAACCACTTTATCCACAACAACAACAACACTATCAACAACAATCTCATTTTCCGCAACAAAGAACTTATAGCAATAACAACAACAACCAACAGCAGCGCCCTTTTCAACAGAGGCCATCTCAAGCAAATAAGGTGATTGACCCCATCCCTATGCCTTATGCTGCTTTACTGCCACAACTCATGAAGCTTAACCTGGTTGAGTTAAGGACGTTGGCTCCACCAGATCCTCTCAATCTCCCAAAGAATTATGATACCAATGCCAGGTGTGCCTTTCACTCCAATGCACCTGGTCACAATACTGAGAAGTGTAGAGCCTTGCAAATGAAGGTTCAGGATTTGGTCGATTCCAAAGCTCTCAATTTCGCACCTCCTCCGAATGTTAACAGAAATCCTATGCCTAATCATGGTGGGCCTAGGATTAATGCCATAGAAGAGGACCAACCATCTGCACTAATTGATAATGTTGCACAAATTCAAACACCGTTGGCAGAAGTCAAGACTCAACTCTTAAGATGCCAAGTGTTCTCAGGCTGTGAGGCCTGCTGTGAAATGTGCAAGGCTGCTATTAATGGTTGTGAGAAGCTAAGGTTTGGCATAGATGGCCTCATCAGAGATGGAATCCTGCAAATTACTACAACAGCTCCTTCAACAACTCTTGTTTCAACAACAATGGATTCTCCTACAACATCAACAATCCTTCCTTCAGCAACAATAGATCCTTCTACAACAGCAACAACTATCATTCCCACTGATTCATCCACAACACCATCAATCACTCCATCCATTATTTCAATAGATCAGAGTTCAGCAACATTTACTTCTACAACATCAACACCCATTTTATCAACGGAAACGCCTACAACACCAGCAAACACTAACGAAGATGTCTCAACGGTCACGATCTATTATGACCCGGAAAATGTTCATCCCAACAACAATTTCCAACAACAAACTGCAACACCTCCTGCCAGATCTCCAGTCACAATCTACTATGATCCACATACCATCATAGTTCCTTCCGCTGCAGCAATCAGTCCGGTCACCATTACGGTACCTGGACCTGTTCCTTATGAAAGCAGTAATGCCATACCTTGGCACTACGGCTCTGATCTCTACTGCGACGGGAAGAAAATCACTCTAGATTCATCAACCTCTTCACCACAAGTTGAAAATGTTGGGGGAGGCGGAGGCTTCACCAGAAGCGGACGCCTTTTTGCCTCACAAACACCAAGACCCAATGCTGAAGCAGAAGCTGCTGCTAAGGCAAAAGAGAAGAATGTGGTACTTGAAGAGCCAACTGTTAAAGAAACTCCGAAGACGTCTTTTGAACAAGAAGTGGACGAGTTCATGAGAATAATCAAAAAGAGTGATTACAAAGTGGTGGACCAGCTTCATCAGACACCCTCCAAAATCTCTATATTATCATTGTTAATGTGTTCCGAAGCCCATAGGAATGCATTGTTGAAGGTCCTGCACGCAACATATGTGCTGGAAGAGATTACGGTTAATCAGCTGGAAATGGTGGTTGCAAATGTAAACACCAGTCATGGACTAGGCTTCACAAATGTTGATTTAATGACGGAGGGACGCAACCATAACAAGGCTTTACATATCACCTTAGAATGCAAAGGTGATGTTCTTTCTCATGTGCTGGTGGGCACGGGGTCTTCGCTCAATGTCCTCCAAAAGAAAGCCTTGGTGAAGCTAGAGTATGATGGTTTGGCATTGCGTCCAAGTAACTTGGTGGTGAGAGCATTTGATGGCTCTAAAAGATCAGTGCTTGGAGAGATTGATTTACCTGTGTTGATTGGCCCACAGACCTTTAAAACTACCTTCTTCGTGATGGACATACAGCCGGCCTACAACTGTTTGTTGGGTAGACCCTGGATTCACGCCGCTGGCGCTGTTACATCTACCCTTCACCAAAAGTTAAAATTTGAGTGGGAAGGCCAGATCATCACAATCTGTGGGGAGGAAGACATTTTTGTTAGCCAGCTGGCTAATTACAAGTACATAGAGATGGATGGGGAGATCCATGAGACTATGAGTCAGGGGTTTGAGACCCTTAACAACAATGAAGCAACTGCTGTGTCTGGAACTTCCATCACTTCATATCAATAGGCTCGGAAGGTTATTGTGGAGGGTACCGCTCAAGGCTGGGGCAAGCTGCTGCCAGTAGAAAAGAAAGAAGACAGATTCGGGTTGGGTTACAGACCAACTCGACAAGATCAACCAGAGGCTGCAACAGAGCCCAAATTTGTCAGTGGGGGAATGCTCACCCCGGATGCTGTGAACAGTCAGGAAGACGAGGAAGAAGACGAACGCAACCTGGAAAACTGGATACGTCCAAGGATCCCGGGGAACAAAGTCTCAAACTGATCTTCCCAGGAAATTATAAGAGTTACTCCTGCAGAGTAATTATTATTTCCTGTCTTTTAAACATGCATCAAGTCTTGCATCTTGCCCAAGATGTCAGGGCTCATTTTGTAATCGGGCCATCTTGTATTTTGTGCAAACGATCAATTAATGAATATCAGGACATCTTTTGCAAATGAGTCTCTTTTTTCCCGCTCACTGTTTTTCATTTTTCATTTTTTGTACAAAAATAAAATGGCAATGTTTTTCAAATTAATAACTTCATTTTCACCTTTTCTAAACAAGATAAAACTGATCACTAAAATGAACCAATCTAAACCCTTGCAGAGAGTGCCCTCCGGACTGCACCGACAACGACACTGCTATGACTTCGTATGACTTTGACAATCCGATTAATCAAGCCGATGAAGGGGTTGAAGAAGATTATGAGCTACCCGAAGAACTAGCCAGATTATTAAGGCAAGAGGAGAAGGTTATCACTCCTCATCAGGAGGAAGTTGAGATGGTTAATCTTGGTACCGAAGAAGACATGAAGGAAGTGAAGATCGGGGCCCGTCTGCAAGATTCAGTGAAAGAAAAACTTATTGACATGCTTCGGGAGTATGTGGATGTTTTTGCTTGGTCTTATCAAGATATGCCAGGTCTAGATACCGACATTGTCATGCACAGGCTTCCTCTAAAAGAAGACTGTCCTCCAGTAAAACAGAAGTTGCACCGTACTCGCCCGGATATGGCTATGAAGATAAAAGAAGAGGTACAAAAACAGTGGGACGCCGGTTTCCTTGTTGTATCTAGTTACCCGCCGTGGGTTGCTAACATTGTACCTGTGCCTAAGAAGGATGGAAAATTACGGATGTGTGTGGATTACCGGGACCTGAATAGAGCTAGCCCAAAAGATGATTTCCCATTACCTCACATTGATGTATTGGTCGACAACACGGCTCAGTTCTCGGTGTTCTCCTTCATGGATGGATTTTCAGGATATAATCAGATCAAGATGTCACCTGAAGACATGGAGAAGACAACTTTCATCACACCTTGGAGCACATTCTGTTATAAGGTAATGTCGTTAGGACTGAAGAATGCTGGTGCCACTTATCAACAGGCTATGGTGATATTATTCCACGACATGATCCACAAAGAAATTGAATGTTATGTGGATGACATGATTGCTAAGTCCCTCAAAGAAGAAGACCACCTAGTGAATCTGTTGAAGCTATTCAAGCGTCTGAGAAAGTACCAGCTGAAGCTAAACCCCAACAAATGCACATTTGGGGTACGGTCCGGTAAGCTGCTAGGATTTATTATAAGTGAAAAAGGGATTGAAGTTGACCCTGACAAAGTCAAAGCCATTCAAGAAATGCCTGCACCAAAGACTGAAAAAGAAGTTCGGGGGTTCTTAGGTAGATTGAACTACATTTCAAGGTTCATATCTCACCTTACTGCAACCTGCGAGCCCCTGTTCAAATTGTTAAGAAAATAACAAACGGCCAGGTGGAATGAAGACTGCCAGAGGGCTTTTGACAAAATCAAGGAGTACTTACAAGAACCTCCAATCCTTATGCCTCCAGTTGAAGGAAGACCTCTAATAATGTACTTGACAGTATTAGAAGAGTCAATGGGGTGTGTGCTGGGCCAACATGACGAGTCTGGTCGAAAAGAGTATGCAATATACTACCTAAGCAAAACTTTTACCGACTGTGAACAACGTTATTCACTGCTCGAGAAAACTTGATGTGCTTTAGCATGGGATGCTCGCCGACTAAGGCAGTATATGTTGACCCACACTACCTTGTTGATCTCAAAGATGGATCCAGTCAAGTACATATTTGAGATGCCAACACTTACCGGAAGGGTTGCAAGATTGCAAATGATTCTCACAAAGTATGACATTCAGTACACATCTCAAAAGGCCATCAAGGGCAGTGTACTGTCTGACTATCTTGTTGAGCAACCATTGATGATTATCAGCCCATGAGATTTGACTTCCCTGATGAAGACATCATGTTCCTGAAAGCAAAAGATCATGAAGAGCCTGTTCACACTGAAGGGCCTGACCCAGAAGAAGAATGGACAATGATGTTTGATGGGGCTATTAATATGAATGGTCGTGGAGTTGGTGCAGTACTCATTACACCTAAGGGAGTTCACATGCCTTTCTCGGCAAAACTCACCTTTGCCTGCACTAAGAACGAAGCTGAATACGAAGCCTATATCATGGGTCTTGAGGAAGCCATTGACCTCAGGATCAAGACTTTAACTGTATTCGGAGATTCAGCTCTGGTAATCAATCAAACCAATGGGAAATGGTACACTCACCAGGAGCATCTAATTCCATACCGGGATTATACGAGGAGATTACTGACTTTCATCACAACAGTCAAGCTTGAGTATATCCCTCGAGATGAAAATCAGTTTGCAGATGCTCTGGCTACCATTTCCTCCATGATCAAAGTTCAAGCTGCCAACTTTGTGCCTCGGATTTCAGTATCCAAACTTGACAGACCAGCATACATATTCTCAGTAGACATTGCTAAAGATGATAAGCCTTGGTTCTATGACATCAAATGCTTCTTAAAGGATCAAACATACCCACGTCCAAGGATAAGAAGACATTAAGAAGGCTAGCTGGTAGTTTCTTCCTGAATGTCGATGGTTCCTTGTACAAGCGCAACTTTGACATGGTACTTCTCAGATGTGTTGATAAGGCAGAGGCAGACTTGCTGATGCACGAGGTGCATGAAGGATCTTTCGGTACCCATGCTGGAGGACATGCAATGGCTAAGAAATTACTAAGATCAGGTTACTACCGGATCACAATGGATGCAGACTGATGTACCTATGCCAGAAAGTTCCATAAATGCCAGATTTATGCAGACAAAGTGCATGTGCCTCCGAATCCTTTAAATGTGATGTCTTCACCCTGGCCCTTTGCCATGTGGGGCATTGATATGATTGGAAAGATCGAGCCGACTGCTTCAAATGGCCACAGATTCATCCTGGTAGCCATTGACTATTTTACCAAGTGGGTTGAAGCAGCTTCGTATGCAAATGTCACCATGCAAGTGGTATCCCGATTCCTAAAGAGAGACATCATTTGTCGGTATGGAGTGCCCGAGCGAATCATTACTGATAATGGTTCCAATTTGAACAACAAGATGATGGCAGAACTGTGCCGGGACTTCAAAATCCAACACCACAAATCTTCTCCTTACAGGCCAAAGAGGAATGGCGCTGTTGAGGCAGCTAATAAGAACATTAAGAAGATTGTGCAAAAGATGGTGGTCACCTAGAAAGACTGGCATGAAATGCTACCATTTACCTTGCATGGATACCGTACATCAGTCAGAACGTCTACTAGGGCAACACCGTATCAGCTTGTGTATGGTATGGAGGAAGTCCTACCTATTGAAGTTGAATTACCCTTGTTGCGGGTACTGATGGATGTCAAGTTGAATGAAGCAGAATGGGTCCGATCTCGGTACGATCAATTGAATCTGATCGAAGAAAAGAGATTAGCTGCGATCTGTCATTGGCAGTTATATCAAAAGAGAATGAAGAAAGCCTTCGATCAGAAAGTCAAGCTTCGGGAATACCAAGTGGGAGATCTTATGCTGAAAAGACTCCTTCCTCCTCATACAGACCACAGGGGCAAGTGGACTCCGAATTACGATGGTCCATTCATAGTAAAGAAAGTTTTCTCTCGTGGAGCACTGATGCTCACTACTATGGATGGCGAAGATTTCCTGTCCCCTGTGAATTCAGATGCAGTTAAAAAATACTTTGCATCAATGACCCGCTGGACATAAAAACAGAATGTAAGTCCAGGAAAAAATAGGGCATCCCGGCGAGTCAAAAACAGAAAAAAAGACTCGGGCAAAAATAAGGGAAAATAAAGAAAAATGTACACCCGCTGAGTTGAAAAGCCACATTGGACAGCTCAGGCAAAAATGGGTATCCCGGTGGACTGAAAACCCGAAAGGGAGATCCACACAAAATAAAGGAATAAGAGAACAACTGCATTCTGAATTCGTCTGTATCACTTACAACATGGCAAGCTTCGAAAGGTTAAAGCATCGGTCAGAATCAGCCTTCTTCAGAAAGCAAGATGAGAAGAACGTCAAGATCATACGGGTCATAGCAAAAGGGAAGCTCACTAAAGCGTCGTCAACATTGCCAACACCTTCAATTTTTATCAATTTGTAACAATCTCCTCATTTTAGGGGATTTGTTTCTCTGACTGTATTTGCCAATTCAGGGCACCCAAATTAATAAAATCAGAGTTTTCAGTCATATCTCGTCTTGTACATTATCTATCTCGTTTGCAAAAATGTCTGATATCCATGATATAATGTTTGTATAAAAACAGATGTGCCTTTCTAATCACATGCTTGCAGGAAATATATTTCTTACTCCCGGGAATGTCTAAATTCCTATGACGGAATCCGATAAGGGATGCCTCGGGATACTTGTGCATTTCTTTGTCTTAACAGGAGTACCGGTATCCAAAGCGCAACATGGGGAATGAAAGGTTTTCCCCAACAAAGTTGCTAAATCACCATTTCCTCAGCACATCTTCCAAAAAACATCAGAAATGATCTCTCCCCATCAGAGTTACCAGGCATCATTTCTCCAACACACCTTTCAGAGCAGAACCAGAAGGTGCTCATTCCCCAGCTGAGTTGTCAAGTATCATCCTCAGCAGGATCCCCATAGATATCTCTAGGAAGATCGTACGGTGATCTTTTTCATCCCTATCCGAGTGCTAGACAGGGAACCATCCCCCCACAGAGCTTCGTCCGTGTCACTGCTCCCTAGCATAGTTGCCTAAACACTTGTCATAAAATAAACACTTGATTATAATACACTCTCATTGACACCCGTCCGTGTTATCCTATCCCCACAGATCACCGGATTACCTTTTACACTTATAAGTTCATAACTTATACACTTTCTCTTTTGACACCCGTCCGTGTCACTTCTCCCCAGCAAGTTGAACACTCACATGTGTCTCACTCATGCTAATTTCCACTCATACAGATACTCGTCCGTATCTTGTGTACACACTTTTTCCCCTCTGATTCGACACTCGTCCGTGTTCTTTGTTAACTAGTTGATACTCGTCTGTATCATCATCTCTGAACATGCGTCAAAGTTGTTTCTACCGATACTCGTCTGTATCGTAGTCTTAAGGATGCTCGTCCGCATCTTTAATCTATACACAGTGTCAAACACTTATACTTTTCATTTCTTGGATGTGAACACTCGTCTGTGTTTACTATTCCCCAGCAAAGTCCCTAGCAAAATTTCTTTTCTATCTGACATTCCTCCTATGTCATGATACTTTCGGCAGCCGTACCCTGCCAGGTGATCGCCCTTCACCTTTTGATGACCGTCCCTCATCATTTCCCCAGTGGAGTCTCCATTATTGGAACCCTTTGTTATCCGGCATTCGTCCTATGTCGTGATATTTTTAGCAGTCGTCCCCTGCTAGGTGATCGTCCTTCACCTCCTGATGATCGTCCTTCATCATTTTATCAGATGGTCGTCCCCATCGTTGAGCTTGTTATCTGACATTCGTCCTATGTCATGATAAACCCCGAGAACATCCATACCCTGCTAGGTGATCGTCCTTCACCTCTCGATGATCGTCCTTCATCATGCTTATCCGATGGCCGTCCCCATCGTCGACCTTTTTCTATCCGGAATTCGTCCTATATCGTGATGCTTTCGGCAGCCGTACCCTGCCAGGTGATCGTCCTTCACCTTGGATGACAGTGCTTCATCCTTATCCCCAACAGAGCAGCCATCCCCTGCTAGGTGATCGTCCTTCACCTTTGATGACCGTCCCTCATCATTTATTTCGTTAACCTGAATGTCGTCCCCATATTTGTTTACCTTTACTTTGCCAACCTGAAGGTCGTCCCCATCATTGACTTTACCTTTAAAATCCCCAGAGAACCTTGTTATTTTATTTGATGGCCATCCCCATCATGATCTCTTTATTTCCCCAGCATGTCGGCCGTACCCATCACCGCTTTATCCCCAGCAGTCGTCCTCTGCCCGATGGTCGTCCTCCATCGCCCGCACTTTATAATCATATTACACTTTCCTCTTACAATCTATATCCCTTTTCTTCTTCTCCCCAGTGAGTGCAAATTTCGGACTGTCTTTGGTATTCAACCACAAGTTATCTTGTTTGTCTGTTAAGCCAGGCGCTTACATCCTACACAGCTAACTCATGTTTGAATAAGGGCAGTTGTAAACACCCCAAATTTTCCCTCACTAAGTTCACACCATGGCTTCTGATCTTTCATATTTGCATTAGTTCAATCATACCATATCATATTGCATTTTTGCTTCACTGCATTTGTTCAAGTTCATCTGCATCTAGGGTTTGTGATCTGAGCAATCCAAGATCCATTTGAGCCACTCCAAAGGTCTTCAATCATCTCAAGAGGGTCCATGTATGTTCAATCATTATGTTTTATCCTCCAAAGATCAAGGAAGTCAGAAAATCACAAGAACTGGCAAAGCATGGAAGCAGAGCTAGGGTTTAACAGCACAGATGACCTAAAATTAGGGTTTTGGTTTCAGAGGCCATAACTCCAATGTTTTTGGTCATTCTTGTTTCTATTGGTCTCAATATGATATAATGATCATGCATACCCAGTTTGATGAAGAAATTCATTGTGGAAGTCATCTGATCACTGAGTAACTTCTTGAGCAAGACAGAGCCAAATCAGGGCATCTGAAGCCCCTCAACATGGAACCAAAGTGGATTTTTCATCAAATTAAAGTTATATGGTCTTTATTTGATCATTGAAGTGCTAAGAAGTTCACAAATTTTAAGAAAAGTGAGCAAAACCAAAAGTTGCCCAAAATGGAAATGACTTGTAATGTAAACTTTCCATTTTGGGAAAGTTTTTCAACCTCCTCTTTCTCAACCAAAAATGCTTCAAATGACAAACTCTTCCACCAATAAACTCAGCATCATCCCAGGATCACTTCCCACCCCTTACATTGCCCTGAAACCACCTCAAACAAAAATACGATTTTTATCACCTCTAAACTGAAACCTTCAAAACACTCCATATAAACTTGTTTCAAGCTTACCAGAAGCTTCAAGGGCTTCATTGGAGTGGAAAAGCACCAAAGGAGTGGCCAGAAAGCTCCAGTTTCGAAAGCTTCAACTCAGGTAGCTATCAAGAACTTTTTTTCCAGAAACCTTTTTTTAAGTTATAGAAATGATCTACATGCTCCCCTGATCACTCAGCACTTTTTATTTTTGAAAATGATTGATTATTGAGCCTGTACCGTATCTCTGAAAGTTTAGTCATTTTTAAGTTTTGATTCGTATCTGGAGATTGAGGGAAAAGAAATTTGTTTTGGGAGTGGACTCGTGCTTAGGAAGGTTCGGAGGTTTGATCTGGAGCTTTACAGCTCTTAAATGACCTAGGGAGTGATTTGGAAATTTTCAGTGGAGGGGTTGGCCGGAGAAGATGACCGGAGGTCTTCTCCGGCAAACTAAGAGTCATTAATTTATTTAATTAGGGTTAGGGCACTTTTTGAATCTGAGTCGTTAGATTGATCTTTCCCGCGTGCATTGAATGGCCAGGATCTCTTCATTAACACTTAATCTGGATTAATTAATATTTTAATTAGGTTTAGTGAAATTTGAATTTGAGTCGTAGGATAGCGCGCCAGTCAACCCAATCCAAGCCCATAATAAATCATGTCTCTCCATTTTGCATACTTTCCATTTATTTTAATTTTATTTCATTTTTTCTTATTTATTTTGTACGAATTTTTAAAAATAGTAAAAATCATCAAAAAATTCAAAAAAATTTAACAAGCATTTTATTAATTTTTAGAAACCAAAAGTATTTTTATTTTCATTTTTTGCATTAAAAAATATTTTAAATAATTTAAATGTATTATTTAATTAATTAATGGAAATTAATTAATTAAAAATACATTTAAGTATTTAAAAATCACAAAAAAATTCAGAGAACATTCTTGGACATTTAGAAACATTTACAAACTCACCATACATATTTCTTTTTGGTTTTGATCATGAATTGACATTTTTTCAATGAATTAGAGTTCTTAAATTTGTCCATTTTTAACCCTAACTTCAAAAATCCATAACTTTTAAACCAAGTTGAGTTTGTGAATGATTCTTTTTGCATTGCTCTATGCATAGCTTCTAGTTTCTAAAAACATTTTTTCTACATTTTTATCTTTCATTTCCAATTTGTTTGGCATTTTACATTGAGGATCACCCAAAAAACCCTAGAAACTTAGGAAATTCATAACTCCTTCTAGGTTTAACTTCTGACCTCCCCCTTTGGATTGTAACCTAGTACAGGTTTAGGTTCCCTTTGAGTGCATTTTCAATTTTTTATCTTGTCATTGGCTTCTGTTTTTGAGTTTTGCATCTCATGGTGCATGAAAACCCTAATTTTGTATCTTCATTTGCATTCATCTTGTATGTGCTTGCATCCATGAACTTGCCATGACATTTTATGCATTCACATGATATATAAGACATCTTAGGACACATTTTAGAATCATGTTTGATCATTGCATCATCCATTTGCCATGTTATGTATCCATTTCATTACATGTGCATTCATGAACTTTCATGCTCCTTTCATGCTTCATATGCATCCCCATTGCTTGTATGATCATTATCATCTCTTGACATGCCTTCATACCATCTCTTAGCATCATTTGCATCATGAACATGCTTTTGGTTCTGGTTTTTATCTTTGCATTTCATTTCATTTCATTTCCTTTTACTAACTTTTCAGGTGGTAAGTTACTTTGAGAAGTGAATTTGCCTTCACTTCAAACAATCTCTTCTCATCTCTCTCTTGCATCTATTGCTGAATTTTGTATTTGTATTAGAGTGAGCTTGCTCATTCATGCTCCTTCCTCACTTTCTTTCTCCAAGCAACTTATCTTCTTAAGGGAAGTAAGTTGGCTTGCTTCTTTTGCTTCTACTCCTCTCTTTCTTCTTCCTTGGTGGCTTTTCCTGAAGATCTCTTGCAAGCCTCATAAGCCCTAGGAATACCCAAGCATGATCATAATTAGGGTTTGATTAGTCCCCCCATTAGTTTTACCTTTGTGTCATCTTTTGTGTCTTCTCTTCTCATCTCTTAATCAGGGACTAAACCTTAAAGGTTTTAAGGCTTTATGATTAAGGTTATGCTGTCATACCCCAAATTTGTCTTACCCGCACCATTTTATTTTACTGTCTAACTATCATTTCAAAAAATAAAATTTTGCTACTTTATTATTTCTGTCAGATATTCAAAAAAATAAAGAAAAGGTCTCTTCTTTTCCTAAGTTTGAGCGAGAAATCGAGATTCATTTCGAGATTGTCGGTGTGTATGTGTGTGGTGCTAAAAAAAATCAATTTGTTGTGTGGGGGTCTTTCATTCGATTATCTCCTTTGTTTTTCATTAATCATTTATTTTCATCGCAAAAAATTTTAATTTAAAAAAAATCAATTTAAATTTTCTCTTTTATTATTTTTCGTCTTTTAAAAAATATATATATATACTTTTTATTCACTATCCATATTTTCAATTCTATTTCTAAACCATTTTTCTAATCCCATTCTTTTTCCTATTATTATCACCATTTGCCATTTTTTTTTAAAATATCTAATTACTATTTTAAATTCTCTTTTATTATTTCTAATATTGTTTTAAAAAAAAAATTCATTTCCAATATACCATTAGCCATTATTTTTTAAGTCACATTCAACATTTTTATTCATTACGAAAAAATCAAAAAATCTTTATACCTTTTATTGTTATTACTTTTATTATTTTTTTATTCTTATTAGTATTATCATTATTATTTTATTATTATTATTATTCTTTTTTTATTATTATTAGTTTTACCTCTATTATTATTATTATTACTATTAGTTATTATTATTATTATAATTATAATTATTATTGTTATTATTATTATTATTATTTACTATTTTATTTTTATTATTACTATATCTTTTTTTTGTTATTATTATTAATATTGTTATTATTATTCCTAAATCAAAATCTCACTCTCCATTTGTAGTACAAACAACCTGTAATACCTCCATCATTCCCGTTTCCACCTCTCACAAATCGTACACACAACAACAAACTCTCTACCACCAATTTCCAACAAATATTCATTCTGCATCACAATGAACTTTCTAGAAATCCATCAACAACAAACTTTTACAGCACAACATATTCTCAAATTCCTTCTAAACTTTTCCCCCAACTTTCCTATTTTATCCCTTCTCAATCTCTCCATAAAAAGGAACCTCTCACAAAAAAAGAAAGCTCGGATTACCTTGGAAACACTCTGCTAAAATCATAAAACAAGGCCTAGCTTCAAACACTTAATTTCTTCTTATTCTGCAAATAAACTTTTATCACTTTCTTGTTCACCCTTAGATCGAACCGCCTTCAACCATCCTCCACCACCATTAACAAAAACTAAATCGAACCTTCAATTACCCTCTCCAACACGTCACTATAACCTCCATTTAATAAATCGAATCACTCTAAAAAAACCTTTAGATCCGGAAAAAACGAAACCAAACACAACCACCTCACTGTGAATCCACGAACCAAGAGAAACAAATCAAATAAACCATGAACAAATCTGAGAAAACACCTGCAAACCTGATAAACTTCACCACCATATAAACTTACTCAAAACCACAACCATCTTCATACCTCCCACAAAACCAAATCTGAAAAACAAAATCAAACCTCAAAATTGAATCACTTCCATAAATCCACTAAAAACCACGAATCTGAGACCAAAACACAAACAAACAAAAAACAGAAACAGATGCGTTGAGAAACCAAATCAAGACACCGCCGTCAAAAACACCGAAGCAGCCGTCCAAAATCTCACCGACGAATCCGTGAACCGCGGCGTTTGTTCTTGTTGTCTTTGTTTTCTGAGCGCGAGTGAGAACTGCCGTCCGAGAGAGACGAAATCGTGAGTGAGGGATGGAAACTTAAACCGGACCAGCACCGCGAAAAGCAAGGGTGGGTTTTTTTTTATTTTTTTTCGCGTTATTTTTTTTGTTCCCACTGAAAAAGAAGAAGACTCATTCTTCTTTCTCATTTTGTTTTCTTTTCCAAAAATGAAATTTTGCTTTTATTTAGTTTTTTATTATTCTATTCTTAAGGGTTTTGTTTGGACTCATCACACAGCAAAGGTTCTTTTCATTAATACCTCATTTGTATTTTATTTCCATTTTTTTTAGTATTTTATTCTCTGTTTTTTTTATATATAAGTTTTTATGTTGTTAATGATGGGCTCTCTATGTCCATGTCAATTTTAATTTGATTCATACACCACTGTGTCACCTCTCTTCATATTGTGTTGTTTAATATTTATTTGTTTCTCTTGGATTAGACCCAACATTTTTAAGCACACTACTATGCACACATCAGGTCAACCAACGACACACCCTATGCATCTCTTATGTTTTTTATTAATTTTTAGATTTAATTTATTTTCAAGTTTTTTTTTTTAGTCTTATGAATTTCTTAGATTTATATTTTTTTTATATATAATATATTTAGAATTCACTTTTTTTTTGGTAAGAGCTTTGTTCTCTTAGTTGTTAATATCGTTTTGTTTTGAATTCATTTTAAGGGCCAATGACTTGATAAAAGGCCGATATTCGCCCGATTTCGTTAAATCGGTGATGTTCGGTCAATATGAGGCCCTCCTTGTAATTAGTTTTTTTTATTATTTATTTTTATTATTTCGGTAAATAAACATTGAAATTAATTTAATTTATTTATTATTCTTAATATCATTTGATTTATTCAATTATTTAATTTATTATTTTATTTTAATTTAATTCTCGCAAATCAATTTTATTTATTTATTTCCGCATTTTAAAAATTACGTTTCGACACCTTATAGAATGATTCCAATTCTGAATCGATTCTAAGGTAGTTCACGAACTAAATTTCGACGTGTCCCAAAAAGGTCCAACGCCTTCGAATAGTTGTTTCCGTCCCAAAAAGGTCCAACGCCTTCGAATAGTTGTTTCCGATTAAACAGGCCGAACGCCTTCGAACCGTTCAAAACACTGCACACACGCTTCCTCTTGGGCAAACTACAACGAGACCTCTTTATTTCTCGCCATCCCCTGTATTTATTTTGTATCCCTCTCCCATTACTTTGTACGCATTTTAATTTTCTGTATTTTATTTAATTATGAATCCTTGGTCCAACGCCAAGCGATTGCACTTGCACACTCGCACCTTTTATTTCATTTCGTTTATTAGGATCCACCTTACCTTGCGAGCCGAGCGCTTTATGCCTCGCTAAACAAACCACAAAATAAAACCTCCACTTGCATTTACCCTCTAACCTCAAAAAACCCAAAATGTTTATTTTAGATCCAAACCCTTGATCCAACGTCAAGCGGTCTTAGAAAATAAAACACATTCTAATAATACGAGAAGATCTGTACGCCACGAGCCTTAAGCGGTAGAAAGGAGGATAACGAGCTCTCGTTACTCGCTCCGATTATTTCGACGCAGGACGCTCGTCTTGTTGGACGAGATAAATTATCCCTAGTCTTTAGTGCATTTCAACTCCTAAACCCTTTCATCGAAGAAAGGTAATAAAATTAACAACCATTACCCTTAGTAGGCCGAACTACGAGGCTCTGACTTTCCCATTGCACACGGGAGTACGTAGGCACGAGGATCTCAATCCTTGCCGAGCACCTAGGTTCAATCTAACTTATAATTCAACTCATTTCCCTCTAGCAAGCAATTTGTTTAAGCATAAACATCCTTTCGCGCACGTTAACTTAGATGGTTCCCATCGAGTACGATGGATGTAGGGGGTGCTAATACCTTCCCCCTGCATAACCGTCTCCCGAACCCAGGCAATGGTTCCGTTGACCTTTGTCCTCATCCTTTTCCTCCCGGGTTTTATCTATATCTTCCCTTTCCCTCTTCGGGAATAAATAGAATTAGGTGGCGACTCTTCAGTCTGTCCGGCGCGTGACTCCGTCTTTTCGGATCGCGTAAGGTCGTATTTTTCGGGGTACGACATATGCCTGCATCCTTCTATTAGGATGGAGTGTATAAATTTAATCCTAAGTGTTAAACCCTTAATGTGTTAAATCTCCTAATCAATTCATCTAATAATCACTAAGACATCAAGCTTGTAACTTGGGCCTTGCATTAGGGTTCTAATGCTTCCTTAATTGGTTAAGAAGGACTAACCCTAGTGTTAATGGACAAGTCCCTCTCAAGCTGTCTTACAAACCATAAAATCCACTTCTTAACCTTACCATTAACTAAAATCCACTCTAACAAAGGTTTGTTTTGTCATGAGGTTAATCCCTAATCATGGATTAAGTTGAGGAGCCTTCCTCAGCTTAAATGTTCTCATCTATTATCCTTCTATTAGGATAGTGTTATGGCTTAAACTCATTACTTAACACTAAACAAAAACTCCAAAAGCATCTAAATAATTGCAAGTAGGTTAATGATCTTAATCCTACATCATGGAGATTAAGAGTGAGGTTCTTACTTCACACTTAAGGTATTCTCATTACCCCTAATCAGAGGGAGGATGTGATGAGTTTACTAACCCTTGGTTTAGGCTTAAGCTCATTTTCTTATGACAAACTCCAAAAAGCTATAAAAGACTGAAAACACAAAAACAAACAATAATCGTCTCCTCCGGGATTCTTTTCTCACCTCATTCACTCATAAACGAGAACTCGCTTCTTCTGTCTAATGCAAGACAGTTTGCACCTGAGCCAGACAGGTCATACACTTGAGCATAGGCAAATGAGCAGTTCACAAGTCAATTTATCTCTCAGTCTCTTTGAGTCGAACTACGGTGTTCTGACTTCCTCATTGCACGAAAGGATACGTAGGCATAACTTAACTGTTATTGAACAAAAGTTTCTGTGTATTCCCCCCCTTCCATCATTATTCTTTTAAGCCTGATTGTCTTGAGCATTGCACTCCTTTCTTGCACTGACACTCCTTTTATTCACTTCACACTTCTTTTGCACTGACACTTGCATTCTTTTTCCAGCTTTTGCACACAGAATAGCACTGACATTACCCCTTTAAAACATAAATCTTTCAAGCGTGGATCCCGTCGAGTACGGCGGACAATGTGGGTGCTAATACCTTCCCAGGTTGTAACCAACCCCCTTTCTCAGTTTCTCCAGTTCGCGACCGTCTTATCCATTTCTTTCCTAGGTTTATGCAGCATTACCTTTCCTTCGGGATAAAAATGCCTAGCTGGCGACTCTTTTCAGTTCATCTTCATGTTCTCTCCTTCGCCGACTGTTCGCGTCTGTACCCCTCTTGGCCCTGTGTCAATCTTTGGGAGTGACACCTTGCTGTGGAAAAGCCGTCAGGCATTGCTCGGGAGATCCCGCCTGAAGAGGAGATAACTCTTGGGAAGTAATTTGCTGGGGATTTATGAATTCCTCAAGGGATCCTTTGGGAGAATGAAACCTTGCGAGGAGATTCTTTTTGTCAAGGAGTTCTGCTGATGATGTGATTGTTGACTTGGCTGAGGATACTATGTTTGATATGCCCCCTGCTGTGAAATGGTCTGCCTTGAATACCTGCAACCTTTTAAGATAAAGGAAAACGCACAAGTGTCCCGAGGTATCCTTAACCGGATTCCGTCATAGGAATTAGGTTTGTCTGAAAGCAACATATTTCCTGCAGGAAAAAATGGCTCATATGTTTTATGCAAGTGTTGTATTACGAACTTTGGACATTTTGCAAACGAAACAAAAAATGTATAAAACAAAGTGTGACTGAAAAATTCTGATTTTATTGATTTGTGTGCCCTGATTAGGCCAGTACAGTCAAAGAAGCGAATCCCCTGAAAGGAGGAGATTGTTGTAAATTGAGAAAATAAAAGTGTTGGCGATGTTGAAGATGACGTTCCATTGAGCTTCCTTTGCTATGACCCGTATGACCTTGACGTTCTTCTTATCTTGCCTTCTGAAGAAAGTTGATTCTGACTGATGCTTTGTCTTTTCGAAGCTTGCCATGTTGTGAGTGATACAGACGAATTCAGAATGTAGTCGTTCGCTTATTCCCTGATTTTGCGTGGATTGCCCTTTCGGGTTTTCAATCCACCGGGATACCCATTTTTGCCTGAGCTGTCCGATGTGGCTTTTCAACTCAGTGGGTGTACATTTTTTTAGTTTTTCCCTTATTTTTGCCCGAGTCTTTTATTCTGTTTTTGACTCGCCGGGATGCCCTATTTTTCCTGGACTTACATTCTGTTTTTATGTCCAGCGGGTCTTTCATGCGAAGTATTTTTTAACTGCATCTGAATTCACAAGAGATAAGAAATCCTCACCATCCATAGTAGTGAGCATCAGTGCCCCACCAGAGAAAACTTTCTTTACTATGAATGGGCCTTTGTAGTTTGGCGTCCATTTGCCCATGTGGTCTATATGAGGAGGAAGAAGTCTTTTCAGAACAAGCTCCCCCACTTGGTATTCCCGATGTCTAACTTTCTGATCGAAGTTTTTCTGCATTCGCTTCTGATACAACTGCCCATGACAGATAGTTGCTAATCTCTTCTCTTCAATCAGGCTCAGTTGATTATATCAAGACCGGACCCATTTTGCTTCGTCCAACTTCACATCCATCATTACCTATTAGGAGGGTAATTCAACTTCAACAGGTAGGACAACTTCCATACCATACATAAGTTGATAGGGCGTTGCCCCAGTAGATGTTCTGATAGAGGTTCGATACCAATGCAAGGCAAATGGTAGCATCTCGTGCCAGTCTTTGTAGGTGATTACCATCTTTTCCACAATCTTCTTGATATTCTTGTTAGTTGCCTCAACAACGCCATTCATCTCTGGCCTGTAAGGAGAAGAGTTGTGATGTTGAATTTTGAAGTCCCGGCAAAGCTCTGCCATAATCTTGTTGTTCAAATTGGAACCATTATCAGTAATGATTCGCTCGGGAACTCCATACCGACAGATGATATCCCTCTTCAGAAATCGAGCTACCACTTGCCTGGTGACATTTGCATACGAAGCTGCTTCCACCCATTTGGTGAAGTAATCAATGGCTACCAGGATGAATTTGTGGCCATTTGAAACTATCGTTTCAATCTTTCCAATCATATCAATGCCCCACATGGCGAAGGGCCAAGGCGAAGACATTACATTCAAAGGATTTGGAGGAACATGCACTTTATCCGCGTAGATCTGGAAATTGTGGCATTTTTTGGCATAAGCACAACAGTCTGCATCCATTGTGATCCAGTAGTAACCCGATCTTAACAGCTTCTTTGCCATTTCATGTCCTCTAGCATGGGTACCGAAAGAACCTTCATGTACTTCGTGCATCAGTAGGTCTGCTTCCTTCTCGTCAATACATCTGAGCAAAACCATGTCGAAGTTTCGCTTGTACAAAGAACCATCAGTATTGAGGAAGAAACTACCAGCTAGCCTTCTTAATGTCTTTTATCATTTGACGAGGCCCCAGGTGGGTATGTCTGATTCTCCAAGAAGCATTTGATGTCCTGGTACCAAGGCTTGTTATCGGAGACCGTGTCCACAAAGAATACATATGTCGGTCTGTCCAATCTGGATACTAGGATCCGAGGTACATAATTAGCAGCTTGTACTTTTATCATGGATGAAATGGTAGCCAAAGCGCCTACAAACTGATTCTCATCTCGAGGGATGTATTCAAGCTTAACTGTTGTGAAGAAGGTCAACAATCTCCTCGTATAGTCACGATAGGGAATCAGATGCTCCTGATGAGTGTACCACTTGCCATTGGTCTGGTTGATTACCAAAGCTGAATCTCCAAATACATTCAAGGTTTAATTCCTGAGGTCAATGGCTTCCTCAAGACCCATGATACAAGCTTTGTATTCTGCTTCGTTGTTAGTGCATGCAAAGGTGAGTTTTGCTGAGAAAGGCAAATGGACTCCTTTGGGTGTGATAAGCACTACACCAATCCCACGACCATTGTAATTAACTGCCCCGTCAAACATCATAGTGCATGCTTCTTCTGGGTCAGGTCCTTCAGTGTGAATAGGCTCTTCACAATCTTTTGCTTTTAAGAACATGATGTCTTCATCAGGGAAGTCAAATCTCATAGGCTAGTAATCATCAATGGGTTGCTCAGCCAGATAGTCAGACAATACACTGCCCTTGATGGCTTTTTGAGAGGTGTACTGAATGTCATATTCTGTTAGAATCATTTGCCATCTTGCAAACCTTCCGGTAAGTGCTGGCTTCTCAAATATGTACTTGACTGGATCCATCTTTGAGATTAATAAGGTAGTATGAGTCAACATATACTGTCTTAGTCGGTGAGCAGCCCACGCTAAAGCACAACAAGTTTTCTCTAGTAGTGAATAACATTGTTCACAGGCGGTAAACTTTTTGCTTAGGTAGTATATTGCATACTCTTTTAGACCAGACTCGTCATGTTGGCCCAACACACTCCCCATTGACTCTTTTAATACCGTCAAGTACATGATCAGAGGTATTCCTTCAACTGGAGGCATGCGAATTGGAGGTTCTTGCAGATATTCTTTGATCTTATCAAGAGCTCTCTGACAATCGTCGTTCCACCTGACTGTTTGTTCCTTTCTTAGCAGTTTGAACAAGGGTTCGCAGGTTGCAGTGAGATGAGATATGAACCTTGAGATGTAGTTCAATCTACCTAACAACCCTCGAACTTCTTTCTCAATCTTAGGTGCAGGAATTTCCTGAATAGCTTTGACTTTATCGGGATCAACCTCAATTCCTTTTTCACTTACAATAAAACCCATCAGCTTACCGGAATGCACCCCGAATGTGCATTTGTTGGGGTTCAACTTTAACTGATACTTCCTCAGACGCTTGAATAGTTTTAGTAGGTTCACCAAATGATCTTCCTCTGTAAGGGACTTGGCAATCATATCATCCACATAGCACTCGATTTCCTTATGGATCATATCATGGAACAATGTTACCATAGCCCGTTGATAAGTTGCACCGGCGTTCTTCAGACCGAACAACATTACCTTGTAACAAAACGTGCCCCAAGGTGTGATGAAAGTTGTCTTCTCCATGTCTTTAGGTGACATCTTAATCTGATTATATCCCGAAAATCTGTCCATGAAAGAAAATACTAAGAACTGAGTTGTGTTGTCTACCAATACATCAATGTGAGGTAATGAGAAATCATCCTTTGGGCTTGCTCTATTCAGATCCCGGTAATCCACACACATACGCACCTTGTCATCCTTCTTAGGCACGGGTACAATATTAGCAACCCACGGCGGGTAACTAGTTACAGCAAGAAAATCGGCGTCCCACTGCTTTTGTACTTTGTCTTTAATTTTCATGGCCATATCTGGGTGAGTACGGTGCAACTTCTGTTTGACCGGCGGAAAATCTTCTTTTAATGGAAACCTGTGCATGACAATATCCATATCTAGACCTGGCATATCTTGATAGGACCAAGCGAAGACGTCAATATATTCCTGAAGCATACTGATGAGCTGTTCTTTCACTGGAGCTTGCAGATTGGCCCCAATCTTTACCTCTTTTACATCTTCCTCGGTACCAAGATTGATAGTTTCAACCTCCTCCTGATGAGGAGCAATCACTTTTTCCTCTTGTGAGAAAATAACAAAAATGAAAAATATTGAGCGAAAAAAGAAGATCGTTTGCAAAAGATGTCCATTTGTTCATTAATCATTCATTTGCACAAAATACAAATATAGCCCTATTACAAAATGAGTCATGACACCTTGGGCAAGATGCAAGACTTGATGCATGCTTAAACGAAATAATAATTACTCTGCAGAAGTAATCCTTATAATTTCCTGGGAAGACCAGTTGAGGACTTGCTGGCCTGGGACCCTTGGACGAATCCAGCTCTCCAGGTTGAAGTCACTTTCAACCTCGTCTTCCACATTGTTGATAGCATCCGGGGTTAGCATACCCCCACTGATAAACATGGGAGCTTCAACAGCCTCCTCTTGGACCTGTCGGGAAGGTCTGTAACCCAACCCCAACTTGTCTTCCATGATATTAACTTGCAGAAGCTAGCCCTAGCCCTGGGCATTCCCGTCTTCAACAACCTTCCGAGCTTGCTTATAAGAGGAGATTGAAGTACCAGACACTTCAGCTGTTTCTTCATTGACATTGAGGGCCTCAAACCCTTGGCTCATTGTCTCATGAATCTCTCCGTCCATCTCAATATACTTGTAAGTAGCTAGATGACTAACGAAGATATCCTCCTCCCCACAGATTGTGATGATTTGATCTTCCCATTCGTATTTCAACTTCGGGTGAAGGGTCGACATTACAACGCCAGCGGCATGAATCCATGGCCGACCCAACAAACAGCTATATGCAGGCTGAATGTCCATCACGTAGAAGACAGTTTTGAAGATCTGTGGGCCAATCACCACAAGCAGCTCAATTTCCCCAAGAACCGATCTTTTAGAACCGTCAAAGGCTCTCACTACCAAGTTACTTGAATGTAAAGCAAGGCCATCATATTCCATCTTGACCAAGGCTTTCTTTGGAAGAACATTGAGAGAAGACCCAGTGTCAACTAAGACATGAGAGAGAACAACACCTTTACACTCCAAGGTGATGTGTAAAGCCTTATTATGGTTACGGCCCTTCGTTGTTAGATCAACATCAGTAAAACCTAGCCCATGGCTAGTGTTGACATTTGAAACCATTGTTTCAAGCTGATTAACTGTAATCTCTTCTGGCACGTAAGCTGCATGCAGGACTTTGAGAAGTGCATTCCTATGAGCTTCGGAACACATCAGCAGTGATAGAATAGAGATTTTGGAGGGGTCTGATGGAGCTGGTCCACAACCTTATAGTCCCTCTTCTTGATTATTCTCATGAACTCGTCTACATCCTGGTCTAAGGATGCCTTCTGAGCCTCCTTGGCAATAGGCTCTTCAGGTGCTACACTTTTGCCCTTAGCTTTGGCAGCAGCTTCTGCTTCAGCGTTGGTTCTTTGAAATTGTGAGGCAAAGAGACGTCCGTTTCGGGTGAATCCTCCGCCTCCTCCCACATTATCAATCTGTGGTGTAGAAGTATCAAGATTGACTTTCTTTCCGTTTCAGTATAAATCTGAGCCATAGTGCCAAGGTACGACACTACTACTATCATATGGAACTGGTCCTGGTATTGTGATAGTAACAGGACTGATTGCTGCGGAAGAAGGTATTGAGACAGTCTGAGGTTCATAGTAAATTGTGATAGGAGGTCTGACCGGAGACGGTGCTGGTGATGAAGTTTGCTGTTGTTGATGAAGATGTTGATGCGAATCTGGAATGTGGATTGTTGTAGGATCATAGTAAATAGTCACTGTGGAAATGCCTTCATTGATGGTTGTTGTTGTTGTAGAATAGTGTGTTGAACTGATGTCTGTTGAAGTTGAAGAAAGAATGTTTGTTGATGTTGTAGAATAATCCGTTGGAATGATTGTTGTTGAAGTTGTAGGAGTGATATTTGATGGAATGATGTGTGTTGATGTTGTAGAAGGAATGGTTGTTGATGTTGTAGGAGCTAGAATTGTTGAAGTGATCTGTAAAGTTCCTTCCTTGATAAGATCATTGATACCAGTCTTTAAATCTGCACAACCGTTGATAGAAGTCTAGCAAGCTTCGCAGTGGGCCTCACAACCTGGGAACACTTGGCACTTTAAAAGTTGGGCTTTAACCTCGGCCAGAGGTGTTTGAATGCTTGCAACACTGTCAATTAGGTTCATTGGTTGATCCACCTCAATAGCATTTATCCTAGGCCCACCATGGCTAGGAATAGGATTCTTGGTAACACTTGGAGGAGGTGCAAAGTTTACTACCTTAGAATCAATTAAATCTTGAACCTTCATGTGCAAGGCTCTGCACTTCTCTGTAGTATGGCCAGGTGCATTTGAGTGGAAGGCACACCGGGCATTAACATCATAGTTTCTTGGAAGGTTCTGGGGATCTGGTGGAGCCAGAGTCCTCAATTCGATCAAGTTGAGCTTAAACAATTGTGGAAGCAAGGCAGCATAGGGCATCGGAATGGGATCGATAACCCTGTTGATTTGTGAAGGTCTTTGTTGAAATAGCCATTGTTGTTTATTGTAGTAAGATCTCTGTTGAGGAAATTGTTGTTGTTGTGGGAAGTGTTGTGGTTGTGGAGGATATTGTTGTTGAGGTGCTGGAGTTGGAATGGTAACAATAGCTACTGATCTTGGCATGTATTGAGGCCTACCTCTGCCCATGTGTACTGAGTTGGTCTCACCTATCCTACGAGGTCCTGCGAAAGGTTTCCTTGTATTGCTGGAACTGGCACCATTATCTGAAATTTTTCCCATCTTCAGAAGACTCTCAATTCTCTCACCAGCTATGACTACATATGCAAAACTGATGGATGAGAAAGTAGCAATTCTGTCAATGTATGTTCCTTGTAGGGTGTTCATAAACATGTCGGCCAATTCTCTCTCAGACATCGGAGGCTGGACAGTAGCAGCAAGCTGTCTCCATCTATGGGCATACTCCCTGAAGCTTTCTCTTGAAGACTGTGACATACCCATTAGGAGGGTCCTACTAGGAGCCATGTCTAAGTTATATTGATATTGGCGTATGAAAGCTTCGGCCAAATCCTTCCAGTTTCTGACTGTTGCTCTCGATAGGTGAGAATACCATTCCCGAGATGCCCCGGTCATACTGTCCTCAAAGTAAAACATCCATAACGTTTTGTCCATGGTATAAGCTTTCAGTCTCCCCAGAAAGGACTGCAGGTGAGTACGTGGGCAAGAGGTACCATTATATTTCTCGAAGCAAGGAGGCTTAAATTTGTGAGGAATCCTGACTCCCTCAACTAAACCCATGTCCATAACATCAAATCCCAAAGAGTTTTGGGACTCCAGAGATCTCAGCTTTTTTGCTATTTCGTCCAGACGACGATCATAGGCTTCATCCCCAGTACCAATTACTGTAAACTGTTCTTCTTGTGAGTCCTCTTGTAAGGCACGACCTCTAGTGTTTCCTTGGGTATTCCTGGTAGCATTGACTTCAGGGTTGAGGTGAGGCCCAAACTCCGGCGCATCTGTTCGTGGTTGTCCGTGATCATTGTTACTAGTACCTCCTGTACCTGGATGATTCTCTTCAGGAGTTTGTTGCTCGACCAACTCTCTTAATCTTTCCTGGCTTTGAGTCAACCCAGTCATTAATGCCATGAACTGGTTCATCTGATCCCTCATCTCAGTCCTTTAATTAGCCATCTTAGTTCTCACGTCAGTCAAATCCGTCTGAACTTGGTCCATCTGTAAGCTCGGAAGGTTGTTTCTTGTAGGATACCGGTGAACTCTGTTGATGGGGAAAACCCTCCTACGAGAAATGTTTCCTGAACCAACAACAAAGTGAGAAAACCACAACAAAAACACCTATAAAACAAAGAATGGGGTTAGTATGCAATGCAGTATGTCTATTTGTCTTCAAAGGGTGTCCGGTTTTTTTTTTTTTTTTGACCTTCCAGACCTCGAGGAATGATGATGTTGAAGAGAAATGAAGCCCAAAAGATAATATAGGTAACACATATATTACAAATACAAAGATACATAGTTTGTGATTACAACAAATTCCCATGGTGGGTCAGAATACAACAAAATCATCAAAAAGTACAACCAAAATAAAATACAAATACAAAGAAATCAAACATCCAGCCCAAATTCATCCTCCTTGACTTCCTTCAAGAGAGCATCAGTCACTGGTCCAACCGGATGCTCTTTGATGGTCCTGATAAGAAGGTTCCTGGTGGCAATGGCACTTGTCAACTTCTTATACTTGTCTTGGTCTTTTGATCTCTTCAACCCCGCCCGAAGCTTCAACTCGGAGATTTCCTTCTGTGCTGCTAACAAGGCTTCCTGACTCTTCTTCTCATTAGCTTCCAACAGCTCTACCCTAGACTCGGTCTTCTGATCTTCTTGTGAACGAGCCTCAGTAATTCTGCTCCATCTAGCCTGACTCTCTTCCAAGTAGTGCTTAGCTCTGGCTTTCTGAACTTTAGCTTCTTTGCAAGCATTCTTCAATACCAATTCCCCTGCTCGGGCTTTTCTGATGTAATCATTTGTCTTCTCAATCTTGGTCATATGCTCAATCCGGAGCTTCTCTAACCTCTCATTGTCCAGACGACTATCATTCCTCTCCCAGAGGGTCTTCTTTAGAGCTTCAGAAAGCTGAGCATTCCTCTCCTTCAGCTTCTCAAACTCCTCTAAACTGACTGTAGCTATAGGATCTACTACTGATGGCCCTGGCACATCCTCCAGGGTGAATGGCATGCGGGTGATCTGTCCTTTGATACAAGACCAATCAATATACTGAGCTAAAGCTATGTTGTTTCACTTGCCAAGAATAGCAGTCCCTTTTGTCTGAATGTTATCCCAAGCCTAGGCTGCTTGTCGGATGATGGCATGATTATTCTGAACATCACAGTAAAGGGTCTATGCTAAATCCTTCTCTCTCGGTGGATGTACTAAGGCATACCCTAACTACCTTTTGAAAAGCACAGGATTGTAGTTGATGCAACCCTTCACTCCAATAAGAGGCACATTAGGATACTGCCCACAGCTTGTAATCATGTCTCTTCCTTTGGTGCTCTGAGTACACCACATGATGTCTTCTGAAGTTAGAGAAATCATTCTTTTAGCCCAATTTCTTGACTGATGGGGGTTCAGGAAAGCTTTTGTCTTTGGAAGGTGTCTCAATAACCAACAGTAGAAGAGAGGTGCACAACATCTGACTAGTCTTCCCCTATGGATAGCATTCTTGCTTACAATTTTAGGCTCATCTGCAAACAAGATGATTCCATATACACTAAGAGCCAAGAGAGCACAAACAGCTTCCCACTTCCCTGATGCAGCATGACTGGTGGCCTGAGTGATCAAGAAGTCCAAATGGAGGCCTGAAATTCCAGCCTTGGTGGTCATATGCTGATCCATGATGGTGGTTTCCAAATACAGAGCCTTAGCTATATCTTCATTCCTAGGAGCAGTCATCTCAGGGTTGAAAGGGATTCCCCTCCTGATAGGGACACCCTACAACATGGAAAATTCTTCCAACAAAGGACCCATCTGAAAGTCTGGGAAAGTAAAACATCTGAGAGGAGGGTCATAGAACTGAAGGCAAGTGTGGATCATGCTCCTCTGTGAGGCATCCAAGTCCATGATCATGTCCATAATACCACCATAATGTTCCATGAATAAAGGGACATGATCAGGAGTGATAAGTGTCTGAATCTGCCTGATGCCTGCTAGGGAGGGCTCAAAGAAATGATAGGTAATGTTGCTCTTCCTGGATGAGTCCATACTGACAATGGATGCTGATGAAGATAACTGAGGGGAAATACTGATGAAGGGGACTAGAGAAGATATCAGCTGAAGAAGATCTCTAATGAAGATAACTGATGAAGATGGCTGAGCAGAAGAACAGTCAAAACCAAACCAAAGATGATGTGGATACCCTGTAAAACAAATAGACAAATGTTAAAATGATGCGAAATGATGTATGCAGAATGATATGCAAGGGTTTGTGATCAAGTGTTGGATTTGCCATTTTGCTTTTGATAGGGTCCATGTGTGTTCATATGTCCAGATGGAGGTTAGAGAACTAGTAACCAGGTGGGGGACTCAAATAAAGAGTCACAAGTCCAGGGTTTCATATAATCAGTCCAAAATAGTGTAGCCTTAAAACAATAATAATAACAGGGTTAGATGAGGCCAAGGGTTCCTGCAAACCTATAAACATCCCAACCCCCTCACAGGTATTGTTCTAGAACAAGGATCCTCAGACTTGGATCTATTATGAGAAGTGTAAACACTTCTAACCAGGAGGTACAATGTTTACATTAATCATAAAGAATCCTCCTCTAATTCACCTCAGATGCTGAAGGTCATCTAAAAGGTAATCCAGACTTAGAAGGCTTCCCATATAGCCCTAGCACTACAGGAAATCCATAGCACAGAGTTCTCAAGAAGAAACCCATGTCTGAACCGTGTTTCATATTCCCGCACCAGACAGAAATGGAATGGGAAAGAATATGAAGCCACTCTAATCCTATGTATCACTCCGGCTCCCGGTGTGGAACCTTACTCACTGAGAAACCCCTCCTACTAAGGGAAACCAGCAAATCCAGCACATCATATGATGATAATAATATGAAATGCATAAAACAGTAAATGAAAGCGATAAATAAATGCAGTGAATAAAGCTGTATAGAAAGCAATAAATAAAGCAATAAACAAAAAGCACACATAACACCCTATAAACACAAATCAGACAAGCGCTATGAGAAACCCACAAAAAGAACCAGAAGCACTGGTTGCAAGATAAGTGTCCCCAGCAGAGTCGCCAAGCTGTCGCTCCCCGGATTTTGATCCCGGTGCAAACGCGAACTGTCAGCGAAAGAGAAAGAGGTTGAATTGAATAGAGTCGCCAGCTAGGCATTTTTATCCCGAAGGAAAGGTAATGTTGTATAAACCTGGAAAGAGATGGATAAGACGGTTGTGAACCAGAGAAACTGAGAAAGGGGGTTGGTTACGACCTAGGAAGGTATTAGCACCCAGATCGTCCGTCGTACTCGACGGGATCCACGCTTACAAGATTTTGTTTAAAAGGGTAAGTGTATGTGCTATCTCTGTGCAAAAGCTAGAAAAGAAAGTACAGGTGTCAGTGCAAAAAGGTGAATTGCTCAGGAACTGAGGCTTTAGAAAGGAATGCTGAAAGACGGGGAAGACACAGAGACTTTTGTTCGATAACTGTTAAGTTATGCCTACGTATCTTCTCGTGCATTGAGGAAGTCAGAACACCGTAGTTCGACTCAAAGAGACTGAAAAAGATTGACTGTGAACTGCTTACTTGTCTATGCTCAAGTGTATGACTCGTCTGGCTCGAGGGCTGATTGTGTTGCATTAGACGGAAGAAGCGAGTTCTCGTTTGTGAATGAGTGTGATGAGAAAAGAATCCCGGAGGAGACGATTATTGTTTGTTTTGTGTTTTCAGCTTTTTATTGTTTTGGTGTTTTGCATATAATAATGAGCTTAAGCCTAAATCAAGGGTTGTAAACTCATTATATCCTCCCTGATTAGGGATAATGAGCCTACTTAAGTATGAGATAAGCATCTCAACTTAATTACCATGAAGTTGTAGGATTAAGATCATTAACCTACTTGTGATTATTTAGATGTTTTTGGGTTTTTGCTTAGTGTTAAGTAATGAGTTTATTCTCTAATCACAGACTAGTGAACTCATTACACCATCCTAATAGAAGGATAATAGATGAGAACACTTAAGTTAAGGAAGATACCTCAACTTAATCCATGGTTAGGAATTAAATTCATTATATAACAAGCCTTTATTAAGTGGAGTTTAATTAAGGAATGAGATTAAGAAGTGGATTTTAAGTTTGTGAGACAACTTGAGGGGGACTTGTCCATTAAACACTAGGGTTAGTCCCTCTTAACCATATGGAAGAGATAGAACCCTAATGTAAGGCCCAAGTTACAAGATAAAGTCTTGGTAATTATTAAGGTGTTTTGATTAAGAGGTGAAAACAAATTAAAGGTTTAACACTAAGGATTAAAGTTATACACTCCATCCTAAGATAAGGATGCATGCGTAACCCTAATTCAAAGTCCTAAAGTTTTAAGAGTTTAGCCTCTGATTATTGAGATGAGAAGAGGGACTTAAGGAGACTCAAAGGTAAAAAGCTAGGGGGGACTATACACAATCCTAAAAGTTATCATTCTTGGATATCCTATGGTATGGCTCCATTGGCCAAAAAGTCAAGATTGGTGTACTTGAGGTATGGGCCATGGCAGAGCTGGTTTATGTGCTTGAACTGCTTCAGCTAGCTTCAAGGAGAGCCATAGGATCATTGTTATGCAACTGGATGGCTTGGATCAAGAGTTTACAAGGTTTATGCATTTTGGCCATTTTGAGATTTCTTGTGAATCAAGCCATCAAAACCCTAGGTTCAATGACCAATTATGATCTTTTGAAGTTTCTTTGACATGTTATGGTGCATAGAAGTTGATTAGAGGTCATGAAATGGCTTGGCAAGTGAAATTGCAAAATTCCCTATTTGGCATGAACTTGAAAATTATAGGATTTTTGCCAACTTTGAAAGGCCATATCTTGAGTTCTAGGATGAATCAAGACATGTTCTTGTATTTTTTGAAAATGGGAAGACATAATCTACAACTTTCATGCCCAAAATATTTTCATTTGAAGCATTTTTGGTCATGAAAGAATAGGTTGAATATCTTTCCCAAAATGGAAAGTTTCCATTACAAGTAATTTCCAAAAATAGCAAGTTTGCATTTAGCTTGAAATTCTTCAACTTTGTGAACTTCCAACCATTTATAAGATCAAATAAAGATCATAGAGACTCAAAATGATGAATGTGACCATTTGGTACCCTTGGTGGAGGCCTCAGATGCCCTGATTTTGACATTACTTGCTCAAGAAGTTACCCGATGATCATATGACTTTTACAGTGAATTTCTTCATCAAATTTGGTACACGTGATCCTTATAACATATTAAGACCATTAGAAACAATAATGACCAAAAAAATTTGGATTAAGGCCTCTAAAACCAAAACCCTAATTTTAGGTCATATGTGCAGGAAATCTTCAGTCTGCCTCTATGCCCTTGCCATACTTTGTGATCCCTTGGCTTTTGTGAACTTTGGGGAGCATATTATGATCATGGAACACACATGGACCCTCTTGGCATGCTTCAAGACCTTTGGGGTGGCTCAGATCACTTCTTGGATTGCTCAGATCACAAACCCTAGATGCAGATGAAATGGACTATGCAGATGAAACAAATATGCAATATGAGATGGTATACCTATGCTTATGCAAAAATGAAAGACCACAAGCAATGGTGTGAGAAAAAGTGAGGGAAAATTTGGGGTGTTTACAGGGCTCATGGTAAGAGAAGTGTGGATGTTCATCCACATTTCAACTCTTCATCTTTTCTTTTTTAGTTGCTTTCTACTTTGTGCTTTTTGATGTGCCTTATGCCATCATGTGATTTAATTATTATTTTTCCATTTTAGAAGCAACTTATCTCCTTTAGAGGAGTAAGTTTCTTTCTAGATTTCTTCTCCTCTTCTTTTCTTCTCCTTTGGTCCTTTCTTCTCTTAGGATAGAGTTCAAACCTCACTAACCTTAGGACCATCTTTTGCATGCTAATATTAGGTTTAGTCTTCCCCATTATACTTTTGCCTTTTGCTCCTTTTTGTTCTTTATCTTCTCATCTTAAAACAAAATCATAAAACACATTAATAAAGAAAGAAGTTAGTTCTTGTGTAATAGCCTTATTCCATGAGGCGTATGTATTCATTCCATCTTGGAATAGTGCATTTGTCTAGCATGATGCACAAGTCGGATCATGAGGTCATCTTCATTAAGAAAAACCATAAAAAATACTTCTTCATTTTAATCACTAAAACACTTAATAAATTCAACAAGTCAATGAAATTAAGCTCTTGCCTTTGGAAACAAGTTTTGGATAAATTCTCCTTACTTAGTGTGCTTGTTCTATTATTCCATCTTGGAATGTAGTAGCAAGTACACATTCCATGCAAAAGAGTTTGAGTTCATTCTCTTGTGACACACCAATAAAGCTCATAAAAAACAAAAACAAACAATAAGCGTCTCTCCTTCGGGAATTCTTTTCTCATCTCCTTCGCTCCGTACGCGAACTTGCTCCTACTTGTCATTTTGCAGGACGGTTACGCACTCGTCGTCCGAGCCTGCAACACCTGAGCATTGACATAGGCAGTTCAAGCCTTAATTCACAAGCAATTTTTTCTACCCCTAGTTAGGGGAACTACGACGACTCTGATCCTCAATTTCCAGATGAGGTACGTAGGCAGCGGGGTAGGGCCCGTTCCAACACAATCTTTATTTTCCCTACATTTCTCTTTTCCATTTTCTTTCCCAATTTCTTTTCTTATCCAGTTCCAGTCTTTCTTTTTGCAACAGCTTTCATTTCTTCACCCTTTGAAACAATTTCTTTGCAAGCGTGGATCCCGTCGGGTACAGCAGACGATCTAGGGTGCTAATACCTTCCCAGGTCGTAACCGACTCCCGAACCCAGTTTCTTTGGTTCGCAGGACCTTTGTCCTTCCTTTTCATTTCTTGTGGTTTGTACAACATTACCATTCCTGTTTCTTCGGGATAAAAATGTCTGGTTGGCAACTCTACCTTCTTTCGCGCCACTTTCGCGTTTGTACCAGGATGGAAATCCAGGGAGAGACAGTAGGCCGACCTAATTACCCTCTCCCTTTTGCACCCCAGGCTGGTTTTCATTCAGAAGTTGCTACACGGCTGGCTGGATCGGCTGCTCGGCCTCCCCAGGTTGAGAATCGTCCATGATCATGTAATTATGGACCACGACCCGACCGTCTTCGACTTTGTACAAGTAGCTAATTTGGTCGGCATCGAGGTTCAGCTCAGGATGGAGGGCCTTAATCTGGTCCACAACATTCTGGTAACTCAACTTCGTCGAGTCCCTTAGATCCTCGAGATCCTGATCCAGTCGCGCAAGGAAATGCGCTCGACTCATCAAACCCTTGGTGTTTTCGTCTTCATCATCCTTGGGGAAGAAGGTGTCTCTAAACTTCCAATTCTGATCGACGGCTTTCTTCTTGTCTACCTCCAGCTTATCGATCACGTCCGCCCGTACCGCCAACTCTGTGGTTGCAGCCTCTGCATCCTCGACAACCTTCTTTGCTTTTTCCTCAGAAGCAGCCAATTGAGCCTTCAAACGGTTGATATTGAGCTCCTGTCCAGAACTCCCCTCGGCAAACATGGATGCCATCGAGAGCACCCTCATCACTACACTAGCATTCTGCGCCAAGGACAATCGTCGACTGGGTCGGTCCATTTGCTCGAGATAGAGCGAATCTGCCCGATCAACCTCCAGAGACGTACGTTCAAAAAAGTTCCGCTTCACGAAACACGGAGGCAAAGGATGCTTCAGTTTCATGAGGGCGTTGGTCGTCAGATCCGTTACGACCGCTCCAACTTTCTGCTTCTTGAGGGTTGAACCTGAGGTCACGCCCGGAGACCCTCGGGCAATAGGACCCGAGCCTGAGCCACTCGTATCGTTTCCTACCAGTCGGGTTTGGACGACCTTAGCCTTTCGTTTGTTGCCCTGCATCAGTCGTTCCTGAATCTTATTCAGGGACTTCATCGAGCCTGCAAAACAAAGTAAACAAGGGTCATATCGACGACGAACATGAAATCACAATAAACAAACAATTTAGATAAAGCAAGAAATACCAAATAAGTCAGACACTTCTTGCCCGCTTTTACAGGCCAAGAGGGTTGTAACGTCGATCAGTGGATGTTCCACAGCTTCCTCTCTGTCAGAAGCCAGCATCACCTTCCCCTCCCCATCGACTATAGGGATCGGAGTGAAGGACGACACCAACATCCGGAACTCCTCGAAGCTGGTTGCATCATCCTCGCCAAGGTTATCCCCCACTTGGACAAAGTCACACACCGGTCGCCCGTAGTGACTATACTTCCAAGAGAAGGGGAACCTCCAGATCCTCCTACGAATCGGTCAACCTTCAGCGTCCAACCGAGGAACGACGTTCTCATCAGTATCGTCCCCCTTGAAACTGATCGACCTGGTCGCCCCTTTAGTCATTGGCTCGATCAAAATATAGTCACCTTTAAATGACCGGATAGACTCCGAGTGCGCCTTGAAAATTTTAGCCCGTTGCTTGAAAAACACGAACCCTTTTCGAGCAGTTCCACACCCCACCTGGCGTTGCAGAGAGAACAACCGAAAGAATAAAGGGAGAGTGGCCCCCGCCCCCAGGTGCGCACACGTCATCTCAAATGCCCTCATGAAGGCATAGGAGTTAGGGTGCAGTTGCAAAGGCGCTACCCCTAGATAACCGAGCAATAAGCAAACTATATCGCTAAAGGGCATCCTGATCCCCAGGGTCATGATAGCATATTCGTACATCGAGAACTTTCTCCCACTGAAATCCGAGAAAATCCGATCATCGTCGCCCGGGCAGGTCACTCTCCAGTGATTGGGATCCCCCACTACTGGCAGAGGATCCGCGTATGGTCGGGCGTAGGATGAAACTTTGTCCAGTAGATCTTCAACGACCCATTCCTCGGGTGCCAGCACCCTCTCTTCTTCTTGCATAACCTTGGGGGCACCAACTTCGTCACCAGAAGCTATCCCAGCATCAATCGCTTCGATCGCCTCCGAATCTCCCGAAGAACTCTCGGAACCAGACGGGACGGTCGCCGAGGAGCCCGAATCCTCCGACGAACTCTCTTCTAGATATGTCGAAGGGATTAACGAGCACATTTTCACCTGAAAAGCAGAGGAAAGGCGTCAGTGAATTCGATCAGAATATCAAATCCACCTTTCCACTACCTATCAAGTGAAAGGGCGCCCAACAGCCCGAAAACGGGGTCCCAATCATTAATCTCTTTAACGACCGATGTCCTCGACAGATGATCGACATTCAGTGGGGATCATTAACACACGTGGTTCACTATGTGCATGAGCTCGTTGCAAAACCCTAACCTTAGTCGAACGACGAGCTCGACCACCACCCACCGTGAACCGTGTTCATAGCAGACAACGGTATAACCATTGCCTAAACCTAAAACCTACACATTATTCTAATCAACTGATAAAATCAAGTCCTAAGCCGCATACATCACTACTTCTTAAAAACTAAGTCTAAATAAGTCAGAATAGAGGTCTAACCTTGGCCTTGAGACGCCATTGCAGAAAGATGACTTGAGAAGTACGGTGGTCGATTAAGGCTTGCGGTGATCGACAGACGATTGCACGAGCAGTGTAGAGAGGTAGAAGACAAAGCGAAAAGTTCCCTCTGTGGGACAACGTTACTATTTATTGGGAAAAGGGCACGTGCACTGAAGCGTGACCCCTATCCCTAGGAAATAATAGCCTACGCACTAGGCCCTATGCTAGCCGTCAGAGCATTAAATTGGCACAAATCCCGAAACACGCCACCTTTTCGTTTCCACTTCCTTTGTACTGACTAAGAGACAGGATACTCGGAAAGTCGATCCCCCGACGTTCACCTATTTTCCCGAGAACCGAGCTATCTTTAAGTCATCACTTCCTTGACCGAAAGCAACAACTTGGGGGGCTCATGTTCCGGACTGGACCAACCCTCGGGATTGGGCCAAATCTATCTCGCGGCCCAACGACCCAATGATTCCACGATGCTCGGAATCCTGAGGAACAATTGCTCGACAGACCACTTGCTCAGTGCTAAGGATATCCGACCAAGGATAAGTCGAGCATATCTATTCTTGCCCCAACGGCTAGTTCCTAACCGTCAACGGTTATTACGGAATCCTCCATCCACGCCCAACAATTTGGGCCAATAACCATCCACTCAGACTAGTATAAAAACCCATTCATTTGAGAGGGTCAGGTATTCAAATCTTTGCAGGTACACCCCCATCGTTTCTCCATCATCAACAACACTCATCCATGCTCGACGCGGCCATATCGGATCCTGATCTCCAGGTACAATCAGAATTATTTAATTTTTATTCTTAAATTAGAATTTTAGAAATACATTACAAGAACTTATAATTTTCTTATTTCAATTATATATTTATCTACCAATTTCATTTTTGGAAGAACATGATTTCTTTCTCTCCTCTATCTATTTTCCGATATTACCAACACCTCTTAGACTTTGTCCAGTGGAAATGGGTTGATATTAATCCATGGAGATTTGTGTTTCGGATAATATGTTTTCTAAGTCTTGTCTGGATATTTTCGGATGACCTTGTCCAGCGCTAGGTCCAGACGATGTGGGTCAAAAAACATCAGTTAAGAATTGTGCTTTGGAAAAGATGTTTTGTAAATCTTGTTTTGCAATTTTCGGATGACCTTGTCCAGGGATGGGTCCAGACGATGTGGGCCGAAAAAATCAGTGGAGATTTGTGTTTTGGAAAAGATGTTTTGTAAATTTTGTCTGGTGATTTTCGGATGACCTTGTCCAGGGTTGGGTCCAGACGATGTGGGTCGAAAAACATCAGAGGAGATTTATGTTTTGGACAAGATGTTTTGTAAGTTTTCTTTGTTGATTTTCGGATGACCTTGTCCAGGGTTGGGTCCAGAAGATGTGGGTCAAAAAACATCAGCGGAGATTTGTGATTTGGCAAAGATGTTTTTTAAATCTTGTTTGCCGATTTTATGATGATGTCCTTCTCCAGGGCTGAGTCAAGATGATGTTGGTCGAAAAACATTTGTGCCTTCAGTTAATGAGTTAATCGTCCTAGCTTGAGTTTGAAAGAAAGAATGGTAGGAAATTAGTACAAGACAAATTACTAAATATTTTTTCATTGCTAAAAATTCACCCATAATCGTCACTAGAAAAACAAAATATTATTTTTATGAACTAGTTTATCTAATGAAAAAGGAGAAATGAAAAATAGGGTATTTATAATGTCCCATTTTTTATAACTTTAACCAAAGTGATATTTCTTATCCTTTCATAATTAATTTTATTGAACCTATTTTAAAACAGTCAAATATTTCTTCTCATTTTTGTGATAAAAGAATAACCTTTACATGTGTTAACATAAATATACATTTGTAAATATTGAAGTATAGAAAAAAAAAACATATTTTTTGAAAAGTTACATATTTTTCAAAATAATAGAAATATCAAATCTTTTTTTTTTAAATATTCAAGATAACTTCAAATTATAATGATATATTTTTTTTAATCTTTTATATCCAAAAATTGAATCAATAAAAACGTATAATGGATAAAGTAAGAAATAAATATAAGTCAATAAGGGTAATGGAAGAAGATTGAGAAAACTGTTTTCTTAAATTTAAATTTCTAAAAATATATTCCGAATAAATAAATAAATAAAGTTACTTAATTAAAGTAACATGGGTTAAAAAAACAATTATATAAGTTTTGTCAATGTTAAGAAAAAAGTAAAGAGATACAATTATAAAGGGATAAAATTAAGGTATTCTTTTATAAATAGAATCAACAAAAAATAAAATGGATTTCTTTTGTTGAAAACATTTATATTGATTATGATATTGTAAACAAAAACAATAACGAGAATGAATAAATAATATTTAGGGCTTTTTTTGTTAACAAATTTTCTATAATTTTAACCCATAGGGAATCGAAAAAAAGATGAACATTAGTAGTTAGTGAAAAAAGTAAGAGTTATTTTGGCTAGATAATGAAAAAGAAATATTTTCGACTAAAGAATTATAAATTTAGTCCTTTTTTAATATTTTAAATTTTGAAATAAGAATAAATAAGTAAGATTAAAGAGAACAAATAAAAAAGGCAAAAAAAATCGAATTATATTTTTTTTAAACTTTTACCTAATTTTATATAATGTACAAAATAGAAAAGAGAGCTGATAATGAAAAATTGGGTTTTGTTTATTGTTATAAATTTTTACATAATATTTACCTAAATAAATCACTAAAACAAGAGGGTAAAGTGAACATAGATAGATATTATTTAGGGTGTGTGTAGTATCATCACAAAAAAACTCCTATCTTCTTTATATACAAACTCTAAATATTAGCTTATCAGAAGGAAAAAACAGATCGAAAGAGTTTTCCTGTGGCCAAATGAGCTTCTTGTTAAATAATAAACTAAAATTAAAATATTTTTAATAATGAAAATAGTTGACCATGCTTCCACGTTAGCTGAAATAAAGACATTTTGAGACAAACAAACATATTTTACTACTGAGGCCTAATTCTTATTTTATGACATGGTGGTATAGTCACCCGATATATGTAAGAAACTAATATAGAATAACATAAGTGAGAAAATAATATTATACAAAATTTTAGTATCAAATATTTGTCTTGTATAACTCTATATTTTTGTAAAATAAAGTACCTATATGTATGCACAATTGAAAATGTATAATTGTTAAAATTAAATAATATTAATTAAAAAAGTCAGCTCTCAACATATTTATTATTTAATAGACTAGTTTTTTAAAATATAATCTCTCATCTAAAATAATATTAGACACAAGAGAAATATTAAATATTAAATAAAGTAGTTTCCATATTTTAACATTCGATGCTTCGAATAAAACACCAAATTGGATCGGTAAGAGATTTGTTATCTATTTTATTATATGAAAGACATTAGTTGTATATGAGAGAAAATGAAAATGTTAGATTGATGAGTTTTATTAAATGAATAATTATAATTATTATAACTTTAAGTGAATTACACATGTTGTTATTCTAATTTAGTTTTGATAAGAGGTTAGCTTTCTCTTTCTATGTCATAAATCTATGCAAAGTATGACCAAAGACACAAATAATAGAATAATTATAATTTGCAGGAATGAATTATTTAATTTTTATTCTTAAATTTGAATTTTAGAAATACAATACAAGAACTTATAATTTTCTTATTTCAATTATATATTTATCTACCAATTTTATTTTTGAAAGAACATGATTTCTTTCTCTCCTCTAACTATTTTTAGACTTTGTCCAGGGGAAATGGGTTGAAATTAATCCATGGAGATTTTTGTTTCGGATAATATGTTTTCTAAATCTTGTCTGGATATTTTCGGATGAACTTGTCCAGGGCTAGGTCCAGTGATGTGGGTCGAAAAACATCAGTTGAGAATTGTGTTTTGGCAAAGATGTTTTGTAAATCTTGTTTGGCAATTTTCGGATGACCTTGTCCATGGCTGGGTCCAGACGATGTGGGCCGAAAAACATCAGAGGAGATTTGTGTTTTGGCAAAGATGTTTTATAAATCTTGTCTGGTGATTTTCGGATGACCTTGTCCAGGGCTGGGTCCAGACGATGTGGGCCGAAAAACATCAGAAGAGATTTGTATTTTGGCAAAGATGTTTTGTAAGTATTCTATTTTGATTTTCGGATGACCTTGTCCAGGGCTAGGTCCAGACTGTTGCTCCCCGTACTTTCGTCCCGGTGCAAACGCGGACTGTCGGCGAGAACGGTCGGATGGTGAAGGTTGAATAGAGTCGCCAACTAGGCATTTTTATCCCGAAGGAAAGGTAATGCTGCATAAACCTAGAAAGAAGTGGATAAGACGGTTGTGAACCAAAGAGACTGGATAAGGAGGTTGGTTACAACCTGGGAAGGTATTAGCACCCAGATCGTCCGTCGTACTCGACGGGATCCACGCTTACCTGATTGTGTTTTTAAAAAAGAGATGATGTACAGAGTGACAGTGCAAAAAGAACATGAATTCAGACTGAGGCTAAGAAAAGAAAGCTAGAAAGAGAAAAGGGGGAGACCTGGGGACTTTTGTTCGATAATCGTTAAGTTATGCCTACGTATCCTCTCGTGCAATGAGGAAGTCAGAACATCGTATTTCGACTCAAAGAGACTTGGTGCTTTGGTGTGAACTTCTTGCTTGTCTATGCTCAAGTGTATGACTCGTCTGGGTCGAGTGCTGACTGTCTTGCATTAGACGGAAGAAGCGAGTTCTCGTTTTTAGAGTGAGTGTGATGAGAAAAGAATCCCGGAGGAGACGCTTATTGTTTGTTTTTGTGTTTTCACATTTTTTATTGTTTTTGATGTTTTGCATAGGATAATGAGCTTAAGCCTTAATCAAGGATCGTAAACTCATTATATCACCCCTGATTAGGGTAAATGAGTATACTTAAGTGTGAGATGAATATCTCAACTTAATTACCCTAATGATACAGGATTAATATCATTAACCTACTTGTAATTATTAAGTGTTTTTGGATTTTTGTTTTGTGTTAAGTAATGAGTTTAATCTCTAATCAGGGATTAGTGAACTCATTACACCATCCTAAGAGAAGAAAGATAGATGAAGACACTTAAGATGAGGAAGATACCTCAACTTAATCCATGGTCAGGGATTAAAATCGTTATATAACAAACCTTTATTAAAGTGGATTTTGATTAGAGATTAGATTAAGAAGTGAATTTTATGTTTGTAAGACTAAACCTGAGGGGGACTTGTCCATTAAACACTAGGGTTGGTCCCTCTGACCCAAAGGCAGAGATGTAACCCTAATATAAGGCCCAAGTTACAAGCTTAAGTTCTGATAATTATTAGGTGTTTTGATTAGAAGGTGAAAACAACTTAAAGGTTTAAAACTAAGTATTACAATTATAAACTCCATCCTAAGATAAGGATACAGGCATAACCCTAATACAGAGCACCAAAACTTTAACTGTTTAGCCTTTGTTATTGAGATGAGAAGTAGAGACTCAAGGAGACTCAAAAGGTAAAAAAAACTAAGGGGGACTATCAACAACCCTAAAGTTATCATGCTTGGTAGTTCATATGGTTTGTGAGGCATAAAGAAAGTCTTCAGATTGGCCACCAAGGAAGGAGAATCAAATGAAAAAGGAAGGAGAAAGGAGAATAGGTTAATTACTTCCTGAAGAAGTTAAGTAACCTAAGAATGGGATAGGAGCAAGAGGGAAACACAAGTGAATCAAATTCACTTCAAAGACAAGTAAAGATGCACCTGAAAGGATAAGAAGAGGTTGGATGTGGATGCACATCCACATCCTGATCAACTTACCCGAAGCACCTGGAAGGGTTAGTATGAATGCATAAGGTATGAAATAAGATGAAATAAAACCAATGAAGGTGCAATGATCCAAACCAGAAGAGAGGACATGATGAAAATGTGTTATGAAAAGATGCAATGTCATGTACAATGCATATGTATGATCATACAAGTGTTGGATGCAAAAACAAATATGTTAGAAGCTTGAAAATACATGAACATACATAAGATGTAATGCATACATGCATACCAAATGAATGTAACAATGATCAAACAATGTTCTCACATGACCTAAGGTATCTAAGATGGCATACAAATGCATGAGATGTCATGACAAGTTCATATGATAAAGATATGCAAAGATGAATGCAAGTATACATGGAAAATTAGGGGTTTTAGAATTAATGAGATGTCCATGATCAAAACAGAAGCAAAACACAAGAACACTCCCCAAAGATGGAGGTCAGAAGCTATACCAAAGTCAAGTTATGATTTTTCTAAGTTAGGCTAGGGTTTTGGATACCTTTCAAGGAAAAATGCATATCAAATTGAAATTGCAATGCAAAAAAATGATTTAAATGTCCTAGATACTAGATGCAACATGTAAAAGAATGCAAAAATAACCAAGCACAAACTCATTTTCATTGATCAGAAGTGAATTTTAGAAGTTAGGTTGTGAAAAAGGGGATTTTGAAAACCCTAATTCAAATTTAATTCTCAAAATAGAACCAAAACCAAAAATAAATGAGTGAAATGAGTTTGTAAATTGATTATAATGTTCAAGGATGCTTCATGATTTTTTTGGTTATTTTTAAATACCTAAAAGTATTTTTAATTAATTAAAATGAATTAATTAATTAAATAATAAAATTAAATGATTTAAAAATAATTTTTTAATGAAAATAAATTTTTTTTTTGGGTTTTTAAAATTAATTAGATTGTAAGTGTAAGAAATCAGAATTTTTAAAAGTGTTTTGCTATTTTTTATAAATAAAAGAAAACAAAATGAAATAAATAAAAATAAAATGAAAAGTAATCCAAATGAAAGGCTCATATTGCATGGAAGCAAGATCAAGGGCTAAGGGCACAAGTCAGCTTGACTGGGGGTATGTAGATCCTAGGGTTCAAATTCAAACTTGTTAAACGCGCGCAATCCAATGGCTCATATTTAATCTGAGCTAATTAATTATAATTTGTTTTAATTAATTATAATTAGGGCTAATGAATTATCTGGACCGTCCATTCCTTAAACAAATCAAAATCCAATGGCCTACGTTTAATCTGGAAACCATAATCACCCTCAAATCATAATCACCTTCAGATGAACGGGACAATGCTCCAGTCATCTTCTCCGACGAGTCAAAACACACAACTTCTTCCCTATGCCACTACAAGACCTCTAACCTGCCCAGAATCCATCCCCACACTCCAAGGAACTCAAATCAATTATCAAATACAATTTATAACACAAGAACAAGCTGAATCGAACCAAATCAAAAACACAGGCAAAATTTCAGAAGCACATAACATGATCATTTCTTCATCATTTTCAATTCTAAAGACGTCTATGTGATCCCTAGAGCATGAATTTTCATTCCATGACAAAAAATTAAAGATTTGAGACAAAACGTTCTTGAGTATACTGTCGCTCCCCGGACTTTTGTCCCGGTGCAGACGTGGACGGTCGGTGATGTTGGAGGTTGAGGTTGAATAGAGTCGCCAGCTAGGCATTTTTATCTCGAAGGAAAGGTAATGCTGCATAAACCTGGAAGGGTATGGATAAGACGGTTGTGAATCAAAGAAACTGAGAAATGGGGTTGGTTATGACCTAAGAAGGTATTAGCACCCAGATCGTCCATCGTACTCGAAGGGATCCACGCTTACTTGATTGTGTTTAAAAAGGGGTAGTGTATGTGCTGACTGTGTATGAAAAGCTAGGGAGAAAAGAATGTACAGAGTGTCAGTGCAAAAAAGAAAGGGTGGGTGCTCAAAGACTGAGGCTTAGAAAGAAAGCTGGAAGGAGAGGGGGGACAAAGATACTTCTGTTTGATAACCATTAAGTTATGCCTATGTATCCTCTCGTGCAATGAGGAAGTCAGAACACCGTAGTTCGACTCAAAGAGACTGGGTGATTTTGTGGTGAACTGCTTGCTTGTCTATGCTCAAGTGTATGACTCGTCTGGCTCGACTGCTAACTGTCTTGCATTAGACGGAAGAAGCGAGTTCTCGTTTTCAGAATGAGTATGATGAGAAAAGAATCCCGGAGGAGACGTTTATTGTTCGTTTTTGTGTTTTCAGTTTTTTATTGTTTTTGGTGTTTTGCATAGGATGATGAGCTTAAGCCTAAATCAAAGGGTTGTAAACTCATTATATCTTCCCTGATTAGGGATAATGAGCCTACTTAAGCATCAGATAAGCATCTCAACTTAATTACCATGATGATATAGGATTAAGATCATTAACCTACTTGTGATTACTAAGTGTTTTTTGGGTTTTTGTTTAATGCTAAGTAATGAGTTTAATCTCTAATAAAATATTAGTGAACTCATTACACAATCCTAAGAGAAGGATGATAGATGAGAACACTTAAGCTGAAGAAGACTCCTCAACTTAATCCATGGTTAGGGACTAAATTCATTAGATATCAAGCCTTTATTAAAGTGGTTTTTAATTAAAGGGTGAGATTAAGAAGTGAGTTTTAAGTTTGTAAGACTAACTTGAGGGGGACTTGTCCATTAAACACTAGGGTTAGTCCCTCTTAACCAAAAGGAAGAGATGTAACCCTAATATAAGGCCCAAGTTACAAGCTTAAGTCTTGATCATTGTTAGGTGTTTTGATTAAGAGGTGTAAACAAAATAAAGGTTTAACATTAAGGATTAAAGTTATACACTCCCTTCTAAGATAAGGATACATGCATAACCCTAATTCAAAGTCCTAAAGCTTTAAGTGTTTAGCCTCTGATTATGAGATAAGAAGAGAGACTCAAGGAGACTCAAAGGTAAAAACTAAGGGGAGACTATATACAACCCTAAAAATTATCATGCTTGGTTGTTCCTATGGTTTGTGAGGCTTAAGAGAAAGATCTTCAGGAGGCCACCAAGGAAGAGAAGCAGATAAAAAGAGAAGAGAAAGAGAATAGGTTACTTACTTCCTGAAGAAGATAAGTAACCTAAAAGAAAGAGATAGGTGCAAGAGAGAACAAGTGAAGCAAGTTTACTTCAAAGACCAGTAAATATGCAAATGAAAAGATGAGAAGAGGTGGGATGTGAAGGCAAATACACATCCCAAACAACTTACCATGAGCCCCTGAAAGGTTAGTGTGAATGCATAGGATGCAAAGCAAAAGGAAATAAAGTAAATGAAGGTGAAAAGACCAAGAACAAAATTGGATATGCAATTTAAATGTGTCATGAGATGATGCAAAGTCATACATGATGCATATGAATTATCATACAAAGGATGAGATGCAAAACAAACATGTTAGGAACTTGAAAACACATGGATATTCATGAAATGTAATGAATGCAAAGCATACCAAATGAATGAAGAAATGATCAATCAATGTTCTTACATGTCCTAGGATGTCTAAGATGGCATACAAGAGCATGGAATTTCATGGCAAGTTCATATGATGATGATATGCAAAGATGAATACAAATGAACAAAGAAAATTAGGGTTTTATGAATGTATGAGATGCATATGACCAAAACAGAAGCATACATCATGATAAAAATTTGAAAATGAAATAAAACAAACCCTAAACACACACAAGATCACTCCCCAAGGATGGAGGTCAGAAGTTAAACCTAAAGGAATTTATGAATTTCCTTAGTTAACTAGGGTTTTTGGGTGATCTTTCATGAAATATGCTAAACAATTTGAAAATGCAATGCAAAATTATGAGTTAAATAACATAGATACTAGATGCAAAGTATGAAACAATACAAAAAGAACCAAATGCAAACACATCTTGGTTGATCAGAAATGATTTTTTCAAGTTAGGGTTAGAAAGATGTGAATTTATGAACCCTAATTCAAAGAAAATTGTGAAAATGTGATCAAACCTACAAATAAATGTGTGTGGTGAGTTTGTAAATTGTTCTAAATGCCTAAGAATGCTTCATGAATTTATTTGTGATTTTTAGATACCTAAATGTATTTTTAATTAATTAAAATCAATTAATTAATTAAAAAAACATTTAAATGATTTAAAAATACATTTTTAATGCAAAAATTTAAAATAAAATTATTTTTGAGTTTAGAAAAATATATAAAATGAAAATGCAGAAAATGAGATTTTTATAAATGTTTTTTCTATTTTAGAATAAATATGAAAAACAAGTGCAAAATTAAAATAAAATAAAATGAAGGTATGCAAGATGAAGGGATGGTATTGGGAGTTGAGAGATCCAATGGCTGTGAGGTAGAGTCCACGTGACCAAGGGTAAACAGATCCTGAGGCCCAGATTCAAAATTCCAGTTGGCGCGTGATCTAATGGTCCTAAATTAATCTGAGTTAATTAAATTAATTAAACTAATTAATTATGAATTAGGGTTTAAGTGAAGAATTTAGACCGTCCAAACACGCGCTAACACAAGATCCTATGGCTAAGATTTAAACTGGACAATTAATTATGGATTAGGGGTAATGATTTCAGACGATCGGAGACAAGCTCCGGTTGTCTTCTCCGGCGGGTTCCTCACCCCATCTCCCTCAAAACGCCATAAAAACTCACAAAACTCTCCAGAATCAACATTTGAACATCATTAAACACAAATCAAACAAAAAAACTCATTTATATTTCAAGAACAACTTGAATCGAAACAAACAACATTTAGGTCAAAAATTTCAGAAGCACGATGCACACTCATTTCTCAACCATTTTCAAAAATAAAGACATCACAATGATCAGGGAAGCATACTCTTTCACATTTTAACTTAAAATAAGAGTTCTAGAAAAAAGTTCTTGGTGACTACCTGAGTTGAAGCTTTTCAGTTTGGTGCTTTCTAGCTTCTTCTTTGATGTTAATCCACTCCACTTGATCCCCTTGTTCTTCTGAAACGCTTAGAACAAGTTTGTTTTGGCTGGTTTAAGTGTTTCAGTTCGGATGAAGCAGAATTAGTGTTTTGGTTTGAGTGGCTTTTAGGTTATTGTGAAGGGTGGGAAATGATCTTTGGGTGTTTTTGAGTTGATTGGTGGAAGAATTTTGAAGTTTGATGGCTAGGCAGTGAGTTTCGGAGAGATGAAGGTTTCTTGAGGTTTTTGTGATTCTGAGTGTATGGCTTGTTTCAGGCTTGAATGTTATGTGTTTTGAGGTCCTCGAGGTTTGTATAATGTGTTGTGATTGGTCAGAGAGTGGGTGGTGGCACAACTTGATTGGTATGGGTGTATTTGCAAAAAGTCAAGATTTTTGTCATAGAAGGCATGGCATGGGACAGAGCTGGTTTGAAGGGTTGTCTTGCCTCAGCTGACTTCAAGGAGGTCCCTTAGATTGGATTTGAGGATCTGTACCACTTGGATCAAGAGATAGCAAGACTTTTTCATTTTTCCCTCTTTGGAAATTTTGTGAAAATGAGACATGGTTTCTTGTGATCCAAGGCACAAACATGGTCAATGCAAGTTGTGTTATCATGTTATGATGCTTAGAGGTGGGTTAGAGGTCATTAGAAGTCTTGAAACTTGATTTTGCAAACTTCCCTATTTGGCACATACTTGGAAATTATAAGATTTTCCCAACTTTTAAACATCATATCTTGAGTTCTAGGATGAGTCAAGAGGAGTTCTTGTACTTTTTGAAAATAGGAAGATCCAATATACAACTTTCATGTTTGAAGATTTTTCATTTTAAGCCTTTTTTATCAAGAAAGAGGAGGTTGAAAATCTTTCCCAAAATGGAATGTTTTCATTACAAGTCATGTCCAAAAATGGAAAGTTTGCAAATGGCTTTAAATTCTTGAATCTTGTGAACTTATAACCACTTCTAAGATCAAATAAATATCATAGAACCTCAAAATGATGAAGATGACCCTTTGGTACCATTAGTGGTGGCCTCAGATGCCCTGATTCTGACTTTTCTTGCACGATAAGTTACCAGTTGATCAGATGCCTTCCACAGTGAATTTCTTCATCAAATTTGGTACACATGATCCTTATAACATGTAAAGACCATTAGAATCAAGAATGACCAAAAAATTTGAGATTAAAGGCCTCAAACCCAAAACCCTAATTTTAGGTCATTTGTGTAGGAAATCTCCAGTCTGCCTCTATGCCTTTGCAATGCTTTATGATTTCTTGACTTTTAGGAACTTTGGGGAGCATAATATGATCATAGAACACTCATGGACCATCTTGAAAAGCTTCAAGGCCTTTGAGATGGCTCAAATCACTTCTTGGGATTCTCTTGATCACAAACCCTAATTGTGCAGCTATGCAATGAAACAAATATGCAATGTGAAATGATATGTGTAGATGTTTAGAATTGGCAGAATTTTTGATCAACAAGAAGTATTGAATTTTAGTTCAGGATGTCACATAAGATGTTGGGACATTATCAAACAGAGTATAAGTAAATGAACTTAATACAGGATGTCACACCAGATGTTGGGATATTGTATCAGTTAATTAAATAAGTTCAGTTTACAGGATGTCACACCAGATGTTGTGACATTGTATCAGTAAATGAAGTAAGTTCAGTTTTCAGGATGTCATACCAGGTGTTGTGACATCTCAAACCTGCTACCAGAATTAATTAATGACTAACAGAACTGAGCAAATTAAGGGAAGTCATCTGGAATTAATTATTGATGGATGAAACAGAATAAGGCGCATCTGTAGGGAGTTTTGTTATGAGACTTCAGCATAATCAGAAGAACTGAATCACCTAGAATCTAGGAAGTAACAAACCCTAATTCAAGGTGGAGGCAGCATGCGTTTCAGGATTGGATAATCCTATAGAAAGCCCAAAATCCAAACACCTATTTAAGGAACAGAAACTCTCAGAATAAAGTACGAATTTAAGAAGACCAAATAGGGTGTTTTGTGTTTTAATAGCAGGTTGTTTAATTGTACCACTTTATGAGCTTTTAAGCAAAAGTGTATTTGTGTCTTGATTGAAACTGTGAAGTAAGATCAAGCTGATTTGTTTGAAGTATGACTTCAATTTTATTAAACTTGTAAAACATATCACTGTGTGATTAAGGGGGAGTGAGTTGGTACTCATATCTAAGTTGTGTCTTAGGTAGAAATTGCATTGGGTTGATATTAAGTGAAAGATTAAACTGAGTGGTTTAAGTCTAGAATTAATATTACTTATATTGGATTTCCTCCTGGCTTGGTAGCCTCCAGATGTAAGTGTGGTTATACACTGAACTGGGTTAACAAATTCCTGTGTTGTTTAATTTTCCTGCACTTTAAGTTTTAGTTAAGTCTTCAAGTGTTTAAACATCTCATTCGACATCTCGTACCTGGTCACAGAATTTCAATTGGCATCAGAGCAGGCACCCTGCCTGTTTAACTGGGTGAGATCTAGGGACTGCAAATTCTGGAAACATGGACAGAGATGTAGGATCTGTAAACAGACCACCTATATTGGATGGATCTAATTATGACTACTGGAAGCCAAGAATGGTAGCATTCTTAAGATCACTTGACAATAGGGCCTGGAAAGCAGTCAACAATGGATGGGAACACCCTGTCCAAGACACCAAAGATGGAGCAAAAGTGTTGAAACCTGAAGAAGAATGGAGTAAGGAGGAAGAAGATTCAGCACTTGGCAACTCCAAGGCCTTAAATGCTTTATTCAATGGCATTGATAGGAACATCTTCAGACTTGTGCATCACTGTGAGCTGGCCAAAGATGTTTGGGACACTCTCAAAACAACTCATGAAGGGACATCAAAAGTGAAGATGTCAAGACTTCAACTTCTCACCACCAAGTTTGAAAACTTGAGAATGAAGGAAGATGAGACAATTCATGAGTTCTACATGAACATCTTAGAAATAGCCAATACTTCTGGTGCCTTGGGAGAAAAAAAGACTGATGAAAAGCTTGTAAGAAAGATTCTCAGATCTTTACCAAAAAGATTTGACATGAAGGTCACAGCAATAGAAGAAGCTCAAGACATATGCACAATGAAAGTTGAAGAGCTCATTGGTTCCCTTCAAACATTTGAGATGGGAATGAATGACACAATTGTAAAGAAGAACAAAAGCATAGCATTGGTATCAAATACTGATAAAGAAGAAGAAAATGATGAAGAAGAACCTGAAGAAAATTTATCAGAAAACATTGCTATGCTTGGAAGACAATTCAAAAAGATTCTCAGAAAGATGGAAGACAAGACCAGACCAAGTGGAAGATACAAAAACTCTTCTAAGAATAAAAGACCTTATGATACTAATAGAAGGTCAAATTATGATGAAAAGATCAATCAAGAAAAAGGGATTAAATGTCATGGATGTGAAGGATATGGACACATCAGAAATGAATGTCCTACCTATTTAAAAAGGCAGAAGAAAGGTCTATCTGTAACCTGGTCTGATGAAGACTCGGGATGTGATTCAGAAGAAGAATCAGCTAAGCATATCACTGCTCTAGCTGGATTATGTGAATCTGAAAGTGAATCCAGTGATGGGGAGCTTACTTTTGAAGAGCTTGAGCAATCATACAGAGAACTGGTTAAAAGGAGCACTGAAATATGCATGGAAAGTATAAAGCAGAAGAAGCAGATTGAGTCACTAAAGGATGAGAAGAAAAATGATCTAGAGATCATTGATACCTTAAAAAGTGAAGTAAGTCTTCTCAACTCCAAGTTGGAGCATATGTCCAAATCTGTTAGAATGCTGAACAGTAGCTCAAACACACTGGATGTTATTCTCAACAACAATAAACATTCAGGGGATAGAAGTGGACTGGGATTTAACAAAGTTTATAAGGTTGAAGCTAGCAAAACTACTTCAAATTCCATACAGTCAAACAAGATGTCCCAACAGATGCTTCAACACCATAAAAAGAACACTAAGTCAAACATAATGTTCCAACAGATGTCTCAACATAATGAAAAGAACATAATGAAGAAGAAGTATCAAAGATGGAGATGTCATCATTGTGGAAGGTTTGGACACATCAAACCTCATTGTTACAAGTTGCATGGATATCCAAATCAGATGTATCAGCAACCCCCTAAGCAGAAAACAGAGGACATCAAGAAAGTATGGGTACCTAAAGCTAGTCTTCATGCTGATCAAAGCTACATGCCCAAAAACAAGTTCAACAAACAACCTGGGAGCTCTTCTAATGGACACTACACAGGGCAGAAGCATCAAAAGAAACCTCAAAACAAATGGTCAAAGAAAGGTGTTGCATATATAGCTCATACATCTCTAAGAGTATCAGCTAAAGAAGACTGGTACTTTGACAGTGGATGTTCAAGACATATGACTGGATTGAAGAATCTGTTAGTAGACTTAAAGTCATATTCATCCAGATATGTAACATTTGGAGATGGAGCTAAAGGAGAAATCAAGGGTGTTGGGACCTTGGACTGTCCAGATGTACCAAGACTAGATGATGTGCTGCTAGTAAAAGGATTGACTGCTAACTTGATCAGCATAAGTCAATTATGTGATTAAGGCTACAGTGTAAACTTTACCAAAACTAAATGCATAGTGTCAAATAAAGAACAGGAGGTTGTCATGAGAGGAGCCAGATCTAAAGACAACTGTTATATGTGGGAACCTCAAGATTTCAGTCCCACTTCAACTTGCTCTTTAGCCAAAGAAGAAGAAATGAAACTATGGCACCAAAGACTGGGTCACCTTCACTTCAGAGGCATAAAGAAAATCATATCTATGGAAGTTGTGAGAGGTATTCCTAAACTGAAGATTGATGATGGAAAAATATGTGGTGAATGTCAAATAGGCAAGCAAACCAAGATGTCCCATCCAAAGCTTCAACATCTGACAACTTCCAAAGTTTTGGAATTATTGCATATGGATCTTATGGGACCTATGCAGGTTGAGAGCCTTGGTGGTAAGAGGTATGCCTATGTGGTGGTTGATGACTTTTCAAGGTATACATGGATAAATTTTATCAAAGAGAAGTCTGATGTATTTGATGTATTCAAAGATTTATGCCAAAGAATACAAAGAGAAAAAGCCAACTGTGTGGTCAGAATAAGAAGTGACCATGGAAAGGAGTTTGAGAATCAAAAATTCTTAGATTTCTGTTCTTCAGAAGGAATAAATCATGAATACTCTTCACCAATCACTCCTCAACAGAATGGGATTGTTGAAAGAAAGAATAGAACTATTCAAGAATCAGCAAGAGCTATGATCCATGCTAAAAAGTTACCTTTGTACTTCTGGGCTGAAGATATGAACACAACTTGTTACATCCATAATAGAGTCACTCTAAGGAAAGGAACTTTGACCACAATCTATGAAGTCTGGAAGGGCAGAAAACCCACAGTTAAGTACTTCCATGTGTTTGGAAGTAATTGTTATATTCTGGCTGATAGGGAGCAAAGAAGAAAAATGGATCCTAAAAGTGATGAAGGAATTTTTCTTGGATATTCTATAAACAGCAGAGCCTATAGAGTATTTAACTCTAGAACCAAAGTTATCATGGAATCCATAAATGTGATAATTGATGATGCCCCTGCAGATGTTACAGAAGATGTTGGAACATCTGCTGACAGTCAAACTGAAGCTGAAGAAAAGAATGATCATTCAGATTTCACTCAAACTAATGCAAGGACAGAACCATCCAGCAAACCTCCCTCCATAAGAATCCAGAAGGATCATCCCAAAGATTTGATAATTGGGGATCCCAACAGAGGTGTAAGCACTAGATCAAGAGAGGTGATTTCAGGTTCCTGTTTTGTCTCAAAAATAGAACCTAAAAACATCAAGGAAGCTCTTACTGATGAGTACTGGATTTGTGCAATGCAAGAAGAATTAGGTCAATTTACAAGGAATGAAGTGTGGGATCTTGTTCCTAGACCTGATGACATAAATGTGATTGGCACTAAATGGGTGTATAAGAACAAGTCAAATGAGCAGGGAGTTGTTACAAAGAACAAAGCTAGACTTGTAGCTCAAGGATACACATAAATTGAGGGAGTAGACTTTGATGAAACCTTTGCACCAGTAGCAAGGCTTGAATCAATCAGACTACTTTTAGGAATAGCTTGTATCCTGAAGTTCAAGCTATTTCAAATGGATGTGAAAAGTGTTTTTCTGAATGGATATCTTAATGAAGAAGTAGATGTAGAACAGCCTAAGGGATTTGTTGATCCAAGCTGTCCAAACCATGTGTACAAACTAAGGAAGGCTCTTTATGGACTGAAGCAAGCCCCAAGAGCATGGTATGAAAGGCTAACTACTTTTCTTATCAAGCAAGGGTACAGGAAAGGTGGAATAGACAAAACCTTGTTTGTGAAGGATGATGAAGGTAATGTCATGATTGCTCAAATATATGTAGATGACATTGTTTTTGGTGGGATGTCAGACAGGATGGTTAAACATTTTGTCTCTCAGATGGAATCTGAATTTGAGATGAGCCTAGTAGGAGAATTAACCTACTTTCTTGGACTACAAATAAAGCAAATGGAGGACTCCATGTTCATTTCCCAAAGCAAGTATGCTAAGAACATTGTCAAGAAATTTGGAATGGACAATTCTACTCATAAGAGAACTCCTGCCCCCACACATTTAAAGCTGACTAAAGATGACAAGGGTGAGAATGTAGACCAAAACCTATACAGAAGTATGATTGGAAGCTTATTATATCTGACTGCTAGCAGACCAGACATAGCATTTGCAGTAGGTGTATGTGCAAGATATCAAGCTGATCCAAAAGTTAGTCATCTAAACCAAGTCAAGAGAATTCTGAAATATGTTAATGGTACTTGTGACTATGGCATAATATACTTTCATGGATGCAAACCAATTCTCACTGGCTTCTGTGATGCTGATTGGGCTGGAAGTGCTGATGACAGAAAAAGCACTTCAGGAGGATGCTTCTTTTTAGGAAACAATTTGATTTCTTGGTTCAGTAAGAAACAAAATTGTGTATCCTTATCTACTGCTGAAGCTGAATATATTGCAGTTGGAAGCAGTTGTTCATAGTTGGTTTGGATGAAGCAAATGCTCACTGAGTATAATGTCCCACAAGATGTCATGACATTGTACTGTGACAACTTAAGTGATATTAACATATCAAAGAATCCTATCCAACATAGCAGGACCAAGCATATTGATATCAGACATCATTTCATCAGAGATCTTGTGGAAGAGAAAGTGATTTCATTGGAACATGTAGCTACAAATCTGCAATTGGCTGATATATTTACTAAAGCCTTGGATGCTATCCAATTTGAAAACCTAAGGGGTAAATTGGGAATCTGCTTATATGAAATTTAGCAGTTATGGAGATGTGCCAACATGTCATATGACATCGTGTGGCATGATCACCAGATGGCAACACCAGTCTGGTCAAGCACCTTGTGTATTCCACTCCTAGAAATTCTCCAAGTAACGGCTCTTATAAGAATATCAGCTCACTTTCATCTATTCATCTTCTCATCATTCTCTCACAACAACTTGCTTGCTATAGCTAACTTTCAGAGATCATCAAACTCAACCAATCTCAATCTCTTTCTTCACCACATTCTAAAATGGCTCATCACCAAAACCCTAACATCTCTGAAGAAATCCTCAACAAGGAAGATGTGGTGCATGCAACCTCCATCTCTGTGGTACCCATGGATTCAACTCCAATGGACGAAATCAGAGGAAGTGTTCCTCTTGCTCAAAAGCCAAGAACCCCTACTGTGAGAAGGGCAAAGGAACCTGTATTCAGCAAGGCCAAAGGCATGCCTTCATCATCAAACACCACTCCAAAAGCTTCTGAATATGTGGATGATTCCATAAAGGAGCTGGTAAACAGGATCTTATCTGAGCAAAGAGTGGTGAGTGGTATATCTATCCCTCTGAACACCATGCCAGCTCCACAAGAAGAACAACAAAATCAGGCTGAAAAGGACACTCCTGCTCAACAGGATGTCCCAATAGATGTTGAAACATCTGAAGACCAGCAAAAGGCCTCATCTGGTACTGCTGATGAAACATCTGAGGACCAGCAAAAGGCCTCCACTGATAGTTATGAAGAAACATCTGAGGACCAGCACAAGGCCTCCACTGAAGATCAAACCTCTGTTGATCCACCTGCTGAAAAGGAGACTGCTCAACCTCCTCCTGTGGTAAACCTAGAGCATGATTCTGATACAGAAATCATTGCTTCTGTAAACCCTAGTATAGCCAAAAGGCTTAGAAATAGGAAGGAAAAGAAGAATGCAGGACATGAAACTCCTGAGAAGAAGCAAGCTACACCAAAGAAGGACAAAGCTAAAGTTGCTTTTGGTCCCACAAAATAATGGAGCAAGGTGCAAACACAGAAGAGGAAAGCTGTCACCCCTCCAGATTCAGATGTTGAAGAGGATGTCCCAACATCCCCACCAAAGAAGAAACCAGCACCCTCAAGGTCATCAACTGCTGTTCCAGAAGCTCCTCTGGACAACATCTCTTTCCATCATGTTTCAAGTGTGAACAGATGGAAGTTTGTCTATCAAAGAAGGGTAGCACTTGAAAGAGAGCTGAGAAGTAATGCACTTGAGTGCACAGAGGTAATTGATCTCATCTCTTCTGCTGGCCTATTCAAAACTGTCTCCAACTTCTCTCCTTGCTATGAGCTGCTAGTCAAGGAATTCATTGTCAATCTCCAAGAAGATTGTGCTGATGGTAAGTCTGCTGACTTCAGAAAGGTATATGTAAGAGGGAGATGTGTGGAATTCTCTCCTAGGGTTATCAACCACTACCTTGGAAGAGAATCTGATGGTCCAAATGAGTTAGGGAAAACTGATAACCAGGTTTGCAAGGTTATCACTGCTAATCAGGTCAAGACTTGGCCAGTCAAGGGGAAACTATATGTTAGCCTGTTGACAAGGAAGTATGCCATGCTGCATAGGATTGGCACTGCAAACTGGGTCCCTACTAACCATACCTCCTCAATAGCAACTGGATTGGGCAGGTTTATATATGCTGTGGGCACCCAAACAAAGCTGGATTTTGGAGCTTATATATTTGATCAGACATTGAAGCATGCTGGATCATCTGCAACTAAGCTGCCAATTGCCTTCCCATCCCTGCTGTGTGGAATTATGCTTAGTCAATATCCAGGTATCCTCACTGAGAAGGACTCCATCTGCAAAAGAGAAAGTCCTCTGGCCTTCCACTACAAGTTGTTCTTGAGTCATCATGCAGCTGATGTTGAAGCTCCCTCTGGGACATCTGCTGGTCCTTCAAAGGCAAAGTCTCCAATCTCCAAAGCTGCCTTGATTGATGAGCTGAAGAACACATGCAAAGAACTGGATGCAAGGAAGCAGAAGCTTGGGGAGATTATCCAAAGGCTGGAGATTGAAGAGAGTGCTCAGAAAGCAGCTGCTTCTGATGAGGAGACTGAGGAAGAGGAAGATACTGATTATGAGGAGTCTGAGTGAAACTTGTATGTGAGGAATATGTAATGACTGCTTCTGCATTGTAATTTTGAATTAGTAACTTTGGCCCCAAATTTATGTCTAACAAGGGGGAGAACTGAACAACAACAACAATGTATGATGGTGATTAGTGATTAATGAAAAACTTATGTTTGCTTCTGAACTAAAATTGTGATTTTAATGAAAAATTTATGTTGCAACAAGTCTGAACAAATGTAGAATTGAGGGGGAGTAAACTCTCACATGACTCAACAGAAAAGAACTGTTGTACTCTGATAAAAGAACTTTTGCTGCACTCTGATAACCAGAAAAGTATGTTAGCCAAAAATTAGCCAAAAGGGGAGTTTGTAGATGTTTAGAATTGGCAGAATTTTTGATCAACAAAAAGTGTTGAATTTTAGTTCAGGATGTCACATAAGATGTTGGGACATTATCAAACAGAGTATAAGTAAATGAACTTAATACAGGATGTCACACCAGATGTTGGGACATTGTATCAGTTAATTAAATAAGTTCAGTTTACAGGATGTCACACCAGATGTTGTGACATTGTATCAGTAAATGAAGTAAGTTCAGTTTTCAGGATGTCATACCAGATGTTGTGACATCTCAAACCTGCTACCAGAATTAATTAATGACTAACAGAACTGAGAAAATTAAGGGAAGTCATCTGGAATTAATTATGGATGGATGAAACAGAATAAGGCGCATCTGTAGGGAGTTTTGTTATGAGACTTCAGCATAATCAGAAGAACTGAATCACCTAGAATCTAGGAAGTAACAAACCCTAATTCAAGGTGGAGGCAACATGCGTTTCAGGATTGGATAATCCTACAGAAAGCCCAAATCCAAACACCTATTTAAGGAACAGAAACTCTCAGAATAAAGTACGAATTTAAGAAGACCAAATAGGGTGTTTTGTGTTTTAATAGCAGGTTGTTTAATTGTACCACTTTATGAGCTTTTAAGCAAAAGTGTATTTGTGTCTTGATTGAAACTGTGAAGTAAGATCAAGCTGTTTTGTTTGAAGTATGACTTCAATTTTATTAAACTTGTAAAACATATCACTGTGTGATTGAGGGGGAGTGAGTTGGTATTCATATCTAAGTTGTGTCTTAGGTAGAAATTGCATTGGGTAGATATTAAGTGAAAGATTAAACTGAGTGGTTTAAGTCTAGAATGAATATTACTTATATTGGATTTCCTCCTGGCTTGGTAGCCTCCAGATGTAAGTGTGGTTATACACTGAACTGGGTTAACAAATTCCTGTGTTGTTTAATTTTCCTGCACTTTAAGTTTTAGTTAAGTCTTCAAGTGTTTAAACATCTCATTCGACATCTCGTACCTGGTCACAGAATTTCAATATGCTTATGCAAATGCAATATGAAAGATCATAAGCCATGGTGTGAGAAAAAGTGAGGGCAAATTTGGGGTGTTTACATATACCTGAGCTGGTGACCTGTAAATATGAGCTTTCAGAGCCTCCCTCTTGTGCAAATGGCCTCCTTTGAACCTCCTGAGGCTAATGGAATGCTTTGAAAGTGGTTGGTTTGAGAGGTCCAGTTCTGATATGGAAGAAATGGAGGTTTTGATATGTGATGTTTCAGGCCATTTTAATGGTTGATTCTAGTTCTATGAATGATGTGTGGTTGATTGGCGAAGGAATTTGTGAAGTTTGATGGCTGAATTGGGAGAATCGAAGAGAGGAAGTTTTTGGGGATTTTTGTGCAAACTGAGTGTATGGTCCTTCTGAGCTCTTGTGAGCCCTCTTTTATGATCCTTAGGCTTTGCATAAACAAATGGAATGAGTCAGAAGAGTTGCTATGCATTATGGGATTGGTATGGTTCAATTGGCCAAAAAGTCAAATGTTGTGTACTTGAGGTATGGGCCATGGCAGAATTGATTTGAGTGCTTGGGCTGCTTCAGATGGCTTCAAGGAGAACCCTAGGATCAATTGTTATGAGTTGTATGGCTTGGATCATGAGTTTGCATAGCTTTTGCAATTTTGCAACTTTATGATTTCTTGAGAAACAAGTCATGAAATCCCTTGGTTCAAAGCTAAAATATGACTTTGAGATGTTGTTTGATCATGCCATGATGCATTTGAGTGGATTAGAAGTCACATAGAGGCCTGAAATTCACTTTTGCACATTTCCCTCTTTGGCCTAAACTTGAAAATTACAAGATTTTTCCCAACTTTGACTTGCCATATCTTGAGTTCTAGGATGAATCAAGAGAAGTTCTTGTACTTTTTGAAAATTGGAAGATCCAATCTACAACTTTCATGTCTAACAAAATTGCATTTGAAGCATTTTTGATCAAGAAAGAGGAGGATGATAATCTTTCCCAAAATGGAAAGTTTGCATTTCAAGTAATGTCCATTTTTGGCAACTTTTGACTTGGCTCAAAATTCTTCAATCTTGTGATCATCCAACCTCTCCTAAGACCAAATAAAGGTCATAGGATCTCAAAATGATGGAAATGAACCTTTGGAACCCTTGGTTGAGGCCTCAGATGCCCTAATCCTGACTTTTCTTGCATAACAAGTTACAGCTTGATCAGATGATTTCCTCAGTGAAGTTTTGCATTAAATTTTATACAGAAGCTCTCTATATCATATAAAGACCAATGGAATCAAGAATGACCAAAAATTTTGGGTGTAAGGGCCTCAAACCCAAAATCCTAATTCAAGCCATCTGTGTAGGAGCTTCAAGCTTGCATGGATAGCTCTGCAATCCCTTGAGATTTATTGACTTTAAAGAAACCTTGGGGTATAAAACAACCATAGAACACCAAGGATCATCTTGGCATGCTTCAAGGCCTCTGAGATTGCTCAAATCACTTCTTGGGTTCACCTGATCACAAACCCTAGTTATGCAGTTATGCAGTGAGTTGCTAAAGGAAAATCATGTAATGTGAGATGCAATAATATGTTATGAAATATGTGTGATCATAAGCCAAGGCATGGGAAGGTGAGAGGGAAAATTTGGGGTGTTTACAGCTTCCCTTATTCAAGCATGAGTTAGTTGTGCATGATGTAAGCGCCAAGCTTAGCAAGCAAACAAGATAACTTGTGGTTGAATACCAAGACAGTCCAAAATTTGCACTCTCTGGTATAAGAAGAAAAGGGATATAAATCGTTAAAAATAAGACGATGTAGAGTGAGCATCAAATGATAGCGATGGAGGACGACGATCGAGCAGAGGACGACTGCTAGGGGCTAAAAGGTGAGAAATGCACTGACGGGGACGATCATCGGGTTAAAGAATAAAGAATCCACGACGGGGACGACCATCGGGTAAAGAATAAATGACATAATGATAAGGGACGGTCATCACAAGGTGAAGGATGACCACCTAGCAGGGGACGGCTGCTGAAAATATCACGATATAGGACGAATGTCGGATAAAAAGATCAACGTCGGGGACGCCCATCAGATAAATGATGAGGGACGGTCATCAAAAGGTGAAAGACGATCACCTAGCAGGGTACGGCTGCTGAAAATATCATGACATAGGAAGATGTCAGATAGAAAGATCAACGATGGGGACGTCCATCAGATAAATGATGAGGGACGATCATCAAAAGGTGATGGACGATCACCTAGCAGGGGTACGGCTGTTGAAAATATCACGACATAGGACGAATGCCGGATAGAAAGTAATTTTGTTGTGGGAAGAGATAAACACGGATGAGTGTTTAAGCCCTAAAATAAAACAGGATAAGTGTTTCGACAGTGTGTATAGAGTAAGGATACAGACAAGCATCTTTAGGACAATGATACAGACGAGTATCGACAGAAACAAATGCCGATGTGTGTTTTAAGGATGATGATACGGACGGGTCCCAACTGGTTAAGCAAGGAACACAGACGAATGTTTGATTTTCTGGGGAGTAGTATATGCAGGATACAGACGAGTGTCAAAAGAATTATGTACAAGTATGAACAAGTATTTGTATTGAGAGTGCAAAAGGTATTCTGGCTTTATCTGCAGGGAAGATGCTTTTGTATACTGTTGGAGGAGTAATTTTGGTATCCACAGGTGAAAAGCCTGAACTTAACTTATGATCATGCAAATGTATGTTTGATTTTTTCTGTAATGCTCCGTATTAGACGGAATACTACACTTTGTTTGGAGAGGATGATGCAAATTCTATGATTATGCAAATGAGAGAGCCGATCCGGGATCTGAACTCCACGAGGAGAAAGGATCACTGGGTGATCTTTCTGGAGAAATCTGTGGGGATACTTAAGCTGGGGGTGAGGAAAGCCCCAAGTTGTTGGCAGTTGTCTTCGTTGGAGAAAAACAAATTTCAGTCATTGCTCGGGAGGTTCTTCTTGGGGAAAAGAGAACTTCTGGGAAGTAATTTGTTGTAATTCTTTCGTCTAGGTTGTATCCTGGGGGAATGATTAACTTCATGGGGATTTCTCGTCAAGTGATCCTGCTGAGGATGTGACTACTGACTTGGATGGGGGATACAATGCTTGATATGCCCCATGCTGTAAAAGATTATCTGCCTTGAGTACCTGTAACTTGTTAAACAGAGGAAACGTACAAGCGTCCTAAGGCATCCTCAAATGGATTCCATCATAGGAGTTAGATTCACTTCAGAGCGCATATTTCCTGCAAGCATTTATTAAAATGGCCTATATGTCTTCCATGCAAATGTTGTATTACGAATTTTGGACATTTTGCAAACAAAAAACAAAAAGGTACAAAACAAAGTGTGAATGAACATTTGACTTTATTGATTTGTGTGCCCTGAATAGGCAAGTATAGTGAAGAAGCTAATCCCTGAAATGAGGAGATTGCCGTAAAATTGAGAAAAATAACAGTGTCCTATTCGGAAATGCTGGAGTCAACGCTCCAATGAGCTTCCTTTTGCTATGACCTCAAACGCTCTTGTTATCTTTCTTTCTGAAAAAAGTTGATTCTGATCAACGCTTTGTCCTTTCAAAATTTGCCAAGTTATGTAAGTGTAATACAAACGAATTAAGAATGTAGTTGTTCACTTGTTCCCTGATTTTGCGTGGATCGCCCTTTCGGGTTTTCAATCCACCGGGATACCCATTTTTTCTTGAGCTGTCCGATGTGGCTTTTTAACTCAACAGGTGTATGTCGCTCCCACCAAATGACACCCAGGTCAGAAGGGGTACAGACGCGAACGGTCGGTGAAAGAGAAGGAATGAATAGAGTCGCCAGCTAGGCATTTTTATCCCGAAGGAAAGGTAATGCTGCATAAACCTAAGAAAAGATATGGATAAGACGGTCGCGAACCAGAGAAACTGAGAAAGGGGGTTGGTTACAACCTGGGAAGGTATTAGCACCCAGATTGTCCGCCGTACTCGACGGGATCCACGCATAAAAGATTTGTGTTTTAAAAGGGGTAGTGTCAGTGCAATCTGTGTATCAAAGCTGGAAAGAATGCAAGTGTCAGTGCAAAAGAAATGTGAAGTGTATAAGAGAAGTGTCAGTGCAAGGACAAGAATGAAATGCTCAAGACTATGAGGCTCAAAGAATAATGCTGGAGGAGGAGGGATATACATAGACTTTTGTTCGATAACTGTTAAGTTATGCCTACGTATCCTCTCGTGCAATGAGGAAGTCAGAACACCGTAGTTCGACTCAAAGATACTGAAAGATAAATTGACTTGTGAACTGCTTACGTGTCTATGCTCAAGTGTATGAACTGTCTGGCTCGGGTGCAAACTGTCTTGCATTAGATGGAAGAAGCAAGTTCTCGTTTGTGAGTGAATGATGAGACGATTATTGTTTGTTTTTGATATTTTCAATCTTTTATTGCTTTTGGGGTTTGTTATAAGTTAATGAGCTTAAGCCCAAACCAAGGGTTAGTAAACTCAACACATCCTCCCTCTGATCAGGGGTAATGAGAACACCTTAAGTATGAAGTAAGCACCTCACACTTAATCACCATGATATAGGATTAAGATCATTAACCTACTTGTGATTATTTAGATGTTTTTGGAGTTTTTGTTTAGTGTTAAGTAATGAGTTTAAGCCATAATCAAGGATTTAATGGACTCATTACACCATCCTAATAGAAGCATAATAGATGAGAACATTTAAGCTGAGGAAGACTCCTCAACTTAATCCATGATTAGGGATTAACCTCATGACAAAACAAAGCCTTTATTAAATGGATTTTAGTTAATGATAAGGTTGAGAAATGGATTTTATGGTTTGTAAGACAACTTGAGGGGAAGTTGTCCATTAACACTAGGGTTAGTCCTTCTTAACCAGTTAAGGAAGAATTAGAACCCTAATGCAAGGCCCAAGTTACAAGCTTGATGTCTTAGTGATTATTAAATGGGTTGATTAAAGGATTTAAACACATTAAGGGTTTAACACTTAGGATTAAAGTTATACACTCCATCCTAATGGAAGGATGCAGGCATAACCCTAATCACAAAGCCTTAAAACCTTTAAGGTTTAGTCCTTGATTAAGAGATGAGAAGAGAAGACACAAATATGACACAAAGGTAAAACTAATGGGGGGACTAATAAAACCCTAATTGTGATCATGCTTGGTTGTTCCTAGGGTTTATGAGGCTTGCAAAAGATCTTCAAGAGAACAGCCACCAAGGAAGAAGCAGATGAAAGGAGAAAGAAGCAGAAGAAGCAAGACAACTTACTTCACTTAAGAAGATAAGTTGCTTGAAGAAAGAAAGAGGGGAGGGAACATGAATGAGCAAGCTCACTCTAATACAAAAGTAAAATGCAGAAATGAATGCATAAGAGAGATAAGAAGAGATTGTGAGAAGTGAAGGCAAATTCACTTCTCAGTCACTTACCACCTGAAAAGTTAGCAACAAGAAAATGAAATGACATGAAAATGAGATGAAATGCAATGATGCAAACCAAAGTCAGAAGCATAAGCATGATGTTAATGATTCTAAGAGAGGATGCAAACACATGTCAAGAGTTGTGGATGATCATACAAGGATGAGGATGCAAGTGAAGCATGCTTTGAACCATGAAAGTTCATGAAAACTTATGAAATAGAATGAATGCATAACAATTTAAATGAATGATGCAATGATCAAACATGATTTTAATATGTCCTAAGATGTCTTATATGACATGAGGATGCATAAAATGTTATGGAAAGTTCATGTGTGCAAGCAAATGGGAGATGAATGCAAATGAAAGCCAAAATTAGGGTTTACATACAATATGCAATGCAAAATTCAAAATCAGAAGCAAATGACAAGATAAAAAAATTGAAAATGGGATCAAAGGAACCCTACATAAGTTCACTTCCCAAAGGAGGGGACCTAAGTCTTAACCTAATGGAAGTTATGATTTTCTCAAGCTTGCTAGGGTTTTAAGGCACTTCAAAAGGAAAAATACACATCAAATTGAAAATGAAGGATAAATTCAAACCAATTTTACCCTAGAAACTACATGATATGAAGAATGCAATGCAAAAAGAACCAACATCAAACTCTTCATGGTTAGGCAGAATGAATTTTTCTAAGTTAGAACAAAAATATTGCCTTTTAAGAACTTTAATTCCAATGAAAAATGTCAACATAGGTCAAGAACCAAAAAGAAATTTGTTTGAAGAGTTTGATAATGTTCTAAATGTATTAAAATGCAATGTGATTTTTTTTGTGATTTTCAGAAACCTAAATGTTATTTTAATTAATTAATTCTCATTAACTAATTAAAATAAACATTTAAATATTTTTAAAATACGAAAATTATGCAAAAAAATAAAATAAAAATTGTTTTCAGAAAGAAAAAAATATTTTACGCCATGGTGCAAAAAATGATAATTTTTGGATGTGATTTACTATTTTAAATAAAATGTGCAAAATAAATGAAAGAAAATGAAAATAAAATTAATTTAAGTGAGAAGTATGCTAATCCAGTGGCCAGTATTCAAAGATTTTTGGAGGGAGTTGACCCGCACGCGTTTTGATGGCTAGGATTGATTCTGGGCATTTCAAATTTTAAACCTAATTAACTAAACTAATTAATCTGAATTAGGGTTTAATGACAAATCTTGGTCGTCCATTCACGCGCGGGAAACCAAATCGAAGGCCCACATTCAAACTAAGCCCTAATCCAGATTAAGGCATTAATGACTCTCAGGTGGTCGGAAATGACCTCCGGTCATCTTCTCCGGCCACATCTCCCCTGAGATTTCTCTAAAATGCTCCCTAGGCCAAATCAACCCCCCCAAATCTCCAGAAACGATCCCCAAACCCCATAGAACAAGAATCCAACATCAAACTTCATTTATTTTCCATCAACAGCAAGATTCGAACAAGAAACCTAAAACTGAACAAAATTTCAGAACATGCATACACACTCAAAACTCAACCATTTTTCACCATTCAAGGTTCATTGTGACCAGTGGAACACACTCTACCATTCTATAACTAAAGAAACAAGTTCTGGAAAAAAGTTTCAAGAAAATACCTGAGATGGAGCTTTTACTTTTGGAAATTTCTGGCCAGTTCCTTGCTTCCAATCACCTCTACTGACTTCCCTCAAGAGTTTGCAAAGCTTGTTTGGAGTTTCTTATGGCTGATTTGTGAGATTGATTCAGTTCAGTTCAAAAGGGAGAAAATTGTATTTGGTGTGTGGTGACTTTTAAAGCAAAGTAAAGGGTGGTTTGCGATCAGTGATGCATTTGGGGATGAATGGTGGAAGAAGTTTTGAGAGTGGGTGACTGAGTTATGAGATTCGATAGAAAATGCAAAAGAGGGATTTTTGTGGTTGCTGCCTTATGGGAGAGCTCAGGCTATGTTCTTATGTCAAATGGCTTGTGTTTGGTCCATGTATCAAGATGTGATAGGCATGTGGAGTTGGTGTGGGCTATGCTGATTGGTATGGCTTGTTTTGAAAAAAGTCAAGGCTATGTGTCCTTTGAGGTATGGGCTGTTTTAGGCCTAGGACAAAGGCATGTCTGCTGCAGCTTGATTCAAGGAGTGTCATGAAATCAGATTTTGTGAGCTGTGGCAAGTGGATGAGAAGCTTTGGATCATTTTGCAAATTCATGGAGTTTTGGCCCCTTTTGGATTTCTTAATGATCAAGGCATGAAAATGAATGATTCTTTGGGCCATTCTGAGTTTTAGGTCATGTGTTATGTTTATGTAATGCTTAGAAGTCATTTTAAAGTCATAGAAATGCTTGGCATGAGAATTTGCAAGTTTCCCTCTTTGGTGCATAAGTGAAATTTATGTGATTTTTCCCAACTTTGACAAGCCATAAATTTTGTTCTAAAATGAATTAGAATGAGTTCTTGTACTTTTTGAAAATGGGAGGATCCAATCTACAACTTTCATGACCAAAGATTTTTCATTTGAAGCATTTTTGGATCAAAAAGAGGAGGTTGAAAAACTTTCCCAAAATGGCAAGTTTTCATTACAAGTCACTTTCCCAAAATGGCAACTTTGCAAATGGCTTGAAATTATTCAATTTTGTGAACTTATAACACCTTCTAAGATCAAATAAAGATCATACACATTCAAAATGATGGAGAAACCCCTTTGGTTGGATGATTGGGGGTCTCAGATGCCCTGATTTTGCACTGACTTGCTCAAGAAGTCGTCTTGTGATCAGATGCCTTCCCCATTGAATTTCTTCATGAAAATTGGTATGCATGATCCTCATATCATATAGAGACCAATAGAAACAAGAATGACCAAAAAATTTGGAGTTATGGCCTCTGAAACCAAAACCCTAATTTCAGGTCATCTGTGCAGTTAAGCTTGGCTCTGCTTCCATGCCTTTCTCAGTTCTTGTGATTCTTTGACTTCCTTGACCTTTGGAGGATATAATATGATGCTTGAACATACATGGACCCTCTTGAAATGATTGATGACCTTTGGAGTGGCTCAAATGGCTCAGGGATGGCTCAGATCATAAACCCTAGATGCAGATGACTTTGAATCAATGCAATGAAGCAATAATGCATTATGTGATGCTATGGTTGAACCTATGCAAATGAAAGGAGTCACAAGCCATGGTGTGAAAGAGTGAGGGAAAATTTGGGGTGTTTACAGTGTACACATTTTTTTTTAATTTTCCCTTCTCTTTGCCCGAGTCTTTTATTATGTTTTTGACTCGACGGGATGCCCTAATTTTTCCGGGACTTACATTCTGTTTTTATGTCCAGAGGGTCATTTATGCGAAGTATTTTTTAACTGCATTTGAATTTATAGGAGATAGGAAAATTTCGCCATCCATGGTTGCGAGCATCAGTGCTCCGCCTGAGAAGACTTTAGTTATCACATAGGCACCTTCATAGTTTGGCGTTCATTTGCCCCTGTGGTCTGTATGAGGAAGAAGGATTCTTTTCAGTACAAGCTCTCCCACTTGATATTCACGAGGTCTCACCTTTTGATCGAAGGCTCTTTTCATCCGTTTCCAATATAACTGACCATGACAAATAGTTGTTAATCTCTTTTCTTCAATTAGGCTCAGTTGATTGTAACGAGATCAGACCCATTCTGCTTCGTCCAGTTTCACATCCATTATTACCCGCAAGAAGGGCAATTCAACTTCAACATGTAGAACGACTTCCATACCATACATAAGTTGATAAGGCGTTGCCCCGGTAGATGTTCTGATGGAAGTTCAGTACCCATGCAAGGCGAATGGTAACATTTCGTGCCAGTCTCTGTATGTGACTACCATCTTTTGCAAAATCTTCTTAATGTTCTTGTTAGTTTCCTCAACAGCGCCATTCATCTATGGCATGTAAGGAGAAGAGTTGTGATGTTGAATCTTGAAATCCCGACAAAGTTCTGTCATCATTTTGTTGTTAAGGTTAGAACCATTATCAGTAATGATTCGCTCGGGAACTCCATATCGACAAATGATATCCTTTTTCAGAAATCAGGCTACCACTTGTTTGGTGATGTTTGCATACGAAGCTGCTTCGACCCATTTGGTGAAGTAATCAATGGCTACCAAGATGAATCTGTGACCATTTGAAGCAGTTGGTTTGATCTTTCCAATCATATCAATTCCCCACATGGCGAAGGGCCAGGGTGAAGACAATACATTCAAAGGATTTGGAGGCACATGCACATTGTCTGCATAGATCTGGCATTTATGGCATTTTCTGGCATAGGCACAACAGTCTGCATCCATTGTGATCCAATAGTAACCTGATCTCAAGAATTTCTTCGCCATTGCATGTCCTCCGGCATGGGTACCGAAAGAACCCTCGTGTACTTCGTGCATCAGTAGGTCTGCTTCCTTTTTGTCAACACATCTAAGCAAGACCATGTCGAAGTTTCGCTTGTATGAGGAGCCATCAGTATTGAGGAAGAAACTGTCGGCTAGCCTTCTTAATGTCTTCTTGTCATTAGACGATGCCTCAGGCGGGTACATCTGAGTCTCCAAAAATCATTTGATGTCGTGGAACAAAGGTTTGTTGTCAATGACAATGTCCATAGAGAAGATGTATGCCAGTCGGTTTAGTCTGGATACTAAAATCTGAGGTACATAGCTAGCAGTCTGTACTTTGATCATAGATGAAATAGTGGACAAGGCGTCTGCAAACGGATTTTCATCTCGAGGGATGTATTCAAGCTTGATTGTTGTAAAGAAAGTCAATAATCTCCTCGTATAGTCACGGTAGGGAACCAGATGCTCTTGATGAGTATACCACTTGCCATTAGTTTGGTTAATCACCAAAGCTGAATCTCCGAATACATTCAATGTTTTGATCCTGAGGTCAATGGCTTCCTCAAGACCCATGATACACGCTCCGTACTCAGCTTCATTGTTAGTGCAAGAAAAGGTGAGCCTTGCTGAGAAAGGCAGATGGACTCCTTCGGGTGTAATAAGTACTGCACCAACCCCTCGGCCGTTACCATTAACTGCCCCATCAAACATCATGGTCCATGCTCCTTCTGGATCCGGCCCTTCAGTGTGAATAGGATCTTCACAATCTTTTGATTTTAAGAACATGATGTCTTCATCGGGGAAATCAAATCTCATAGGCTGGTAATCATCAATGGGTTGCCCAGCTAGATAGTTAGACAGTACACTGCCTTTGATGGCCTTTTGAGAGGTCTACTGAATATCATATTCTGTCAGAATCATTTTCCACCTTGCAACCCTTCCAGTAAGTGCTGGTGTTTCAAATATGTACTTGATTGGGTCCATCTTTGAGATCAACAAGGTAGTATGAGTCAACATATATTTTCTTATTCGGCGAGTAGCCCACGCTAAAGCACAACAAGTTTTCTCGAGCAGTGAATAACGTTGTTCACAGTCGGTAAACCAGATGCACAACAAATTTTCCCTTCTTTTCGACCAGACTCGTCATGTTGGCCCAATACACACCCCATTGATTCATCTAATACTGTCAGGTACATTATTAGAGGTCTTCCTTCAACTAGAGGCATGAGGATTGGAGGTTCTTGCAGATACGCCTTGATCTTGTCAAAAGCTTTTTGACAATCATCGTTCCACCTGAATGTTTGTTCCTTTTTTAGAAGTTTGAACAAGGGCTCGCAGGTTGCAGTGAGGGGAGATATGAACCTTGAAATGTAGTTAAATCTACCCAAGAACCCTCGAACTTCTTTCTCAGTCTTAGGTGCAGACATTTCCTGAATTTCTTGAACTTTGTCGGGGTCAACCTCAATTCCTCTTCCGCTCAGAATAAACCCCAACAGCTTACCAGAATGTACCCCGAATGTGCACTTGTTGGGGTTTAACATTAACTGATATTTCCTCAGACGCTTGAAAGGTTTCAAAAGGTTTACCAAATGCTCTTCCTCTGTGAGGGACTTGGCAATCATGTCAAACACGAAGCACTCAATTTCTTTATGGATCATGTCATGGAATAATGTTACCATATCTCGTTGATATGTTGCACCGACATTCTTCAAACCAAACGACATTACTTTGTAGCAGAACGTTCCCCATGGTGTGATGAAGGTTGTCTTCTCCATATCTTCAGGTGACATCTTGATCTGATTGTATCCAGAAAATCCATCCTTGAAGGAAAATACCGAGAACTGAGTTGTGTTGTCTACCAATACATCAATGTGAGGTAATGGGAAGTCATCTTTCGGGCTTTCTCTGTTCAGATCCCGGTAATCGACACACATACGCACCTTTCCATCCTTCTTAGGTACGGGTACAATGTTAGCAACCCACGGAGGGTAACTAGTTACAGCAAGAAAACCGTCGTCCCACTGCTTTTGTACTTCCTCTTTGATTTTCATGGCCATGTCCGGGCGAGTACGACGCAACTTCTGTTTGACCGGCGGGAAATACTCCTTTAATGGCAGCCTTTGCATGACTATATTTGTATCCAAACTTGGCATATCTTGGTAGGACCAAGCGAAGACATCGACATATACTCGCATCATACTGATAAGTTGTTCTCTTACCGGAGTTTGCAGACTGGCTCCAATCTTCACTTCTTTCACAACTTCCTCGGTACCAAGATTAATAGTCTCAACCTCCTCCTGATGAGGAGCAATCACTTTTTCCTCTTGTCTCAATAACCTGGCTAATTCTTTAAGTAAATCGTAGTCTTCTTCAACCCATTCGTCTGCTTGATTAATCGGATTGTCGAAGTCATACAAGGTCATAGCAGTGCCTTTGTTAGTGCAATCTGGAGGGCTATTTCTGCAAGGGTTGAGATTTGGTTCATTTTAGTGATTGATATTATTTTGTTTTAGAAAAAGTAAGTAAATGAAATTTTTATTTAGAAAAACATTGTCATTTATTGCTTTGTGCGAAAATAACAAAAATGAAAAGACAGTGAGCGAAAAAGGTTGTTTGCAAAAAGATGTCCATTGTTCATTAATATTCGATTTGCACAAATACATATGGCCCTATTACAAAATGAGTCCCGACATCTTGGGCAAGATGCAGGACTTTGATGCATGCTTAAAACAGGAAATAATAATTACTCTACAGCAGTAACCCTTATAATTTCCTGGGAAGACCAGTTGAGGACTTGTCGGCCCGAGATTCTTGGACGGATCCAACTTTCCAGGTTGTAGTCGCTCTCAGCCTCATCTTCCAGAGTGTTGACAACATCAGAGGTCAACATTCCCCCACTTATGAACTTTGACCCTCCAGCAGCCTCCTCTTGAACTTGTCGGGATGGTCTGTAACCCAAACCGAATTTGTCTTCTTTCATTTCCACCTTCAGCAGCTTGCCCCAGCCTTGGGCATTCCCTTCTTCCACAACCTTCCAAACCTGCTTGTAGCAAGCAATTGAGGTACCCTTCCTCTCCTCTTGGGATGCAGAAAACACCTCAGTTGTAGCTTCGTTGACATTCAAAGCTTCAAAACCTTGGCTCAGTGTTTCATGGATTTCTCCATCCATTTCTATGTACTTATACATAGCCAGGCGACTGACAAAGATATCTTCTTCTCCACAGATAGTGATAATTTGACCTTCCCACTATTATTTTAACTTCTGGTGAAGGGTTGACGTTACCGCACCGGCGGCATGGATCCATGGTTGACCAAACAAACAGATGTAGGCAAGCTGTATGTCCATCACGTAGAAGGTAGTTTTGAAAACTTGTGGGCCAATTACCACGGGTAGCTCCACCTCTCCGAGAACCGATCTCTTAGAACCATCAAAAGCTCTTACAACTAGGTTGCTTGGACAGAGGGCTAGACCATCATACTCCAGTTTGACTAAGGCTTTCTTTGGCAGGACATTGAGTGATGATCCAGTGTCAACAAGGACATGCGAAAGCACAACCCCATTACATTCCAGAGTGATGTGTAATGCCTTGTTGTGGTTACGCCCCTCTGGAGTCAAATAAGCATCGGTAAAGCCTAGTCCATGACTAGTATTGACATTTGCGACTAATGATTCCAACTGATTGACACTGATCTCTTTAGGCATATAAGCTGCGTGCAGGACTTTGAGTAGTGCATTTCGGTGAGCCTCGGAACATATAAGCAGTGATAATATGGAGATCTTGGAGGGTGTTTGGTGGAGCTGATCCACGATTTTGTAATCACTTCTTTTGATAATCCTCATAAACTCGTCTACATCCTGATCAAAAGGTGTCTTCTGAGTTTCTTTTGCAGCAGGTTCTTCTGGCACCACACTTTTACCTTTAGCTTTGGCAGCCACTTCCGCTTCGGTATTAGTTTTGGGAATTTGTGAAGCAAAGAGACGTCCACTTCTAGTGAAGCCTCCGCCTCCTCCTACATTGTCTACCTGTGGTGCAGATGTTGAGGAGTCAAGAGTGACTTTTCTTCCGTGGCAGTAAAGATCCGAACCATAATGCCAAGGCACGACACTGTTGTTATCATAAGGAATGGGTCCAGGCACCGTGATGGTCACCATACTAATTGCAGCAGAAGAAGGAGTCATGATTGTCTGTGGATCATAGTATATAGTAACAGGAAGTTTGACTGGAGGTGGCACAAGTGCAGGAAGCTAACAAACTGATGAGAGAGTGTTGCTGGGATGATGTTGGTGAGAATGTTGCTGGAAGTTTTTGTTGTGAGATTCTGGAACAAGGACCGTTGTCGGGTCGTAGTAGATAGTAACTTTTGAAATATCACTGCTGGTGTTTGTTGTTGTTGTAGCCGATTCCATTGAAGTGATTTTTGCTGTATTTGTAGAAGTGATTTTTGTTGCAGTTGTAGAAGCTTGAACTGTTGATGTTATCTGCAGGATGCCTTCCTTAATCAGACCGTTGATACCATTCTTCAAACTTGCACAACCATTAGTAGTAACCTTACAAGTTTCGCAGTAGGCTTCACAACCTGGAAACACTTGGAATTTTGAAAGTTGAGCTTTCACCTCAGCCAGAGGTGTTCGAACACTTGCAACATCATCAATCAGGATTGCTGGTTAGTCTTCCTCGATAGCATTAATCCTTGGCCTACCGTGGTTAGGTATTGGATTTTTGGTGACACTCGGAGGAGGTGCGAAGTTTACAGCTTTGGAATCAATCAGGTCTTGGACCTTCATATGCAGGCCCCTACACTTTTCTGTGGCATGGCCAGGAGCATTTGAGTTGAAGGCGCATCTTGCGTTGACATCATAATTTCTTGGAAGGTTGAGAGGATCTGGTGGAGCCAGAGTCCTCAGTTCAATCAAGTTGAGTTTCAACAGTTGTGGGAGTAACACTGCATAGGGCATTGGAATGGGATCGATTACCCTGTTGATCTGAGAAGTCCTTTGTTGAAATGGATGATGTTGTTGATTATTGTTGTTGTAAGATCTCTGCTGTTGTTGTGGGAATTGTTGTTGCTGAGGTGCTGGAGTAGGAATGGTGACAGCAGCCACTGACCTTTGCAAATATTGAGGCCTACCTCTGCCAATATGCACTGAATTAGTTTCTCCTGTCCTTCGGGGTCTGGAGAATGGTTTCTTTGTGTTTCTGGAGCTGGCGCCATTATCATAAATCTTTCCCATCATCAACAAACTTTCAATTCTCTCTCCCGCTATGACTACATCAACAAAGCTAGTGGAAGAGAAAGCAGAAAGTTTATCAATATAAGTTCCTTGCAGGGTGTTCGTGAACACGTCACCCATCTCCCTTTCTGACATTGGAGGTTGGACAGCAGCAGCCAGCTGTCTCCACCTCTGAGCGTACTCACAGAAACTTTCCCTCGAAGATTGAGACATTCCCATTAGGAGAGTCCTGTTAGGTGCCATGTCCAAGTTGTAATGATACTGGCGCACAAAAGCTTCAGCTAAATCTTTCCAATTTATGACGGTGGCCCTGGATAAGTGCGAGTACCATTCTCTGGATGCCCCGGTCAAGCTATCTTCAAAATAAAACATCCATAGCTTCTCATCCATAGTGTATGCCTTCAACTTTCCCAGAAAGGACTGCAAATGAGTGCGAGGACAGGATGTTCCATTGTACTTCTCAAAACACGGGGGTTTGAATTTGTGGGGAATCCTTACCCCCTCAACCAGGCCCATGTCCATTACATCAAATCCCAAGGAGGTCTGGGATTCCAAGGATCTTAACTTTTCTGATATCTCGCCCAACCGACGATCATAAGCTTCATCTGCCCTAGCACCTAGCACTGTAAATTGCCCATCTTGAGGATCTTCTTGTAGAATTTGTTCTCCAGTATTCCTTTGGCCATTCCCAATGATATTAGCTTCAGGATTGTTGTCGGGTCCAAACACGACCGGAGTCATTCGCGGCTGCTCGCACTCGTTGTTACTAGTACCTCCAGTGCCTGCGTGATTATCTTTCGGGGTTTGCCGCTCGACCAACTCCCTCAACCTTTCCTGGGTCTGGGCCAGTCCAGTCATCACAACCATAAATTGATTCATTTGAGTCCTCACCTATGTCCTCATATTTGTCATTTGAGTCCTCACATATGTCAGTTCCTGATGTAGCTGATCCATTTGTAGACTTGAAAGGTTGTGTCGAGTTGGATATTTATGGACTCGGTTGACCGAAAAGACCCTTCTGCGAGCAATATTTCCTGAAACAGTCAACAAAGTGAGAAAACAAAAACAAAACACCTACCAAAACAAAATTTATGCGGTTAGAATGCAATGTAATGTGCCTATTTGTCTTTCGAGGGTATCCGGTTTGGTTCTTGGTTTTGACCTTCCAGACCCCTTGGAGGAGATAAAGATGTTGGAGTGAACGGAATCCACAAAAACCAATAATACATAGAATACAAGTGGCATTGCCAAAATACAACCAGTTCATGAATACAACAAAACAAAAACTCCCATGGTGATTCGAAATACAACAATAAACTATAATACAATCAGTTCATGAATACAACAAAGCAAACTCCCATGGTGAGTCGAAACATAAAAAACAAGTAAAAAGTAAATCAGACATCCAATCCATATGCATTCTCCCTGACCTCCTTCAGGAGAGCATCAGTCACAGGTTCAGCTGAGTGCTCTGTGATGGTCCTGATGAGAAGGTTTCTGGTTGCGATGGCATTCGTCATCTTCTGATACTTATCTTGCTCTTTTGATCTTTTTAACCCTGCCCGGAGTTTTAACTCTGAGATTTCCTTCTGTGCGGCTAGAAGTGCTTCTTGGCTTCTTCTCTCACTGGACTCCAACTGCTCTATCTTGGCTTGCATCTTCTGGTCGTCTTTCAAACAAGCCTCAGTTATTCTGACCCATCTACCCTGACTCTCTTCCAAATAATGCTCAGCTCTTGCCTTCTGAATATTTGCCTCCTTACATGCATTCTTTAACACAAGTTCCCCTGCTCGGGCTTTCCTGATGAAATCTTCAGTCTTCTCAATCTTGGTTGTATGCTCGATGCGTAGCTTCTATAACCTCTCAATGTCTAAACGATCTTCATTCCTTTCCCAAAGGGTTTTCTGTAAAGCTTCGGCGAGCTGGGTATTTCTTTCCTTCAGCTTTTCAAACTCTTCCAGGCATACTTTGGCTATGGGCTCAACTGCTGATGGCCCTGGTACATCATCCAGGGTGAATGGCATACGAGTAATATGTCCTCTGATGCGCGACCATTCAGTGTACTGAGCAGAGGCTATGTTATTACACTTTCCCAGAATGGCGGTTCCTTTAGTCTGTATATTGTCCCAAGCACAGGCTGCTTTTCAGACAGTGGCATGGTTGTGTTGAACAACACAATAAAGAGATTTTTCTAGGTCTTTCTCTCTAGGTGGATGGACCAAGGCATACCCAACTGTCTTTTGAAAAGTAAAGGATTGTAATTGATGCAACCCTTCACTTCAATGAGAGGCACGTTTGGGTATTGACCACAGCTGGTTACTATATCTCGACCCTTGGTGTTCTGAGTACATCACCTGATATCTTCTAAAGTAAGGGCAATCATCCTCTTAGCCCAATTCCTTGTCTGATGTGGATTTAAGAAAGCTTCCGTCTTTGGCATATGTTTCATCAACCAACTGTAGAAAAGAGGTGCACAACATCTTACCAGTATTCCTCTCTATTTCTCATTCCTCTGATGAACTGAGTAATAAAAGTCTCCTAACAAGGTGGGAACCAGATTCTTTAGCATGAAGATATGAATGGCATTTTTGCTTACAAACTTAGGCTCGTCTGCAAACAAAATGATGCCATAAATGCTGAGAGCTAGGAGAGCACATATAGTTTCCCAATTCCCTTTCGCAGCTTGCTTCGTAGCCTGAGTAATCAAGAAATCCAGATGAAGGCTTGGGATTCTAGCTTTGGAAGTCATGTGTTCATCAATGGTGGTTACTTCCAGGTGTAGTGCTTTGGCTATGTCTTCATTACTTGGAGGAGTCATTTCAGGATTGAAAGGAATTCCTCTTCGGATGGGGATATCCAACAACATGGAGTACTCTTCCAGCAGCGGACCTATCTGAAAGTCTGGGAAAGTGAAACAATGCAAGGGAGGGTCATAAAACTGCATACAAGTGTGAATCATGCTCATTTTCACTGTATCCAGGTCCATGATTATGCCCAAGATTCCACCGTAACTTTCTGTGAACAGAGGTACATGATCAGGAGTAATGAGGGCTTGTATTTGTTTAATGTCTGCTAAAGGATACTCGAAGAAATGATAGGTGATGTTGCTTTTCCTTGTTGAATCCATCCTGAAGGTGTATGCTGAAGGAGGTAACTGGAGAAGTGTTGTAGCAAATAGGCTGAGCAGAAGAACGGTCTAAACCAAACCAAGAAAAGTGGATACCCTCTAAAACAAATAGACAAATGTTAGAAATGATGCAATATGATGTATGATGATGATATGCAAGGGTTTATGATCATGTGTTGGATTATCAGTTGTCCTTTGGTAGAGTCCTTGAGTGTCTAGAGTTTCAGATGGGGGGTTTGAGAACCGGTAACTGGGTGGGGGACTCAAATAAAGAGTCAACAGTCCAGGGTTACAAAGAATCAGTCCAAAAATAGTACAACCTTATAAACATTCTCCAGTAGCAAGGTATGATGAGGTTAATGGTTCCTGCAAACCTGTAAGCATCCCAGCCTTCTCACATGTATGTACTAGAACAAGGATCCTTAGGTTTGGACTTATCATGGAAAGGGTAAACACATCTAACACGGAGGGTACAAAGATTACTTTAATCATAAAGAATCCTTCCCTAATTCACCTCAGATGCTGAAGGTCATCTAAAAAGGTCATCCAGACTTAGTAGACTTCCCAGATAGCTCTAGCACTACAGGAGATCCGTAGCACAAAGTTCTCAAAAGGAAACCCATGTCTGAACAATGTTTTAATATTCCCGCACCAGACCGAAATGGAATGGGATAGAATACGAAACCACTCTAATCCTATGTGTCACTCAGGCCTTTGTATTGAGTATTTCTCACTAGAATACCCCAACCGCCAAGGTAAACCAAAATCCAGCACAGTGATGCAATAATAATAATGAAATGCAGAAAGCAGTAAATGAAAGCGATAAAACAAATGCGATAAATAAAGTTGTACAAAAAGCGATAAATAAAGCAAAAATACAAGCATGTATACACATAAAACTCTCGTAAACACAAATAAACAAACGCTGGGAGAAACCCTCCCAAGAACTCAGAATCTCTGGTTACAAAGTCCCCAGTAGAGTCGCCAAGTTGTCGCTCCCCGGACTTTCGTCCCGGTGCAAACGCGAACTGTCGGCAAGAACGGTCGGATGGTGAAGGTTGAATAGAGTCTCCAGCTAGGCATTTTTATCTCGAATGAAAGGTAATGTTGCATAAACCTAAAAAGAAGTGGATAAGACGGTTGTAAACAAAGAGACTGGATAAGGGGGTTGGTTACGACCAAGGAAGGTATTAGCACCCAGATCGTCTGTCGTACTCGACGGGATCCACACTTACCTGATTGTGTTTTAAAAAGGGGGAAAGTGTACATGCTAACTGTGTATAAAAGAGATGGATGTACAAAGTGACAGTGCAAAAAGAACAGGAATTCAAACTGAGGCTAAGAAAAGAAAGCTAGAAAGAGAAGAGGGGGGAGACCTGGGGACTCTTGTTCGATAAAAGTTAAGTTATGCCTACGTATCCACTTGTGCAATGAGGAAGTCAGAACACCGTAGTTCGACTCAAAGAGACTTGGTGCTTTGGTGTGAACTGCTTGCTTGTCTATGCTCAAGTGTATGACTCGCCTGGCTCGAGTGCTGACTGTCTTGCATTAGACGGAAGAAGAGAGTTCTCGTTTTCAGAGTGAGTGTGATGAGAAAAGAATCCCGGAGGAGATGCTTATTGTTTGTTTTTGTGTTTTCAGTTTTTTATTGTTTTTGGTGGTTTGCATAGGATAATGAGCTTAAGCCTTAATTAAGGATCGTAAACTTAATATATCACCCCTGATTAGGGATAACGAGTATACTTAAGTGTCAAATGAATATCTCAACTTAATTACCCTAATGATACAGGATTAAGATCATTAACCTACTTGTAATTATTAAGTGTTTTTGGATTTTTGTTTTGTGTTAAGTAATGAGTTTAATCTCTAATCAGGGATTAGTGAACTCATTACACCATCCTAAGAGAAGGATGATAGATGAAGACACTTAAGATGAGGAAGATACCTCAACTTAATCCATGGTCAGGGATTAAAATCATTATATAACAAACCTTTATTAAAGTGGATTCTGATTAGAGATTAGATTAAGAAGTGAATTTTATGTTTGTAAGACTAAACCTGAGGGGGACTTGTCCATTAAACACTAGGGTTAGTCCCTCTGACCCAAAGGCAGAGATGTAACCCTAATATAAGGCCCAAGTTACAAGCTTAAGTCCTGATAATTATTAGGTGTTTTGATTAGAAGGTGAAAACAACTTAAAGGTTTAACACTAAGTATTACAATTATACACTCCATCCTAAGATAAGGATACATGCATAACCCTAATACAGAGCCCCCAAACTTTAACTGTTTAGCCCTTGTTATTGAGATGAGAAACAGAGACTCAAGGAGACTCAAAAGGTAAAAAACTAAGGGGGACTATCAACAAACCTAAAGTTATCATGCTTGGTAGTTCCTATGGTTTGTGAGGCATAAAGAAAGTCTTCAGATTGGCCCCCAAGGAAGGAGAAGCAGATGAAAAAGGAAGGAGATAGGAGAATAAGTTACTTACTTCCTAAAGAAGTTAAGTAACCTAAGAATGGGATAGGAGCAAGAGAGAAACACAAGTGAATCAAATTCACTTCAAAGACATGTAAAGGTTCATATGAAAGGATAAGAAGAGGTTGGATGTGGATGCACATCCACATCCTGATCAACTTACCCGAAACACCTGGAAGGGTTAGTATCAATGCATAAGGTATGAAATAAGATGAAATGAAACAAATGAAGGTGCAATGATCCAAACCAGAAGATAACACATGATGAAAATGTGTTATGAAAAGATGAAAAGACATATACAATGCATATGTATGATCATACAAGTTTTGGATGCAAAAACAAACATGTTAGAAGCTTGAAAATACATGAACATACATAAGATGTAATGCATACAAGGCATACCAAATGAATGTAACAATGATCAAACAATGTTCTCACATGACCTAAGGTATCTAATATGGAATACAAATGCATGAGATGTCATGACAAGTTCATATAATAAAGATATGCAAAGATGAATGCAAGTATACATGGCAAATTAGGGGTTTTAGAATGCATGAGATGTCCATGATCAAAACAGAAGTAAAACACATGATAAATATTTTAAATTTCAACCAAACAAACCCTAAACATACACAATAACACTCCCCAAAGATGGAGGTCAGAAGCTATACCAAAGTCAAGTTATGGTTTCTCTAAGTTAAGCTAGGGTTTTGGATACCTTTCAAGGAAAAATGCATATCAAATTGAAAATTCAATGAAAAAATATTATTTAAATGTCCTAGATACTAGATGCAACATTTAAAAGAATGAAAAAAGAACCAAGCACAAACTCATTTTCATTGATCAGAAGTGAATTTTAGAAGTTAGGTTGTGAAAAAGGGGATTTTGAAAACCCTAATTCAAATTTAATTCTCAAAATAGAACCATAACCTAAAATAAATGAGTGAAATGAGTTTGTAAATTGATTATAATGTTCAAGGATGCTTCATGATTTTTTTTTGTTATTTTTAAATACCTAAAAGTATTTTTAATTAATTAAAATGAAAATGAGAGTGAAAGTGTAAAAAATCAGAATTTTTTTGGGTTTTTAAAATTAATTAGAGTGAAAGTGTAAAAAATCAGAATTTTTAAAAGTGTTTTGCTATTTTTTATAAATAAAAGAAAACAAAATGAAATAAATAAAAATAAAATGAAAAGTAATCCAAATGAAAGGCTCAGATTGCATGGAAGCAAGATCAAGGGCTAAGAGCGCAAGTCAGCTTGACTGGGGGTATGTAGATCCTAGGGTTCAGATTCAAACTTGTTAAACATGCACAATCCAATGGCTCCTATTTAATATGAGCTAATTAATTATAATTTGTTTTAATTAATTAAAATTAGGGCTAATGAATTATATGGACCGTCCATTCCTTAAACTAATCAAAATCCAATGGCCTGCGTTTAATCTGGAAACCCTAATCACCCTGAAACCCTAATCACCTTCAGATGACCGGAACAGTGCTCCGGTCATCTTCTCCGGCGAGTCAAAACACACAACTTCTTCCCTAGGCCACTACAAGACCTCTAACCTGCCCAGAATCCATCCCCACACTCCAAGGAACTCAAATCAATTATCAAATACAATTTATAACACAAGAACAAGTTGAATCGAAGCAAATCAAAAACACGGGAAAAATTTCAGAAGCACGTAACATGATCATTTCTTCATCATTTTCAATTCTAAAGACATCTATGTGATCCCTAGAGCATGCATTTTCATTCCATGACAAGAAATTGAAGCTTTGAGATAAAAATTTCTTGAGTATACCTGAGCTAGTGACCTGTAAATATGAGCTTTTAGAGCCTCCCTCTTGTGCAAATGGCCTCCTTTGAACCTCCTGAGGCTAATGGAATGCTTGGAATGATTTGAAAGTGGCTGGTTTGAGAGGTCCAATTCTGATATGGCAGAAATGGAGGTTTTGATATGTGATGTTTCGGCCATTTTAATGGTTGATTCTTGTTCTATGAATGATGTGTGGTTGATTGGTGAAGGAATTTGTGAAGTTTGATGGCTGAATTGGTAGAATCGAATAGAGGGATTTTTGGGGATTTTTGTGCAAACTGAGTGTATGGTCCTTCTGAGCTCTTGTGAGTATTCTTTTATGATCCTTAGGCTTTGAATAAACAAATGGAATGAGTCAGAAGAGTTGCTATGCACTATGGGATTTGTATGGTTCAATTGGCCAAAAAGTCAAATGTTGTGTACTTGAGGTATGGGCCATGGAAGAATTGATTTGAGGGCTTGAGTTGTTTCAGCTAGCTTCAAGGAGAACCCTAGGATCAATTGTTATGAGCTGTATGGCATGGATTATGAGTTTGCATAGGTTTTGCAATTTTGCAACTTTGTGATTTCTTGAGAAACAAGTCATGAAATCCCTTGGTTCAAAGCTCAAATCTGACTTTCTGATGTTGTTTGATCATGCCATTATGCATTTTGAGTGGATTAGAAGTCACATAGAGGCCTGGAATTCACTTTTGCACATTTCCCTCTTTGGCCTAAACTTGAAAATTACAAGATTTTTTCCAACTTTGACTTGCCATATCTTGAGTTCTAGGATGAATCAAGAGAAGTTCTTGTACTTTTTGAAAATGGGAAGATCCAATATACAACTTTCATGTCTAACAAAATTTCATTTGAAGCATTTTTGATCAAGAAAGAGGAGGTTGAAAATCTTTCCCAAAATGGAAAGTTTGCATTTTAAGTAATGTCCATTTTTGGCAACTTTTGACTTGGCTCAAAATTCTTCAATCTTGTGATCATCCAACCTCTCCTAAGACCAAATAAAGGTCATAGGATCTCAAAATGATGGAAATGAACCTTTGGAACCCTTGGTTGAGGCCTCAGATGCTCTAATCCTGACTTTTCTTGCATAACAAGTTACAACTTGATCAGATGACTTCCTTAGTGAATTTTTGCATCAAAATTTATACACAAGCTCCCTATATCATATAAAGACCAATGGAATCAAGAATGACCAAACGTTTTGGGTGTAAGGGCCTCAAACCAAAAACCCTAATTTTCAAGTCATCTGTGTAGGAGCTTCAAGCTTGCCTGGATAGCTCTGCAATCCCTTGAGATTTCTAGACTTTAAAGAAACCTTGGGGGTATAAAACAACCATATTACACTCAAGGACCCTCTTGGCATGCTTCAAGGCCTCTGAGATCGTTCAAATCACTTCTTGGGTTCACCTGATCACAAACCCTAGTTATGCAGCTATGTAGTGAGTTGCTAAAGGAAAATCATGTAATGTGAGATGCAATGATATGCTATGCAATATTTGAGATCATAAGCCAAGGCATGATAAGGTGAGAGGGAAAATTTGGGGTGTTTACACAGACGGTGTGGGTCGAAAAACATCTGCGGATATTTGTGATTTGGCAAAGATGTTTTTTAAATCTTGTTTGCCAATTTTATGATGATGTCCTTCTCCAGGGATGGGTCCAGATGATGTCGGTCGAAAAACATTTGTGCCTTCAGTTAATGAGTTAATCGTCCTAGCTTGAGTTTGAAAGAAAGAATGGTAGGAAACTAGTACAAGACAAATTACTAAATATTTTTTCATTGCTAAAAATTCACCCATAATCGTCACTAGAAAAACAAAATATTATTTTTATGAACTAGTTTATCTAATGGAAAAAGAGAAATGAAAAATAGGGTATTTATAATGTCCTATTTTTTATAACTTTAACCAAAGTGATATTTCTTATCCTTTCATAATTAATTTTATTGAACCTATTTTAAAACATTCAAATATTTCTTTTCATTTTTATGTGATAAAAGAATAACCTTTACATATGTTAACATAAATATACATTTGTAAATATTGAAATAAAGAAAAAAAACATATTCTAATAAAAGTTACATATTTTTCAAAATAATAGAAATATCAAATCTTTTGTTTTTTGAAAAAATATTCAAGATAGCTTCAAATTATAATGATATGTTTTGTTAATCTTTTATATCCAAAAATTGAATCAATAAAAACTTATAAGGGATAAAGTAAGAAATAAATATAAGAAGCCAATAAGGGTAATGGAAGAAGATTGAGAAAACTGTTTTCTTAAATTTAAATTTCTAAAAATATATTTCTAATAAATAAATATATTTAGTTAAAGTAACATGGGTTAAAAAAAACAATTATATAAGTTTTGTCAATGTTAAGAAAAAAGTAAAGAGATAGAATTATAAAGGGATAAAATTAAGGTATTATTTTATAAATAGAATCAACAAAAAATAAAATGGATTTCTTTTGTTGAAAACATTTATATTGATTATGATATTGTAAACAAAAACAATAAAGAGAAGGGTTAATATACTTTTTAGTCCCTATAAATTTTGAAATTTCATTTTTAGTCCCTCTTGAGTTTTGGCAACGGTTTTAGCTGGTTTTGGCAACGGTTTTTTTTTTTGTAAAATTTGTTGTCAAAAACCAGGGAAGCACTAAAAATGAAATTACAAAATTTATAAGGACTAAAAAGTATATTAACCCTAAAGAGAATGAATACAAAAAATTTAGGGCTATTTTTGTTAGCAACTTTTATATAATTTTAACCTATAGAGAATCGAAAAAAAGATGAACATTAGTAGTTAGTGAAAAAAGTAAGTAATTTTGGTTAGATAATGAAAAAGAAATATTTTCGACTAAAGAATTATAAATTTAGTCCTTTTTAAAGATTTTAAATTTTGAAATAAAAATAAATAACTAAGATTAAAGAGAACAAATAAAAAAGGAAAAAAAATCGAATTATATTTTTTAAAAACTTTTACCTTATTTTATATAATGTACAAAATAGAAAAGAGAGTTGATAATGAAAAATTGGGTTTTGTTTATTGTTATAAAATTTTACATAATATTTACATAAAGAAATCACTAAAACAAGAGGGTAAAATAAACATGGATAGATATTAATTAGGGTGTGTGTAGTATCATCACAAAAAAACTCCTATCTTCTTTATATACAAACTCTAAATATTAGCTTATCAGAAGGGAAAAAAAAATAGATCGAAACAGTTTTCCTATGGCCAAATAAGCTTCTTGCTAAATAATAAACTTAAAATAAAATATTTTTAATAATGAAAATAGTTGACCGTGCTTTCACGTTAGCTGAAAGAAAGACATTTTGAGACAAACAAACCTATTTTACTACTGAGGCTTAATTCTTATTTTATGACACGGTGGTATAGTCACCCGAAATATGTAAGAAACTGATATAGAATAACATAAGTGAGAAAATAATATTATAAAAAAATTTAGTATCAAATATTTGTCTTGTATAACTCTATGTTTTTGTAAACTAAAGTACCTACATGTATGTACAATTGAAAATGTTTAATTGTTAAAATTAAATAATATTAATTAAAAAAGACAGCTCTCAACATATTTATTATTTAATAGAATAGTTTTTTAAAATATAATATTATATATTTAACGAGTTATCTCTCATCTAAAAGAATATTAGACATAAGAGAAATATTAAATATTAAATAAAGTAGTTTCCATATTTTAACATTTGATGCTTCGAATAAAACACCAAATTGGATCGGTAAGAGATATGTTATCTCTTTTATTATATGTAAGACATTAGTTGTATATGAGAGAAAATGAAAATGTTAGATTGATGAGTTTTATTAAATGAATAATTATAATTATTATAACTTTAAGTGAATTACACATGTTGTTATTCTAATTTAGTTTTGATGAGAGGTTAGCTTTCTCTTTCTATGTCATAAATCTATGCAAATTATGACCAAAGACACAAATAATAGAATAATTATAATTTGCAGGGATGATTTATTTCTCTCCTCTAGCTATTTTCAGATATTACCACCGCCTCTTAGACTTTGTCTAGGGGAAATGGGTTGAAATTAATCCATGGAGATTTGTGTTTCGGATAATATGTTTTTTAAATCTTGTCTAGATATTTTCGGATGACATTATCCAGGGCTAGGTCCAGACGATGTGGGTCGAAAAACATCAGTTGAGAATTGTGTTTTTGCAAAGATGTTTGGTAAATCTTGTCTGGAAATTTTTGGATGGCCTTGTCCAGGGCTGGGTCCAGACGATGTGGTCTGAAAAACATCAGAGGAGATTTGTGTTTTGGCAAAGATGTTTTGTAAATCTTGTCTGGTGATTTTCGGATGACCTTTTTCAGGGTTGGGTCCAGACGATGTTGGCCAAAAAACATCATAAGAGATTTGTTTTTTGGCAAAGATGTTTTGTAAGTCTTTTCTGTTGATTTTCGGATGACCATGTCCAGGGCTGGATCCAGACGATGTGGGTTGAAAAACATTAGCGGAGATTTGTGATTCGGCAAAGATGTTTTTAAATCTTGGTTGTCGATTTTATGATGATGTCCTTCTCCAGGGCTGGGTCCAGATGATGCTGGTCGAAAAACATTTGTGCCTTCAGTTCATGAGTTAATCGTCCTAGCTTGAGTTTGAAAGAAAGAATGGTAAGAAACTAGTACAAGACAAATTACGAAATATTTTTTCATTGCTTAAAATTCACCCATAATCGTCACTAGAAAATCAAAATATTATTTTTATGAATTAGTTAATCTAATGAAAAATAGGGTATTTATAATGTCCCATTTTTTATAACTTTAACCAAAGTGATATTTCTTATCCTTTCATTATTAATTTTATTGAACCTATTTTAAAACAGTCAAATATTTCTTCTCATTTTTATGTGATAAAAGAATAACCTTTACATATGTTAACATAAATATACATTTGTAAATATTGAAATATAGAAGAAAAAAAATATATTGTTAGAAAAATTACATATTTTTCAAAATAATAGAAATATCAAATTTTTATTTTTTGAAAAAATATTCAAGATAGCTTCAAATTATAATGATATATTTTTTTTAATCTTTTATATCCAAAAATTGAATCAATAAAAATGTATAATGGATAAAGTAAGAAATAAATATAAGAAGCTAATAAGGGTAATGGAAGAAGATTGAGAAAATTGTTTTCTTAAATTTAAATTTCTAAAATATATTCCTAATAAATAAATAAAGATATTTAATTAAAGTAACATGGGTTAAAAAAACAATTATATAAGTTTTGTCAATGTTAAGAAAAAAGTAAAGAGATAGAATTATAAACGGATAAAATTAAGGTATTCTTTTATAAATAGAATCTACAAAAAATAAAATGGATTTCTTTGGTTGAAAACATTTATATTGATTATGATATTGTAAACAAAAACAATAAAGAGAATGAATTATAAAAAATTAGGGCTATTTTTGTTAACAAATTTTATATAATTTTAACCTATAGGGAATCGAATAAAAGATGAACATTAGTAGTTAGTGAAAAAAGTATGAGTTATTTTGGCTAGATAATTAAAAAGAAATATTTTCGACTAAAGAATTATAAATTTAGTCCTTTTTTAAGATTTTAAATTTTGAAATAAATATAAATAAGTAAGATTAAAGAGAACAAATAAAAAAGGCAAAAAAAATCGAATTAAATTTTTTAAAAACATTTACCTAATTTTATATAATGTTCCAAATAGAAAAGAGAGCTGATAATGAAAAATTGGGTTTTGTTTATTGTTATAAATTTTTAATTAATATTTACCTAATGAAATCACTAAAACAAGAGGGTAAAATGAATATAGATAGATATTAATTAGGGTGTGTATAGTATCATCACAAAAAAACTCTTATCTTCTTTATATACAAACTCTAAATATTAGCTTATCAGAAGGATAAAAAAACAGATCGAAAGAGTTTTCCTATGGCCAAATAAGCTTCTTTCTAAATAATAAACTTAAAATAAAATATTTTTAATAATGAAATTAGTTGACCATGCTTCCACGTTAGCTCAAAGAAAGACATTTTGAGACAAGCAAACCTATTTTACTACTGAGTGTCGCTCCCCCGAAAAAACACAGGTGAAATGAATACAGGGTTTAGGGTACAGACGCGAACGGTCGGCGAAAAGAGAAAATGAAGGTGAAATGAATAGAGTCTCCAGCTAGGCATTTTTATCCCGAAGGAAAGGTAAGGCTGCATAAACCTAGAAAAAAGATGGATAAGACGGTTGCGAATCAGAGAAACTTAGAAAGGGGATTGGTTACAACCTGGGAAGGTATTAGCACCCAGATTGTCCGTCGTACTCGACGGGATCCACGCTTAAAAGATTGTGTTAAAAGGGGTAGGTGTATGTGTTATTTGTGTGCAAAAGCTGGAAAAGAAAGTACAAGTGTCAGTGCAAAAGGTGAATGCTCAAGAATGAGGCTTAAAAGAGAATGCTGAAAGAGGGGGAAGACACAGAGACTTTTGTTTGATAATTGTTAAGTTATGCCTACGTATCCTTGCGTGCAATGAGGAAGTCAGAACACCGTAGTTCGACTCAAAGAGACTGAAAGATGAATTGACTGTGAACTGCTTGCTTGTCTATGCTCAAGTGTATGACTCGTCTGGCTCGAGTGCTAACTGTCTTGCATTAGACGGAAGAAGCAAGTTCTCGCTTATAGAATGAGTATGATGAGAAAAGAATCCCGAAGGATACGATTATTGTTTATTTTTTGTGTTTTCAATTTTGCTATTGTTTTTGGTTTTTTGCATAAGTTAGTGAGCTTAAGCCTACATCAAGGGCTTGCAAACTCATTATATCCTCCCTGATTAGGGATAATGACAATACTTAAGTATGAGATAAGCATCTCAACTTAATTGCCATGATGATGTAGGATTAAGATCCTTAACCTACTTGTGATTAATTAGATGGTTTTGGGTTTTTGTTTTGTGTTAAGTAATGAGTTTAATCTCTAATCACAGATTAGTGAACTCATTACACCATCCTAATAGAAGGATAATAGATGAGAACACTTAAGCTGAGGAAGATACCTCAACTTAATCCATGGTTAGGGATTAAATTCATTATATAGGAAGCCTTTATTAGGTATATTTTAATTAAAAGATGAGATTAAGAAGTGAATTTTATGGTTTGTAAGACAACTTGAGGGGGACTTGTCCATTAAACACTAGGGTTAGGCCTTCTTAACCATAAAGGAAGAATTAGAACCCTAATGTAAGGCCCAAGTTACAAGATGAAGTCTTAGTGATTATTAAGATGATTTGATTAAGAGGTTTAAACAAATTAAAGGTTTAACACTTAGGATTAAAGTTATACACTCCATCCTAATAGAAGGATGTAGGCATAACCCTAATTCCAAAGTCCTAAAACTTTAAGAGTTTAGTCTCTGATTATTGAGATGAGAAGAGAGACTCAAGGAGACTCAAGGAGACTCAAAGGTAAAAGTTAAGGGGGACTAATCAAAAACATAATTATTATCATGCTTGGATGTTCCTATGGTTTGTAAGGCTTAAGAAAGATCTTCAAGGACGCCACCAATGGAAGAAGCAAATGAAACGAGAAGAAAGGAGGATTAGGTTACTTACTTCATTTAAGAAGATAAGTAAACCTAAGAGAAAGAAAAGAAAGGAAGAGGCACAAGTGAATGAAATTCACTTCAAACACAAGTATAATGTACAAAAATAAAAGAGAAAGAGAAGTTAGATGTGGATGCACATCCACACCTTAAACAACTTACCATAAGCCCCTGAAATGTTAGTTGAGCATATAAAGAAAGAAATGAAATGCAAATGCAACAACCAAAGGTGCCAAGACCAAAGTCAGAAGTGCATATGCAATTCAAATGAGTTATGAGATGATGCAAAGTCACACATGATGCATATGTATGATCATACAAGAGATGGATGCAAATGAAGGCAAGTTAGAAGCTTAAAACACATGTATGTTCATGAAACGTTATGAATGCAAAGCATACCAAATGGATTAATAAATGATCAAGCTATGTTCTAACATGTCCTAGGGTGTCTAAGATGACATACAAATGCTTGAGATGGAATGGCAAGTTCAGGTATTGATGCTTATGCAAAGGTGAATGCAAGTAGACATGAGAAATTAGGGTTTTATGAATGTATGAGATGCACATGACCAAAACAGAAGCAATGCACAAGATAAAAAATTTAAAATGCACTCAAAGGAAACCTAAACCTATACTAGGTTACCATCCAAAAGGGGAGGTCAGAAACTAAACCTAGAAGAAGTTATGGATTTTCTAAGTTTGCTAGGGTTTTTGGGTGATCTTCAATGTAAAATGCCAAACAAATTGAAAATACATGATAAAAATGAAACAAAAATGTTTTTAGATGCTAGAGGACATGCACAAAGCAAGGAAAAAAGAATCATTCACAAACTCAACTTAGGTTTAGGGTTATGAATTTTTGAAGCTAGGGTTAGAAAATGGACATTTTTAAGAACCCTAATTCATTGAAAAATCTCAAAGTATGATCAAAACCAAAATGAAATTTATAAGGTGAGTTTGTAAATGTTTCTAAATGTCTTAGAATGCTCTCTGATTTTTTTTTGGTGATTTTTAAATACCTAAATGTATTTTTAATTAATTAAAATGAATTAATTAATTAAATAAAATATTTAAATGATTTAAAAATACTTTTTTAATGCAAAAAATGAAAATAAAAATATTTTTGGTTTCTGAAAATTAATAAAAGTCATGACAAATATTTTCAAATTTTTTAAATGATTTTTGCTATTTTAAAATAAATAAACAAGAGAAAATAGAAATAAATAAAAATAAAATGAAAAGTATGCAAGATCAAGGGATGTGGTTCAAAGTTGGTTGGATCAAGGGCGTACAGGGAAAGTCAACTTGACTTGAAGTCAGTTGAATCAAGGGTCCAGGTTCAAAATTGTGAAACCCGCGTAATCCAATGGTTGAGGTTAAAACCCAGCTAATTGATTTTAATTAATTTAATTAATCAGAATTAATGACTAATGACCTAATCTGGACCGCTCATACGCGCGCGCGAAACTTCATCCAATGGCCCAGATTCAAACTTAGCCCTAATCAAGATTAAACCCTAAACACTTTCAGACGACCGAAACAGTGGTTCCGATCGTCTTCTCCGATCAACCAAAATCCTATCTCTCTCCCTAAGCCTCTAAAACTCAATCTCTCTGCCCAGAAATGATCCCCATACACCATACATTAAGAATCACCAAACAAACAACATTTAAAACACATCAAAAGTGAGAATCGAATCAAAACAGTTCTAGGTCAAAAAATTTCAGAACATGAATACATACTCATTTCTCAACCATTTTCAAAACAAAACACATCAGCGTGATCAGTAAAGCATAAAGAATCATTTAGGAACTTAAAAATGCATTTCTGGAAAAAATGTTCTTGAGGTTACCTGAGTTGGAGCTTTTCAGTTAGCTGCTTTCTGACCCCTTCTTTGGTGCAAACCAGCTCCCTTGAGTCCCTTGAAGATGTTGAGAAGCTTAGAACAAGTTTTTGTTGGCTGCTTTGAAGGTTCCAGTTCAGAGCATGTCAGAATCATGTTTTTGTTTCAAGGGGTTTCAGGCTTGTGTAAGGGGTGGGAAATGATCTATGAGTTATATGGAGATGATTGGTGAAAGAATTTTGAAGTTTGGCTGGGTGGTTTGAGAGTTTCGAAGAGATGAAGTTCTTGAGGGATTTTTGGAAATCTGAGCTATGGGATGATTCAGGCTTGTGTGTTGTGTGTTTTGTGATCCATAAGGTTTGTATAAGCCAATGAGAATGCTCAGAGAAGTGGTTGTGGCACAGGCTGATTGGTATAGGAGGTTTTGCAAAAATGTCAAGGTTGGTGTACCTCAAGCATGGGCACGAGTCAGAGTTGTATTTGGGAATTTCTGGCCTCAGTTGAGTTTATGGAGAGCCCTTGGATTGAAATTGATGAGCTGGAACACTTGATGCTAGGGTTTACAAGGTTTTTGCATATTTTCCCTTTTTGATGTTTCTTGTGTTTCAAGGCATGAAATGACCTAATTCTTGGGCTAATTCCGAGTCTTTGATGTTGTTTGATCATGTTATGGCATATTTGGGCACTTTGGAAGTCATTTGAGGCCTTGGCAAGTGGTTTTTCAAAAATCCCTCTTTGGTGCACTTTTGAAAATTATAGGATTTTTGCCAACTTTGAAGGATCATAACTTGAGTTCTATAATGAATTAGAAGGAGTTCTTGTACTTTTTGAAAATGGGAAGATCCATCCTACAACTTTCATTTTGATTATTTTTCATTTGAAGCTTTTTTGGATCAAAAAGAGGTGGTTGAAAAACTTTCCCAAAATGGAAAGTTTCCATTACAAGTAATTTCCATTTTTGGCAACTTTGCAAATGGCTCAAAACTCTTCAATCTTGTGAACTTCCAACCTCTTCTAAGATCAAATAAAGATCATATGACTTCAATTTGATGAAAATACCCCTTTGGTTCCATTGTTGGGGGCCTCGATGCCCTGATTTTGACTTAACTTGCTCAAGAAGTTACCCAGTGAACAGATGACTTCCACAATGAATTTCTTCATCTAACTTGGTACACATGATCCTTATAACATCTTAAGAACATTAGAAACAAGAATGGCCCAAAAATTTGTAGTTGAGGCCTCTGAAACCAAAACCCTAATTTTGGTCATCTGTGCAGTGAAAACCCTAGCTCTGCTTCCATGCCTTGCCAGTTCTTGTGATCTCTTGACTTCCATGAAATTTGAGGGACACAATATGATGATAGAAAACACATGGACCCTCTTGTAATGATTTAAGACCTTTGGGGTGGCTCAGATGGAATCTTGGATTGCTCAGATCACAAACCCTAGATGCAGATGAACTTGAACTATGCAGATGAAACAAATATGCAATGTGAGATGGTATGCTTATGCTAATGCAAACAGGAAAGATCACAAGCCATGGTGTGATATGAGTGAGGGAAAATTTGGGGTGTTTACAGCTGCCCCTATTCAAACATGAGTTAGTTGTGCAGGATGTAAGCGCCTGGCTTAACAGACAAACAAGATAACTTGTGGTTGAATACCAAAGACAATCCAAAATTTGCACTCGCTAGATAGAAGAAGAAAAGGGATATGAATTGTAAAAAGTAGTATAGTATGATTATCAAATTAAGGCGATGGAGGACGACCATCGAGCATAGGACGACTGTTGGGGATAAACGGTAAACAAGCAATGACGGGGACGACCGACAAGCTGGGGAAAGCAAAGATACCGTGATGGGGATGGACATCAGGTAAGGAAACAAGATTCTCTGGGGATTAAAGAAAAGGTAATGATGGGGATGGCCATCAGGTTTTGCAAAGTAAAGTAAACAACGATGGGGATGACCATAGGTTTAAAGAATAAATGAAATAAATGATGAGGGACGATCATCAAAGGTGAAGGTCGATCACCTAGCAGGGGACGAATGCTCTTTATCATGACATAGGACGAATGTTGGATAGAAAATGTCAATGATAGGGATGGACATCGGATAAGCATGATGAAGGACGATCATCAAGAGGTGAAGGACGACCACCTAGCAGGGTACGGCTGCTCTCAGGGTTTATCATGACATATGACGAATGTCGGATGGAAAAAGGTCAACAATGGGGACGGCCATCAGATAAAATGATGAAGGACGATCATCAAGAGGTGAAGGACAATCACCTAGCAGGGGACGACTGCTAAAGATATCACGACATAGATCGAATGTCGGATAGAAGAAAGTTCCATTAATGGGGACTCCACTGGGGAAGGGATGAGGGACGGTCATCCAAAGGTGAAGGATGATCACCTGGCAGGGTACGACTGCTGAAAGTATCACGACATAGGACGAATGTCGGATAGAAGAAAAGTTATTTTGTTGGTGACTTAGTGAGGATGGTAAACACGGACGAGTGCTTACGCTCAAGAATAAAAGGTATAAGTGTTTGACGCTTTGTATAGATTAAAGATGCGGATGAGCATCCTTATGACCACGATACGGACGAGTATCGGTAGAAACAAACGCTGACGCGTGTTTAGAGATGATGATATGGACGAGTACCAAGTGGTTAAAAAAGAACACGGACGAGTGTCGAATCTGTTGAGGAGTGTATAGAAACAAGATACAGACGAGTATCAAAGAGTTCTGTATAAGTATGAGTGAATATTGATTTGTTGGTGAAGTATGAGCAAGACACAGACGAGTATTCAGCTTTTTGGGGAACGTTTGACACGGACGAGTGTCAAAATAGAATATGTATAAGTTATGAACAGATATTTGTATGTGGAAGTGTAAAAAAGGAGTCCTGGCGACCTGTGGGGATAGGATGACACAGACGGGTGTCGAAAAGAGTGTGTTATAAACAAACATTTGGTTTGCAACAAGTGTTTTGGCAATCATGATGGGGGAATATGACACGGACGAATGTCAAAAAGTGTGTGTGGGTATCTGTATTTGAGAGTGCAAAGGGGACATTTTGGCTTATATCTGCGGGGAATAATATGACACGGACGAGTGTCGAAAAGAGTATGAACAAGCATTTGTGTCGGAGAGTGCAAATGGGATGCTTTGGCTTTTATTTGCAGGGGATGTGTTTTTATATGTTGCTGATGAAACACTGATGGTAACTGCAGGTGACTGGCTTGAACCTAACTTGTGATCATGCAAATGTTTGATTTTTGCCGTAATGCTCCGTATTAGACGGAATGCTACGCTCATTTGGTGAATATGATGCTAATGCTATGTTTATGCAAAAGGAAACCGATCCGGGATTCGGATCCTGCTGAGGATCTCCGGCTGATCTGCTTGGAGGGATAACCCAGTTGGGGAAGGGATCATTGGTAGATTTGTTAGGAGATATAGCTCTGCTTGGGGAAATAGATCATTGGTAGATCTATCTGTAAGGAAAACTCAGCTGGGGAGAAGGAAACTTTCGTCACTTTGTTGTGTAAGAGTTCAGGCATTGCTCTTCTGGGGAGAGGCTGGAAACTCTGTGGGGAGATAGCTCGTTTATCCTTGCTGAGGATAAGAGATCAGGCATTCTGGTGGAGATCCTGGCTGGGGAAGCTCCTGTTGAATAGACTTATGCTGGGAATGAGGAGGTTTTGACAACTTTTCTGGGGAAACGCATTTCAGATATTGCTTGGGGAAGAGGTATGTTGGGGAAGTGTGCTTGGCATGCCCCCATGTTGCGTACTGAATACCTGCAACCTGTTAATACAAAAGAAACGCACAAGTATCCCAAGGTATCCCTTATCGGATTCCGTCATAGGGGTTAGGCTTTCCTGAGAGTAATGTATTTCCTGCGAGTATTTATTAAAGATGGCTCATTTGCATTATGCAAGTACCGTATCATGAATATTGGACATTTTGCAAACGAAACAAAAATGTACGAAACGAGGTGTGACTGAAAATTCTTATTTTATTAATCCGGGTGCCCTGAATTGGCAAATACAGTCAAGGAAACAAATCCCATGAAATGAGGAGATTGTTATAATTTGAGAAAAGTAAAAGTGTCTGCAATGTTGATGACGATGCTCCATTGAGCTTCCTTTGCTATGACCTATATGACCTTGACATTCTTCTCATCTTGCTTTCTGAGGAAGGCTGATTCTGACCAATGCTTTATCCTTTAGAAATTTGCCATGTTGTGAACGATACAGACGAATTCAAAATGCAGTTGTTCGCTTATTCCCTGATTTTGTGTGGATCTCCCTTTCGGGTTTTCAATCCATCGGGATACCCATTTTTGCCTGAGCTGTCCAATGCGACTTTTCAACTCAGCGGGTGTACATTTTTTTCAATTTTCCCTTATTTTTTCCCGAGTCTTTTATTCTGTTTTTGACTCGCCGGGATGCCCTATTTTTGCCTGGACTTACATTCTGTTTTTATGTCCAGCGGGTCATTTTATGCGAAGTATTTTTTAACTGCATCTGAATTCACACGGGATAAGAAATCTTCACCATCCATAGTAGTGAGCATCAGAACTCCACCAGAGAAAACCTTCTTTACTATGAAAGGACCATCGTAGTTTGGAGTCCATTTGCCCCTGTGGTCTGTGTGAGGAGGAAGAAGTCTTTTCAAAACAAGATCTCCCACTTGGTATTCTCGAAGCCTGACTTTCTGATCGAAGGCTTTCTTCCTCCTTTTCTGATACAACTGCCCATGACAGATGGCAGCTAAGCTTTTCTCTTCGATCAAATTTAGTTGATTGTACCGGGACCGGACCCACTCTGCTTCGTCCAGCTTAACATCCATCATTACCCGTAAGGAGGGTAGCTCAACCTCAACAGGTAGGACTGCCTCCATACCGTACACAAGCTGATAAGGTGTTTCCCCTGTAGATGTTCTGATTGAGGTTTGATACCCATGCAAGGCAAATGGTAGCATTTCATGCTAGTCTTTGTATGTGACTACCATCTTTTACACAATCTTCTTGATGTTTTTGTTAGCTGCCTCAACAGCGCCATACATCTTTGGCCTGTAAGGAGAAGAGTTGTGATGTTGGATTTTGAAGTCCCGACACAGTTCTTCCATCATTTTATTGTTCAAATTGGAACCATTATTAGTAATGATTCGCTCGGGAACTCCATATCGACAGATGATATCTCTTTTCAGAAATCTGGCTACCACTTGTCTGGTGACGTTTGCATATGAAGCTGTTTCGACCCATTTGGTGAAGTAATCAATGGCTACCAGGATGAATCTGTGGCCATTTGAAGCAGTCGGTTCGATCTTTCCAATCATGTCAATGCCCCACATGGCAAAGGGCCAAGGTGAAGACATCACGTTCAAAGGGTTTGGAGGCAGATGCACTTTGTCTGCATAGATCTGGCATTTGTGGCATTTTCTGGCATAGGCATAACAGTCTGCATCCATTGTGATCCAGTAGTAACCTGATCTTAATAATTTCTTAGCCATTGCATGTCCTCCAGCATGGGTACCGAAAGATCCTTCATGCACCTTGTGCATCAGCAAGTCTGCTTCCCTCTTGTCAACGCATCTGAGTAGTACCATGTCAAAATTTCGCTTGTACAATGAACCGTCAGCATTAAGGAAGAAACTACCAGCCAGCCTTCTTAATGTCTTCTTATCATTGGATGATGCCCAGGTGGGTACGTTTGATCCTCTAAGAAGCTTTTGATGTCATGGAACCAAGGCTTGTCATCTTTAGCAATGTCCACAAAGAAAATGTATGCTGGTCAGTCTAGTCTGGATACCGAAATCCGAGGCATATAATTTGCAGTTTGAACTTTGATCATGGAGGAAATGGTAGCTAGAGCATCCGCGAACTGATTTTCATCTTGAGGGATGTACTCAAGTTTGACTATTGTGAAGAAAGTCAATAATCTCCTTGTATAGTCACGATATGAGATCAGATGCTCTTGGTGAGTGTACCATTTGCCGTTGGTCTGATTGATTACCAAAGCTGAATCCCCGAATACATTCAAAGTCTTGATCCTGAGGTATACAGGCTTCGTATTCAGCTTCGTTGTTAGTGCAGGCAAAGGTGAGTTTTGCCGAGAAAGGCATATGAACTCCTTTAGGTGTAATGAGCATTGCACCAACTCCACGACCATTCATATTGACGGCCCCATCAAACATCATTGTCCATTCTTCTTCTGGGTCAGTCCCTTCAGTGTGAACAGGCTCTTCGTAATCTTTTTCTTTTAAGTACATGATGTCTTCATCAGGGAAGTCAAATCTCATGGGCTGGTAATCATCAATGGGTTGCTCAGCTAGATAGTCAGACAGTAAACTGCCTTTGATGGCCTTTTGAGATGTGTACTGAATGTCATACTCTGTCAAAATCATTTGCCATCTTGCAACCCTTCCGGTAAATGTTGGCTTCTCAAATATGTACTTGACGGGGTCCATCTTTCAGATCAACAAATTAGTGTGAGTCAACATATACTGTCTTAGTCAGCGAGCAACCCACGCTAAAGCACATCAAGTTTTCTCGAGCAGTGAATAACGTTGTTCACAGTCGGTAAACGTTTTGCTCAGGTAGTATATTGCATACTCTTTTCGACCAGACTCGTCATGCTGGCCCAACACACATCCCATTGATCCTTCTAATACTGTCAGATACATTATCAGAGGTCTTCCTTCAATTGGAGGCATGAGAATTGGAGGTCCTTGTAGGTACTCCTTGATCTTGTCAAAAGCTTTCTGACAATCGTCATTCCACCTGACTGTTTGTTCCTTTCTTAACAACTTGAACAAAGGTTCACAGGTTGCAGTAAGATGAGATATGAACCTTGATATGTAGTTATATCTCCCTAAGAACCCCTGAACTTCTTTTTCAGTCCTAGGTGTAGGCATCTCCTGAATGGCTTTCACTTTATCGGGGTCAACCTCAATTCCCTTTTCACTTACGATAAATCCCAGCAACTTACCAGAACGTACCCCGAATATGCATTTGTTGGAGTTTAGCTTCAGCTGATATTTTCTCAGATACTTGAACAACTTCAGCAGATTTACCAGATGGTCTTCTTCAGTAAGGGACTTGGCAATCATGTCATCCACGTAGCATTCAATTTCTTTGTGGATCATGTCGTGGAATAACGTTACCATAGCCCGTTGATAAGTTGAACCGGCATTCTTCAGTCCAAAAGGCATTACCTTGTAACAAAATGTGCCCCAAGGTGTGATGAAGGTTGTTTTCTCCATGTCTTCGGGTGACATCTTGATCTGATTATACCCAGAAAAACCATCCATGAAGGAAAACACCGAGAACTGAGTTGTGTTATCCACCAATACATCAATGTGAGGTAATGGATAATCATCCTTCGGGCTAGCTCTATTCAGGTCCCGGTAATCCACACACATCCGTACTTTTCCATCCTTCTTAGGCACTGGTACAATATTAGCAACCCACGGCGGGTAACTAGTTACAACAAGGAAATCAGCGTCCCACTGTTTTTGTACTTCTTCCTTAATCTTCATGGCCATATCTGGACGAGTACGGCGTAGCTTTTGTTTTACTAGAGGGAAATCTTATTTTAATGGCAGCTTGTGCATAACAATTTCTGTATCTAGACCTGGCATGTCTTGATAGGACCAAGCAAAGACGTCGACGTATTCTCGAAGCATGTCAATGAGTTGTTCTTTTACTGAAGCCTACAGACTGGCCCCAATCTTGACTTCTTTCAAATCCTTTTCGATACCAAGATTAACTGTTTCAACCTCCTCCTGATAATGAGTAATTACTTTCTCTTCTTGCCTCAACAACCTGGATAACTCTTCAGGTAACTCATAGTCTTCTTCAACCCCTTCATCAGCTTGATTAAATGGATTGTCGAAGTCATACAAGGTCATAGCAGTGTTGTTGTCGGTGCAATCTGGAGGATAATCTCTGCAAGGGTTGAGATTTGTTCGTTTTAGTGATCAATTTTAATCTTGCTTAAAAAGTGTAAAATGAAGTTATTATTTTGAAAACATTGCCATTTTATTGTTTTGTACAAAAGCGAAAAATGAAAAGACAGTGAGCGAAAAAGAGACTTGCTTGCAAAAGATGTCTAATATTCATTGATAATCCATTTGCACAAAATTACAATATGGCCCTATTACAAAATGAGTATTGACACCTTGGGCAAGATGCAGGACTTGATGCATGCTGAAAAAAGCAGGAAATAATAATTACTTTGCAGGAGTAACCCTTATAATTTCCTGGGAAGACCAGTTAAGGACTGGGTGACCCGGGATCCTTGGACGTATCTAGCTCTCTAGGTTGAGGTCGCTTTCCGCCTCGTCTTCCAGGTTGTTAACAGCATCTGGGGTGAGCATCCCCCCACTGACGAACTTGGGTTCTTTTGCAGCCTCTGATTGATCTTGTCGGAATGGTTTGTAATCCAAACCGAATTTGTCCTCCTTCTTCTCCACCGGTAGCAACTTTCCCCAGCCTTGGGCATTTTCATCTTCAACAACCTTCCGGGCTTGCTGATAGTAGACAATTGAAGTGCCTATCCTATCCTCCTGGGATGCAACAAATACTTCAGTCGTCGCCTCATTGACGTTCAAAGCTTCGAACCCCTGGCTCATAGTTTCATGGATTTCACTATCCATCTCAATGTATTTGTACATAGCCAGATGGCTAACAAAGATGTCCTCTTGACCACAGATGGTGATAATCTGTCCTTCCCACTCATATTTCAATTTCTGGTGAAGGATCGACGTAACTGCGCCAGTGGCGTGAATCCATGGTCGACCCAACAAACAGCTGTAGGCCGGCTGTATGTCCATCACATAGAAAGTAGTCTGAAAGACCCGCGGACTGATTATCACAGGAAGCTCCACCTCTCCAAGAGCATACCTCTTGGAGCCATCAAAAGCCCTGACCACCATATTTCTTGGTCGGAGAGCTATTCCATCATATTCGAGCTTGACAAGAGCTTTCTTCGGTAAGACATTGAGTGAAGACTCAGTGTCCCCAAGAACATGAGAGAGTACAGTCCCTTTGCACTCCAGGGTGATGTGCAAAGCCTTGTTGTGGTGACGTCCTTCTGTTGTCAAACCAGCATTGGTGAAACCTAGCCCATGGCTAGTATTGACATTAGACACCACTGTCTCAAACCGATTCACTGTGATCTCTTCTGGCACGTAGGCAGCGTACAGAACTTTGAGTAGTGCTTCCCGATGAGCTTCGGAACACAACAGCAGGGATAAGATGGAGATCTTAGAAGGAGTTTGGTGGAGCTGATCCACAACTTTGTAGTCACTTCTTTTAATTATCCTCATAAATTCATCCACATCCTGATCAAAGGATGATTTATGAGTCTCTTTTGGTGCAGATTCTTCAGGTATCACACTTTTTCCTTTGGCTTTGGCAGCAGCCTCTGCCTCAGTATTAGTTCTCAGAGCTTGTGACGCAAAGAGACGTCCGCTTCGGGTGAAGCCTCCGCCTCCCCCGATATTATCCACTTGTGGGGCGAGAACTGAAGAATCAAGAAGGACTTTTTCTCCGTTGCAGTAAAGGTCTGCACCATAATGCCATGGTACAACATTGTCTTTATCATATGGAATAGGCTCGGGCACCGTGATGGTGACTGGGCTTACTGCAGCAGAGGTTGGAACCGTTATTGTTTGTGGATCATAGAAGATGGTGACAGGACTTCTGGTGGATGTTGGTGGTGATTGATTGAAGCTTGATTGTTGTTGAAACTGTTGCTGAGATTGTTGTTGATAATTGTTGGAATCCGGGACCGTTGCAGGGTCATAATAGATAGTAATTGTGGAGACGTCGTTGTTGGTGGTTGTTGAAGTTGTAGAAGCAGGTGCAAATGAACTGTTTTTTGTTGAAGTAATGGAAGAAGTGGTTGTTGTAGTTGTAGACGAGTCAGTGGGAACAATTGTTGTTGCAGTTGTAAAAAAATCATTTGTTGTGGTAAAAGGAGTTGCTGGTGTTGTAGAAGCGGTTGTGGTTATTTGCATAATGCCCTCTTTGATCAAGCTATTGGTGCCATCCCTCAATCTTTCACACCCGTTCACGGAAACCTTGAAAGATTCACAACAGGCCTCACAACCTGAAAACACTTGGCATTTCAAAAGTTGGGCTTTAACCTCTGCCAGAGGTGTCTGAATACTTGCAGTATATTCAATTGAAATCATGGGTGAACCTTCTTCTATAGCATTAATCTTGGGCCCATTGTGACTTGGCATAGGATTTTTCATCACATTGGGGGGTGGTGCAAAGTTCAGGGCCTTTGAATCTACCAGATCCTGGACCTTCATATGTAGAGCCCTGCATTTTTCCGTGGAGTGACCAGGTGCATTAGAATGAAAAGCACACCTGGCGTTGACATCGTAATTTCTCGGAAGGTTCTGAGGATCAGGTGGAGCCAATGTCCTCAACTCAACAAGATTGAGCTTTAGGAGTTGTGTCAGCAATGTGGCATATGGCATTGGTATAGGGTCAATCACCCTGTTGATCCGAGATGGTCGTTGTTGAAAAGGGCGTTGTTGTTGATTGTTGTTATTTTTGTTGTAGGATCTCTGTTGAGGGAACTGTGGCTGTTGAGGAAAGTGATGTGGTTATTGAGTATGCTGAGGAGGTGGAGTAAGAATAGTGACGACAGCAACCGATCTGGGTAGATATTGGGGTCTTCCTCTTCCCACATTTACAGAATATGTTTCTCCAGATCTACGGGGCCCAGCAAATGGTTTCCTTGTACTGCTTGAACTGGCACCATTTTCGAAAATCTTTCCCATCTTTAGTAAGCTCTCAATTCTTTCCCCAGCTATCACCACGTCTGCAAAGCTGGTGGAAGAAAATGCAACCAATCTGTCAATATAGGTACCCTGGAGAGTATTCATGAACATATCTGCCATCTCCCTCTCTGATATCGGGGGTTGAACAGCAGCAGCTAGTTGCCTCCACCTGTAGGAATACTCTCTAAAGCTTTCACGGGAAGACTATGACATTCCCATCAGAAGGGTTCTGTTTGGAGCCATGTCCAGATTATACTGATATTGACGGATGAAAGCTTCTGCCAAGTCTTTCCAATTTCTAACTGTGGCTCTGGTCAAACGGGAGTACCACTCTCGGGATGCCCCTGTCAAGCTATCCTCAAAGTAAAACATCCACAGTTTCTCATCCATGGTGTAAGCTTTCAATCTCCCCAGGAAAGACTGAAGATGGGTACGTGGGCAGGATGTGTCATTGTATCTTTCAAAACAAGGAGGTTTGAATTTGTGAGGAATTCTAACCCCCTCCACCAATCCCATGTCCATGACATCAAAACCCAGAATGTTTTGGGATTCAAGAGACCTTAGCTTCTCTGCAATTTCATCTAACCGACGATCGTAAACTTCGTCTCCAACCCCAACCACAATAAACTGTTCTTCTTGAGGGTCTTCCTGCAAAGCCCTCCCTCTAGTGTTACCTTGGGTGTTCCTTATAGCGTTGATGTCTGGGTTCAGATGAGGTCCAAACTCTGGTGGATCAGTACGAGGTTGTACGTGATCGTTGTTACTGGTACCCCCTGTACCTGGATGGTTTTCCTCAGGAGTTTGTTGCTCGACTAACTCTCTCAGTCTCTCCTGGCTCTGAGCTAAACCAATCATCACTGCCATAAATTGATTCATTTGGGCACTCATCTCTGTCCTTTCATTAGCCATTTGGGTCCTCACATCAGTCAAGTCTTGTTGAACCTGATCCATTTGTAATCCCGGAAGGTTGTTTCTTGTCGGATACCGGTGCACTCTATTGACGGGGAACACTCTTCTACGAGCAATGTTTCCTGAAATCACAACAAAGTGAGAAACAATAAAAACAAAAACCTACAAAACAAAGAAATAATGTTAGTATGCAATGCAGGATGCCTATTTGTCTTCCAAGGGTATCCGGTTTGGTTCTTTGGTTTTGACCTTCCAGACCTCGAGGAAATGATGATGTTGCAGAGAGATAAAGCCCATGAAATAATACAAACCATATATTACAAAAATGTGAGGATACATAGTTTGATTACACTAAAGTTCCCATGGTGGGTCAAAATAATACAATAAAATAAAAAATTACAGACAAAAGAGAAGTACAAGTACAAGGAAATCAAACATTCAGTCCAAAGTCATCCTCCCTGACTTCCTTCAGGAGAGCCTCAGTCACTGGGTGCTCTGTAATGGTCCTGATGAGGAGGTTCCTGGTGGTAATGGCACTGGTCAACTTCTTGTGCTTATCCTGATCCTTTGACCTCTTCAACCCCTCCTGGAGCTTCAACTCAGAGATCTCCTTTTGTGCTGCTAACAAGGTTGCCTGATTCTTCTTCTCACTAGCCTCCACATGCTCTATCTTAGTTTGTGTTCTTTGATCTTCCTGTGCACGGGCCTCAGTGATCCTGATCCACCTAGCATGGCTCTCCTCTAAATAATGCTCAGCTCTGGCCTTCTGAGTTTTAGCTTCCTTGCAAGCATTCTTCAGCACTGACTCTCCTGCTCTAAATTTTCTGATGTAGTCATCCGTCTTCTCAATCTTGGTCAAGTGCTCAATCCGGAGCCTCTCTAACCTTTCATTATCTAGATGACTGTCATTCCTCTCCCAGAGGGTCTTCTTCAAAACTTCAGAGAGTTGAGTATTCCTTTCCTTTAACTTCTCAAACTCCTCCAAGCTGACAGTAGCTGCAGGCTGCACTGCTGATGGTCCAGGTACATCCTCTAGAGTGAATGGCATACGGGTGATCTGTCCCCTGATACGAGACCAATCAAGATACTGAGTTGAAGCAATGTTGTTGCACTTGCCAAGGATAGTTGTCCCCTTAGTCTGAATGTTGTCCCAGGCCCAGGCTGCCTGTCTGACAATGGCAAGGTTGTGTTGGATGTCACGATACAGGGTTTCTGCCAAATCTTGTCCTCTTGGGGGATGTAGCAACGCATACCCTAATTGCCTCTTGAAAAGAAAAAGGGTTGTAGTTGATGCAACCTTTTACTCCAATCAAAGGTATATTGGGGTATTGCCCACAGCTAGTAATGATATCTTTGCCCTTGGTGCTCTGAGTGCACCATCTGATGTCTTATGATATAAGGGCAATCAATCTCTTAGCCCAGTTCCTTGGCTGGTGAGGGTTCAGGAAAGTGTCTGACTTTAGCAAGTGCCTTAATAACCAACAGTAGAAGAGGGGTGCACATCATCTGACCAATCTTCCCATTTGCTTCTCATTCCTTTGGTGCACTGAGTAGTAGAAGTCTCCAAGCAAGGTAGGGACTGGATTCCTTAGTAAGAACAAGTGAATAGCATTCTTGATTACAAACTTTGGCTCGTCTGCAAACAAGATAACTCCATATATGCTGAGATCCAGGAGAGCACAAACAGTCTCCCACTTCCCTACTGCAGCATGCAGGGTGGCCTGGGAGATCAAGGAGTCTAAGTGAAGGCCTGGGATTCCAGCCTTGGTGGTCATTCCCTGATCAATGAGGGTAGGCTCCAGGTGCTGGGCCTTAGCTATATATTCATTCTTGGGAGTAACCATCTCAGGGTTGAAAGGAATCCCCCTCCTGATGGGGACACCTAACAACATGGAAAATTCTTCTAGCAAAGGTCCCAACTGAAAATCAGGGAATGTGAAACATCTGAGAGGAGGATCATAAAACTACAAGCAAGTGTGGATCATACTCTTCTAGGATGCATCCAGGTCCATGATCATGTCCAATATGCCTCCATAATGTTCCCTGAATAATGGGACATGATCAGGAGTAATGAGAGACTGAATATGTTTGATGCCTGTCAGAGTGGGCTCAAAGAAATGGTAGGTGACATTGCTCTTCCTGGAAGTGTCCATGCTGACAATGGATACTGGTGAAGAAGACTGAGAGTAACTGCTGATAAAGGCCACTGAAAAAGATGTTGAAGAAGAGTCTCTGATGAAGACAACTGGTGGAGAGAACTGATGAAGACAAACTGATGAAGGTGCTAGAGAAGAATCTCTGATGAAGATAACTGGAGGAATCTGAGCAGCAGAACAGGTCAAAACCAAACCAAAGATAAAAAGTTGGATACCCTGTAAAACAAATAGGCAAATGTTAAATGATGCAAAATGATGTATGAAAATGATATTCAAAGGGTTTGTGGTCAAGTGTTGGATCTGTTATCTGCCTTGATAGGGTCCATGTGTGTTCATAAGTCCGGATGGAGGCTTAGAAAACCAGTAACCAGGTGGGGGACTCAAATAAAGAGTCACAAGTCCAGGGTTTCACAAGAACTGTCCAAAATGATACAACCTTAAAACAAAACTAGTAACAAAGGTATGATGAGGCCAAGGGTTCCTGCAAACCTGTAAACATCCCAACCCCCTCACATGTAATGTTCTAGAACAAGGATCCTCAGACTTGGATCAGTTATGAGAAGTGTAAACACTTCTAACCCGGAGGTACAATGTTTACAATAATCATAAAGGTTCCTCCTCTAATTCACCCCAGATGCTGAAGGTCATAAAAGGTCATTCAGACTTAGCAGGCTTCCCAGATAGCCCTAGTACTACAAGAAATTCGTAGCATAGAGTTCTCAAAAAGAAACCCATGTCTGAACCGTGTTTCATATTCCCGAACCAGACCAAAATGGAATGGGAAAGAATATGAATTCACTTTATCCTATGTGTCACTCAGGTCCCCGGTATGGAACCTTAATCACTCAAAAATCCCTCCCACCAAGGTAAGCACAGATCCAGCATAGATGGTATGATAATAACAGTATGGAATGCATAAGACTGTAAGTGAAAGTAATAAATAAAACTATACAGAAAGCAATAAATAAAGCAATAAATAAATAAGCACAAGTAGCACATAACACCCCTGTAAACACAAATCAAACAAGCGCTATGAGGAACCCACAAAAAGAACCAGAAGCCCTGGTTGCAAGATAGGTCCCCAGCAGAGTCGCCAAGCTGTCGCTCCCCCGAAAAGACACAGGGTCAAATAGGGTACAGACGCGAACGGTCGGCGAAAAGAGAAAATGAAGGTGAAGTGAATAGAATCGCCAGCTAGGCATTTTTATCCCGAAGGAAAGGTAATGTTGCATAAACCTAGAAAAAAGATGGATAAGACGGTTGCGAACCAGAGAAACTGAGAAAGGGGGTTGGTTACAACCTATGAAGGTATTAGCACCCAGATTGTCCATGGTACTCGACGGGATCCACGCTTAAAAGATTGTGTTAAAAGGGGTAGGTGTATGTGTTATCTGTGTGCAAAAGCTGGAAAAGAAAGTACAAGTGTCAGTGCAAAAGGTGAATGCTCAGGAATGAGGCTTAAAAGAGAATGCTGAAAGAGGGGGAAGACACATAGACTTTTGTTTGATAACTGTTAAGTTATGCCTACGTATCCTTGCGTTCAATGAGGAAGTCAGAACACCGTAGTTCAACTCAAAGAGACTGAAAGATGAATTGACTGTGAACTGCTTGCTTGTCTATGCTCAAGTGTATGACTCGTCTGGCTCGAGTGCTAACGGTCTTGCATTAGACGGAAGAAGCAAATTCTCGCTTATAGAATCAGTATGATGAGAAAAGAATCCCGAAGGATACGATTATTTTTTGTTTTTTGGGTTTTCAGTTTTGCTATTGTTTTTGGTGTTTTGCATAAGTTAGTGAGCTTAAGCCTACATCAAGGGCTTGCAAAGTCATTATATCCTCCCTGTTTAGGGATAATGAGAATACTTAAGTATGAGATAAGCATCTCAACTTAATTGCCATGATGATGTAGGATTAAGATCCATAACCTACTTGTGATTAATTAGATGTTTTTGGGTTTTTGTTTTGTGTTAAGTAATGAGTTTAATCTCTAATCACAGATTAGTGAACTCATTACACCATCCTAATAGAAGGATAATAGATGAGAACACTTAAGCTGTGGAAGATACCTCAACTTAATCCATGGTTAGGGATTAAATTCATTATATAGCAAGCCTTTATTAGGTGGATTTTAATTAAAAGATGAGATTAAGAAGTGAATTTTATGGTTTGTAAGACAACTTGAGGGGGACTTGTCCATTAAACACTAGGGTTAGTCCTTCTTAACCATAAAGGAAGAATTAGAACCCTAATGTAAGGCCCAAGTTACAAGATGAAGTCTTAGTGATTATTAATATGATTGAGGTTTAAACAAATTAAAGGCTTAACACTTAGGATTAAAGTTATACACTCCATCCTAATAGAAGGATGCAGGCATAACCCTAATTCCAAAGTCCTAAAACTTTAAGAGTTTAGTCTCTGATTATTGAGATGAGAAGAGAGACTCAAGGATACTCAAAGGTAACAACTAAGGGGGACTAATCAAAACCCTAATTATTATCATGCATGGATGTTCCTATGGTTTGTAAGGCTTAAGATAGATCTTCAAGGAAGCCACCAATGGAAGAAGCAGATGAAAAGAGAAGAAAGGAGGATTAGGTTACTTACTTAATTTAAGAAGATAAGTAAACCTAAGAGAAAGAAAAGAAAGGAAGAGGCATAAGTGAATGAAATTCACTTCAAAGGCAAGTATAATTTACAAAAATAAGAGAGAAAGAGAAGTTAGATGTGGATGCACATCCACACCTTAAACAACTTACCATAAGCCCCTGAAATGTTAGTTGAGCATATAAAGAAAGAAATGAAATGCAAATAACAAGAAAAGGTTACAAGACCAAAGTCAGAAGTGCATATGCAATGCAAATGAGTTATGAGATGATGCAAAGTCACACATGATGCATATGTATGATCATACAAGAGATGGATGCAAATGAAGGCAAGTTAGAAGCTTGAAAACACATGTATGTTCATGAAATGTTATGAATTCAAAGCATACCAAATGGATGAATAAATGATCAAGCTATGTTCTAACATGTCCTATGGTGTCTAAGATGGCATACAAATGCTTGAGATGGCATGTCAAGTTCGGGTATTGATGCTTATGCAAAGGTGAATGCAAGTAGACATGAGAAATTAGGGTTTTATGAATGTATGAGATGCACATGACCAAAACAGAAGCAATGCACAAGATAAAAAATTGAAAATGCACTCAAAGGAACCCTAAACCTATACTAGGTTACCATCCAAAGGGGGAGGTCAGAAACTAAACCTAGAAGAAGTTATGGATTTTCTAAGTTTGTTAGGGTTTTTGGGTGATCTTCAATGTAAAATTCCAAACAAATTGAAAAAGCAAGATAAAAATGAAACACAAATGTTTTTAGATGCTAAAGGACATGTACAAAGCAAGGCAAAAAGAATCTTTCACAAACTCAACTTAGGTTTAGGGTTATCAATTTTTGAAGCTAGGGTTAGAAAATGGACATTTTTAAGAACCCTAATTCATTGAAAAATCTCAAAGTATGATCAAAATCAAAAAGAATTTTATAAGGTGAGTTTGTAAATGTTTCTAAATGTCTTAGAATGCTCTCTGGTTTTTTTTGGGGATTTTTAAATACCTAAATGTATTTTTAATTAATTAAAATGAATTAATTAATTAAATAAAACATTTAAATGATTTAAAAATACTTTTTTAATTCAAAAAATAAAAATAAAAATATTTTTGGTTTCTGAAAATTAATAAAAGTCATGACAAATGTTTTTAGATTTTTTAAATGATTTTTGCTATTTTAAAATAAATAAACAAGAGAAAATAGAAATAAATAAAAATAAAATGAAAAGTATGCAAGATCAAGGGTTGTGGTTCAAAGTTGGCTGGATCAAGGGTGTACAGGAAAAGTCAGCTTAACTTGAAGTCAGCTTAATCAAGGGTCCGGGTTCAAAATTGTGAAACGTGCGTAATCCAATGGTTGAAGTTCAAACCTAGCTATTTAATTTTAATTAATTTAATTAATCAGAATTAATGACTAATGACCTAATTTGGACCGCTCATACGCGCGTGAGAAACTTCATCCAATGGCCCAGATTCAAACTTAGCCCTAATCAAGATTAAACCCTAAACACTTTCAGACGACCGGAACAGTGGTTCCGGTCGTCTTCTCCGATCAACCAAAATCCTATCTCTCTCCCTAAGCCTCTAAAACTCAATCTCTCTGCCCAGAAATGATCCCCATACACCATACATTAAGAATCACCAAACAAACAACATTTAAAACACATCAAAAGTGAGAATCGAATCAAAACAGTTCTAGGTCAAAAAATTTCAGAACATGAATACATACTCATTTCTCAACCATTTTCAAAACAAAACACATCAGCCTGATCAGTGAAGCATAAAGAATCATTTAGGAACTTAAAAATGCATTTCTGGAAAAAAATGTTCTTGAGGTTACCTGAGTTGGAGCTTTTCAGTTAGCTACTTTCTGACCCCTTCTTTGGTGCAAACTAGCTCCCTTGAGTCCCTTGAGGATGTTGAGAAGCTTAGAACAAGTTTTTGTTGGCTGCTTTGAAGGTTCCAGTTCAGAGCATGTCAGAATCGTGATTTTGTTTCAAGGGGTTTCAGGCTTATGTAAGGGGTGGGAAATTATCTATGAGTTATATGGAGATGATTGGTGAAAGAATTTTGAAGTTTGGCTGGGTGGTTTGAGAGTTTCGAAGAGATGAAGTTCTTGAGGGATTTTTGGCAATCTGAGCTATGGGATGATTCAGGCTTGTGTGTTGTGTGTTTTGTGATTCATAAGGTTTGTATAAGCCAATGAGAATGCTCAGAGAAGTGGTTGTGGCACAGGCTGATTGGTATGGGAGGTTTTGCAAAAATGTCAAGGTTGGTGTACCTCAAGCATGGGCACGAGTCAGAGCTGTATTTGGGCATGTCTGGCCTCAGGTGAGTTTATGGAGAGCCCTTGGATTGAAATTGATGAGCTGGAACACTTGATGCTAGGGTTTACAAGGTTTTTGCATATTTTCCCTTTTTGATGTTTCTTGTGTTTCAAGGCATGAAATGACCTAATTCTTGGGCCAATTATGAGTCTTTGATGTTGTTTGATCATGTTATGGCATATTTGGGCACTTTAGAAGTCATTTGAGGCCTTGGCAAGTGGTTTTGCAAAAATCCCTCTTTGGTGCACTTTTGAAAATTATAGGATTTTTGCCAACTTTGAAGGATCATAACTTGAGTTCTATAATGAATTAGAAGGAGTTCTTGTACTTTTTGAAAATGGGAAGATCCATCCTACAACTTTCATGTTTGAGTAATTTTCATTTGAAGCTTTTTTGGATCAAAAAGAGGTGGTTGAAAAACTTTCCCAAAATGGAAAGTTTCCATTACAAGTCATTTCCATTTTTGGCAACTTTGCAAATGGCTCAAAATTCTTCAATCTTGTGAACTTCCAACCTCTTCTAAGATCAAATAAAGATCATATAACTTCAATTTGATGAAAATACCCATTTGGTTCCATTGTTGGGGGCCTCACATGCCCTGATTTTGACTTAACTTGCTCAAGAAGTTACCTAGTGAACAAATGACTTCCACAATGAATTTCTTCATCAAAATTGGTACACATGATCCTTATAACATATTAAGAACATTAGAAACAAGAATGGCCCAAAAATTTGGAGTTGAGGCCTCTGAAACCAAAACCCTAATTTTGGTCATCTGTGTAGTGAAAACCCTAGCTCTGCTTCCATGCCTTGCCAGTTCTTGTGATCTCTTGACTTCCATGAACTTTGAGGGACACAATATGATGATAGAACACACATGGACCCTATTGGAATGCTTTAAGACCTTTGGGGAGGCTCAGATGGAATCTTGGATTGCTCAGATCACAAACCCTAGATGTAGATGAAATTAAATTATGCAGATGAAACAAATATGCAATGTGAGATGGTATGCTTATGCTAATGCAAACATGAAAGATCACAAGCCATGGTGTGATATGAGTGATGGCAAATTTGGGGTGTTTACACTGAGGCCTAATTCTTATTTTCGAATATCGATTAGAGTGAATTAATATTCATTAATTTAAATCTATCTTCAAGTGAATTGTTAAATTGATGAGAGGTTCTTTGGATTAGTGATATGTTTTTCAATATTGAATCTATCCATTAGAGGTGATTTATCTTAAAGATGGAAGGACCTCATAAGTGCATTTCAATTTGGTTCTTCTCCATCCCACTCCCTCTAATTCTCCTTTTTATTTTTTATCAATGAAAGTCTTATGGATTGTGGGATTCCTTTGTTAAATTCACACTACAAGAAAAAAATGATATTACGACACTTGAGTTGCGACAGTTATCACAAAACTGTCCTTATTCTTAAATTGCGACAGTTGTCACGACAGTTAGGGTTAACTGTCGCAGATTTTCTTTTTGTGCCACATTGTTTCCGGGTGACAACCTATATGTTGTTCATCTAACATGCATTAGCACAAATAATAGTTACCTTAATTGATATTGACTGGCCTTGTTGTAGGGTGACTTCTATATAAATTACTTGGCGATTGCTTAACATAGAGCTACATTTGTCCCTCCATGTCCTTATCTGCATTTGTACTTTCATGGCCCAAACTTTGATTGGTTGCGCAAGCTCAAGAATGGTTGATCTTTGTGCTAAGTTTATAATTCTCAAACTTGTTGTTGTAGAGGATATGATTCTATCAATCTGCTGACAAGTTTTGTTAATCAATGACTTGAGTACATAGGTCAACCATGTATTGCAAAATGCGAGACAAAATTTGTTTGTCGCTTTGAGACTTTTAGCATTGTTACTTTTGTAGATGATTAAGTTCACTATATTATTATGTATAATATTATATTGATTTTACTTCCCTTCTTGCTCCCTATCCTTTTTATTTCATCTCTTGATCCCTTCTCTTCTTTATTTTTATTATGCTTTATATCATCCATTATCATGTTTATGTTTAAGTCATTATATCTTGTGCTTTTCTTTTCTTTTTGTCCATTTGGACACCAAAAACATTAATAAAGGCCTAAAGACTTTAAAAGACTTGTTATTAATTGTAGACTATGGTTACTATCCCTTGCTTTTAGAGGATTTCTACATCTTGGACCTAGCAATGGACTTAGTACAAGGATCTTATCCCCTTGCTTGATTATGAAGTGGTTATGCTAGCTTTTATTTGGATCATTATTTGCTCAAGAGGATGTAATTCTTTTACTTATGCTTTGAGGTGTCATCAAGTGGTTAGATCGTTCCTCCCTTATCTCTTTTCTTTATTTTTAGGGTAGTCTCTTCATCTCCTCTCATTCTTTATTGATAACGAGAAAACGCATCGATTATATTGCTAGGTTTCATTAACGTTTTATCGCATAATCACCGTTTTAACACTCGATTTCTCGAGTTTTTCTTACCATTTTGCAGGTACATCATTATATGGAGCTAAATCATGAATTAAGAGAAAAAGGAACAAAATCAATCATAAAAAGATGAAGAAATGAAGAAGCCTGCAAAACTGCATTTTTTGCAGCAGCCACGATCGTCAAAAGGGTGTCACGACCGTGACACCCCAAAATGAGCCATCACGACCGTAAGAGAGTTGTCACGACCGTGACACTAAAAAGCCACATGACACGAACGTGAAGACCTTGTCACGACCGTGACAAGGATAAAATTAGGTTTTTGACTCAGACTACGTCAAAGCACTACGTGAAGATTTTTCCTCCTATTTTGTTGCCACGTACCTACATTCTCTCCACCAATTCAGCAAGGTCTAAGCAACAAAGGTCCAAAAATTCAGCCCATTAAGGATTCTATAAATAGTACAAGTTCTATGAACAATGTACAGAGCATTTATTATTCAATTTTCTGCGGAAGCTCTGCCGAACTGTTTTACGACCCTTTCTATTTCTGCATTATTTTTAGTTTTCTGTTTCGTTCTTATTGTATCCAAACCCGCCATATAACAATTTCCAACATCAGGAAATTTTTATACATTTATTTTTTTTCTAAACCTTCAGCCTTTGTTATTTTCGATTCCGCCAACTCCAAGCTTTCCGGTCTGTGGAAGAAGGAGTCTGCTCTAATATTTGTTAACCAGGTTTTTCATTATATTGCAATTTAATTATTTATAATGTTTATTTATTTTTCTGCCATGAGTATTTTATTATTTAATTTTCTGTCTCTGTCTGGTTCAACATCGATGAGTAGCTAAACACCTTAGGGCGGTATGTAGTTAGAACAAACTTAACCGGTAAAATATAACCATAGGCTAAAAATAATTAATCATTTAACATTCTGGCTGATACTTTTTAATTGAAATAGACCTTTTCGTTACGAGAGTAAGAAAAGAGTATTAGGTTAGGTCAAGACCACGAGAGTGTGAGATTTTAACCAGATAGCTAAAGTTAGGCATTTAAATTAAACACAGCGAGAGCGCTTTAAAATAAATTAGAATTACTTAGTTTCCAAAAATTACCTCTAAACACTTATGGGCTAGCGAGAGCAGGCATAGGGCTTTAGGGATAAGATCTGATATAAGACCACGAGAGTGTGAGTTGAGGGTATTTAAACTGGTAATCTCTACCGAATAGATTAAGTAAACACCTTTATAAGCCTAGGTTAGATTGACCCACCTAAGTTAGTATAATTACATACCGACCGCCTTAGTATTATTTTATTAAAACTTAAATTTAATTCCGCCTTTAATAGTCTTAAAAATCAACAAAAAATCGTGACAACCATTCGCCTTAGCTAAACTAGAAGTTCATCTAGCACTAAGTAACCATAGAATCCCTGTGGATCGATAATCTTAAATATTACTTCGATAGGCTGTGCACTTGCAGTTAAGATACCGCTAGACGCATAATTAGACACGTCTTTAGCCCATCAAGTTTTTGGCGCCGTTGCCGGGGATTCCTTAATTTAGTTACTAGTGCATTTAGGTAGCATTGTCTAGACTAAGGTATCAACTATTTAATTTAATTTAATTTCCGAGTGTATGCCAAGTACTCGCTCTAAAAGCGAAGACTTGCAACCTCTAATCCCTGAATCGGAACGCTTCTTACACGTAAGAAGACGTATATTCGATTACGAAAATAATTACAATATTCCAGATCTTCAATTAGATTCGCCTAAACCAGTCGTAACATCAAAGGACGCAGAGATGGCTGAAGAACAGAATCATCCACTCAAGTATTACGCCAATCCTTCGCAAGCTGAACCGCATTCAAGCATTGCAGCGCCGGCTATCAACCGAAATGATTTCGAACTAAAACCTTCGTTGATATCAGCCGTGCAACAAAATCAATTCGCCGGTAATTCTACCGAGGATCCGAATCTTCATCTTTCGATCTTTGTGAAATATGCAGATACCGTAAAAGCCAATGGAGTTACCCAAGAAGCTATTAGACTACGTTTATTTCCTTTTTCGCTTCGACACAGAGCAAGAGCTTGGCTTCAATCTCTGCCTTCGAACTCAGTAACTACGTGGGAGGAACTTAAGAGAGTTTTCTTGAATAGGTATTTTCCACCTAGCAAGACAGCTATGCTGAGAGCTCAGATCAACGGATTTAAGCAAAGAGAAAGTGAATCATTATTCGAAGCTTGGGAATGCTATAAAGATTTGCTGAGACTTTGCCCACATCATGGATTAATAGAATGGATGGTCATCCATACCTTCTATAATGGACTCTTGTACAATATAAGAATGACAATTGACGCTGCCGCGGGCGGTGCATTGATGGACAAAGAATATAATGATGCCTATGCACTTATCGAAAGTATGGCTCAAAATCATTACCTTTGGGGAAGCGAGAGAGTCGCAACTGAGAAACCAACAAAGGGAGGTATGTACGAAGTAAGTAGTATGGACCAAGTCAATGCGAAGTTTGACCAACTAAGCCAAAAGATCGATAACTTGGCCATAACACCAACAGCCACCGTGGCTGCAGTAACACCTAACTGTGAGTTATGTGGAGTCCCAGGACACGAAGTTTCTGATTGTCAACTATTGACAGGAACTCCCACTGATCAAGTGAATTATGCTCAAGGAAACCCTTACTCAAACACATACAACCCAGGTTGGAAGAATCATCCGAACTTCTCATATAAGAATAACAATGCTTTATACGCACCAGGTCAAGCACCAGCTACATCACCAGGATATCAAAAGACTGCTCCTAATATCCCTAGAAAATCGAACCTTGAATTGATGATGGAGAACTTTATAGCTAACCAATCTCAAACAAACAAGGACTTCTTAAACCAAAACATTCACACTAGTGAGCAGATTAAACAATTAGTGAGCAAAGTAGATGCATTAGCTACACATAACAAAATGCTGGAATCTCAGATTTCACAAATAGCTCAACAACAAGCACCTACTGCTGCACCAGCTGGAGTATTCCCTGGACAACCTCAACCTAATCCGAAAGGACATGCTAACGCTGTAATATTAAGAAGTGGCAAGGAACTTGACGGACCTACCGATCCAAGACTTGACAATCCAACCATGTACCAAAAACCGGATAAACCGACTGAAGTGGTGAATGATCCAGAAGAAAAGGAAGATGATAATCAAGAGGTAGTGGAGAAAGAACAACCTTATGTGCCTCCACCACCCTATAAACCACCAATTCCGTACCCTCAAAGATTAATAAATTCCAAGACGACGGGTCAATTTAAGAAATTTGTCGAACTTCTGAAATAGTTGAATATTACTATTCCGTTTACAGAAGCAATTACCCAAATACCCTCGTATGCTAAGTTTTTAAAAGAAATCTTATCCAATAAGAAAAAGATAGAGGATAACGGAACAGTTACACTTACTGCCGAGTGTAGCGCCATAATTCAGAATAAAATGCCTCCTAAGCTAAAAGATCCAGGAAGTTTCTCTATACCCTGTGTAATAGGAAAATTCGTCATTGACAAAGCTCTATGTGATTTAGGAGCCAGTATCAGTGTTATGCCCTTAACGATTTGCAAAAGGCTAGACATGGGAGACCTAAGACCAACTAAAATGTCTGTTCAACTAGCCGATCGCTCTGTTAAATATCCTGTAGGCATACTCGAAAACGTCCCAGTACGTATAGGACAATTCTACATCCCTACTGATTTTATAATCATGGACATCTCTGAAGACTCCACTACACCTATCATACTAGGAAGACCATTCTTAGCTACCGCCGGAGCTATAATAGACGTAAAAAGAGAAAAGCTAACCTTTGAAGTAGGTGAAGAGAAAGTTGAATTTATTTTAACACAATTCTTACAATCACCAGCTATAGAGGATACATGCTATCTATTGGACGTAATTGACGAATGTGTAAGAGAAATGGAACTGAAAGAGACCACTTATTCTGAAATAATGAAAATTCAAATCCCTCCGATTTTCGAAGATGATAATTGGCATAAACCGTATCAGGATGATAGTCTAAGCGAAAGTTTAGCACTTACACCGAATCCCATGCCAAGTAAAGATAAACCTACATTAGGATTAAAAACTTTACCTCATAACCTAAGGTACGAATTCTTAGACGTTGAATGTAAAAGACCAGTTATAATAAATTCCAGTTTAGGAACTATAGAAACAAAGAAACTTTTAGATGTCTTGAAGAAATATCCAACTGCATTAGGATATAACATATCTGATCTCAAAGGAATATGTCCTTCAGTTTGTATGCATCGTATTCTGCTAGAAGAAGATTGCAGAACCTCCAGAGAATCTCAAAGAAGAATTAACCCAACCCTTAGCACTGTAGTAAAAGAAGAAGTTAAGAAATTATTAGATGCCGGAATAATATATCCAATCTCTGATAGTGAATGGGTTAGTCCAATACATGTAGTGCCAAAGAAAGGAGGTATCACTGTTGTGAAAAACGCTCAAGGAGAATCGATATCGCAAAGAGTAGTGACAGGATATAGAGTGTGCATAGATTATCGTAAACTAAACAAAGCCACTCGAAAAGATCATTTCCCACTACCTTTCATAGATCAAATGTTAGAACGATTAGCCAAGCATTCTTACTTCTGTTATCTTGACGGTTACTCAGGATTTTTCCAAATCCCTATCCATCCAGATGATCAAGAGAAGACTACATTCACATGCCCTTATGGAACGTTCGCTTACAGACGAATGCCCTTTGGATTATGCAACGCTCCTGCAACCTTTCAAAGATGTATGATGTCAATCTTCGCAGATTTTATAGACAACATCATGGAAGTGTTCATGGACGACTTCTCTGTATGCGGGCAAAGTTTTGAAGGATGCTTATCGAACTTAGAAATGGTGTTAGAAAGATGTGTAAAAGTAAACCTCGTGCTTAACTGGGAGAAATGTCATTTTATGGTCAACGAAGGAATCGTATTAGGTCATGTAATATCCGACAAGGGAATTGAAGTTGATAAAGCTAAGATTGAAGTAATAAAAGATATTCAACCCCCTAAAACCGTTCGAGAAATACAAAGCTTTTTAGGACACGCCGGTTTTTACCGACGATTCATCAAAGATTTCTCGAAAATCACTAAACCTCTTACTGGTTTATTAATGAAAGACGCTGAGTTCATATTCAATGAAGATTGTCTTAAAGCATTCGAAACTCTAAAAACAGCCCTCATCACCGCACCAATCATGCAACCCCCTGACTGGAGATTACCTTTTGAAATCATGTGCGATGCGAGTGACTATGCTGTAGGCGCAGTTCTAGGCCAGAGAAAGGAAAAGAAACTTCATGCGATTTACTATGCCAGTAGAACCTTGGATTCTGCCCAGATGAACTATGCCACTACCGAAAAAGAATTGTTAGCAGTTGTCTTTGCGCTTGACAAATTCCGTTCTTACCTAGTTGGAGCGAAAATAATCATTTACACAGACCATGCTGCTATCCGATATTTATTAACTAAGAAAGATGCTAAACCAAGACTCTTAAGATGGATTTTACTCTTACAAGAGTTTGATCTAGAAATAAAAGATAAGAAAGGTACTGAGAACGTCGTAGCAGACCATTTATCTAGAATAAAAGGTATTAAACCCGAACAAGTGCCGATTAACGATGATTTTCCGTATGAACAGCTGATAGCACAACTAGGAAGCGACCTAGCTCAGTTATATATAAATGAACCAGAATCCGTGGAAACAATCCAGACAACTGTAGGACTGCCATGGTACGCTGACATTGTCAACTACCTAGCCGCAGGAGCTCTTCCACCCGATCTAACCTATCAGCAGAAAAAGAAATTCTTTCATAATCTGAAACATTACTATTGGGATGAACCATTATTGTTCAAAAGAGGACCAGATGGAATCTTTCGCCGATGTATTCCCGAAGAAGAAATAGAAGATGTCATTGCTCAATGCCATTCATCTCCTTATGGTGGACATGCAAGCACTTCCAAGACTTGTGCAAAAATCTTGCAAGCAGGCTTATTCTGGCCTAATCTATGGAAGGATGTCCACATCGCTGTTATAAATTGTGATCGGTGTCAACGCACTGGCAATATTTCAAGAAGAGATGAAATGCCTCAAAAAGGAATATTAGAAGTAGAAATCTTTGACGTTTGGGGAATAGATTTCATGGGACCATTTCCATCATCTTTCGGTAATAATTACATACTCGTAGCTGTTGATTATGTTTCGAAATGGATTGAAGCTATAGCTTCTCCTACAAACGATACACGAGTAGTAATAAAGCTTTTCAAAAATATAATCTTTCCCAGATTTGGTGTGCCTAGACTCGTCATAAGTGACGGTGGCTCGCACTTCATTTCAAAAATCTTTGACAAATTACTATCTAAATATGGAGTAAGACACCGTGTGGCTACACCATATCACCCACAAACAAGTGGACAAGTCGAAGTCTCAAATAGAGAAATTAAACAAATCTTAGAAAAGACTGTCGCCATATCTCAGAAAGATTGGTCATCTAAACTTAATGAAGCTTTATGGGCTTATAGGACCGCTTACAAGACACCCATAGGTACTACACCTTTCAAACTAGTTTATGGAAAATCTTGTCACCTCCCAGTAGAACTAGAACACAAAGCTTATTGGGCGATTAGAACTCTCAATATAAACTATAATGCTATAGGAGAAAAGCGAATCCTAGACATTAACGAATTAGAAGAATTAAGGATAGATGCTTATGAGAATGCTAAGATATATAAAGAAAGAACTAAGCGATGGCATGATAAACGCCTATCTAGGAAAGAATTTAGTGTGGGAGACGTTGTACTCCTCTTTAATTCAAGACTTAGGCTCTTTCCTGGAAAATTAAAATCTAGATGGTCAGGACCCTTTGAAATAACTAAAGTATTCCCGAGTGGAGCAATAGAAATTAAGGGTAGGAATAGTGAACCATTCATAGTAAACGGACAACGTTTAAAACATTATCATAAAGTTGAAAATAGAGATTATGCGAATAATCTAAAGCTTTTAGAATTGTCCACTGATTCCCCTGATTAATCTAAACCTAAGCATTACGTCAGGCTTTTGACGATAAAAACAGCGCTTAGTGGAAGGCAACCCATTTACTTATTTAATTATTTAATTATTTAAACTATTATTTTCTTTTAGCATATTGTTATTTATCGTTTTACTATTTGTTTATTTGTTTTGTCATTTTATAGTTTTATTTTATATTACTATTATTGCCATTACATTATGCATTTCATTTTCTTATTTTTATCTTAAATCACTTTTTACAGATTTTCTAAAAGTCTTTTCCACTTTCCTTCTTCCCCTGATTTGTTTCCTCCATATTTGCACTGACCATGGCTAACCAACCAATTAACCATATGGAAACCAAATTTAGAGGTAGGAACCAAAGAATGAAGTTTGAAGAGTTATCACATAGGCAAATGGATTTGACCCTGTACCCAGATGATCAGACTATGGAAACCCTAGGTATACATGATAGCATCATGTACTTGTTTAACCGACTCGGATGGGAGAATGCATTGATCCAACATAAGTTTGTGACTTACCGCGAGCTCACCCTTGAGTTCCTTAGCTCCTTAATTTACCTACCTGAGCGCGGCTTTGGATTTAGGAAAGGATTTATTAGTTTCCGCCTATTTGGAATAGAATATGACTTTAACCATAAAGAACTAGCTGACTTGTTAGGATTCCCTAGTGGACCATTTGCTTTTACTACCACACAGGTAGAATTGATGGATATTGAGTTAGATTTCTTTTGGGGAACTTTAACCGGAAACTACCACCCTGAACCAAATAGCATGAATAATGATGAGATCCATAACCCTGCTCTCCGTTACTTCCATAAATTCCTTGCCCACACCTTCTTTGGAAAAGAAGAAAACATTACCGGAGTTTCTAAAGATGAAATATTTATTATGTCATGTTTCACTAATGGACAGCCTGTTAATGGTGTACCTTTCATGATGCAAACCTTCACCCGTATCCAAGAAGAACCTGAATTACCTATATTAGTAGGAGGTCTTGTAACCATGATTGCTGATGCTTTAGGACTTAGGTACCAATTGCACAGGTGCAACCGTTTAGGTAACATCCGTCCTATGAATCTTAACTTCTGCTTTAATAGACATATCATAAGGAATTTAGGACATCCACCTTTTGAGTACCTAATCCGAAACGAAGTAGTAACCCTGTTCACATTGCCTAACCATGCTAGAGTAAGTATTCACAATAAGGATAACTGGCTTTATGAGTTAAACCCACCTGATTATCCACCCACTCCTGAAACACCTCAGTCTTACAAGATAAAAGATGATACAATGACCGATGTCGAAACTGACCCTGAGACACCTCCTGGTTACCATGACATTGACCACACTGAAGAAGTACATGAAACCCCTGAAGTGAATCAAGGAGATTATGCTAACAACTTACAAAACATCATGAACACTCTCAATGCTTACCAAACTGACATTAATTTATTTAAAGAAGACATTAAGAGCATGCGATTGGATATTATAGGGTTGACTGACATAACCTGCGAACAATTCTATCACTTGAACTCCGCCATCGAAGACTTGAAGAAACGCTTTTGATAATGTTATAAGTGATTTAGTTTATTTTTCTCATTGTTTTCGTTTCTAGTTAGATTTATTTTTCGCAACAATTTCATACCGCATTTCCATTTATGTAACTTCATTTTCAATTACTTTATGCAATGCACCTTTAATTCCAAAATTTCTCCATTTTTAGCAATTTATATATTTTTCATTCTATGTACTGTTATGCTTGCATTTATTCATATTATATACAATCTCTCATGCCATGCAAGTTAGTGTAGTACTGTGTTGAAATTATATACTATATGGTGTTTATAATTTAATATGAGTGTTAGTGAAGAAAATACATTATTATAAAATATGTGAAATAAGTGAGAAAGTGTTTTCTGGAAATTATTCAACGAAGCAAGCCCTCACGGTCGTCACTCCCCCATAACGATCGTGACATGCTCATTTAGCGTGTCACGACTGTCGCACCCCTGTCACGACCGTGACAACCCCTATTACAGGAATCGTGAGAAACAGAACTGTTTCTCTTCGTGCCTCTTCTTCTTCTTCCTTCATAACTTCCAAAAAACTACCCATCTTCTCCATAACCTCCGTAACCCCCCCATTACCAACTTTAAACTCATTAACCCCCCATTATCACAACCTATCACATTCTCACTCTCCATTATTTATCCCGAATCAATATTTCTTTCATTTTACCATTTTTTTTCACAAAACATCAAAAATCTTCATTCTTCACTCTAAGCTCTTGCATGCAATGGATACTATTACTTTTAGAGAAGGTGATGCTGGAGAAACTCAGAGAGAACGATTTCTCCGATTCCAAAACCGCGGTGTGCAACCTACACGTTACATCGACACTGTCTGTTTGAGGGAACTCGGAATGCTTGCCAGTGTTACAAGCCTGCTTCAAAAAGTCGATCTGTGGGATCTTTGCAGTCAACCTCAGCCCACATTCGAGCTTCTGACACTGGAGTTCTTAAGCTCATTCAGTTACATCACCGGTACCGGTTCTCAGAGTCAGCTCACCGGTTTCGCAAAATTCAGATTGCATGGCCAAGAGTTCAACCTTTCGCAAGACAGGATAGCCGAGTTGTTAGGCTTCGATCACGGAACTGAAGCTCACCGTCGCGTGCCCGATAATTTTAGTGAACCAGCTTTCACTCTATGGCACGACTTAACCAACACCCGTGCATCAGCCTTCTAAAGCCTCAACGCTACGCACATTCACAACCCGACAATCCGCTATTTCCACCGTGTCATTTGCAACACCATCTTCGCTCGAGAAAGCAACCATAAGCTCAACTCCAAGGAGCTTCTATTCTTACACTGCGCTCTTAATGACGAGCCGATCAACACTGCCCCTTTCATGCTTTATCATATCCAGGCTATTGCACACAGAGGCTCCACCCCGTTCTTCATAGGCGACATTGTCACCACCCTCGCCATTCAGTTGGGGCTTGGTAACTTGGTCGCAAATCAGCCTCACCTAGCCGCAGAATTCCTCACCAAGAGTTATTGCAGGTCCGCTCACCTGATTGCGCAGCGAGAGGATGGCAGGTATAGCCCTGTTGTCCATGGCACCATATTTCACCATATCATTCTACCGTCCCGCGACCGCATCGACCCATCCAGCCGAGCCAACTGGCTCTTTGTTTTACCTGATGCTGCCGACCACGCTCCTATCCATGATCAGGCAGATCTCCCTGCGGATGAAATGCAGGACGCTATGGATGCAGCTGAGCCTGTCCAAGATATACCAGAGTCATCTACCCGACAGCCTCCTGCACAGGAATTCACTCTTGAGGATGTCCTCCGTGCGATTCATTAGCAGAACCAGATGAACGCCGCACTGGAGTGAAGGCATAAGGAGCAGTATGATGCAGAAAACCAGGAAACTACGAATGAGAAGTTTGGCGAGATTTTCAGCGAGTTAGAAGCCTTGCGTATCGACATCACTGGGACCACCAGCACCGGTTCTGATCCTGAAGCGACTCCTTCCAGACGCCGCTCCCGCACCAGAAGCCGACCCCGCGGTCCTCAGCAGCCATAGATCTAGTTTACTTATGTTTGTTTTCGTTTTTGTCGTTTGTACAGTACTTTTACCGCATTTATATCACAACATTGAGGACAATGTCTGATATAGTGTGGGAGAGGTACACCTTTCATTTCCGCATTTTTTTTCCGTTTCGCACTTTTCCATTTTCGTTGTAATTTCAATTCCGTTATATTCCCTTTAGCAAGTTAATGAAGCGAGCAAATCTTTATAATATTTTCTTTAGTTTCAAACTTTCCCGTTTATTTAGCCATAACCGAAAAATCTTTAATTATTCGCATTACCCGACTTACCTACAAAATCGTAATTAGGAAGCTGAGAACGATTAAACAAGACCAATACAATCTTGACACCTTTGACTTCCTACTTAAGCAATTCCATTCCGATTACCATTACGAGTACGCTTTAAGTTTCAGTTCAAAAAGTAACCCCTAGTAGTTTATACTAGCAGTCAGCACCGTCTGAACACAAACCACGTTGGGAGCCGATGAATATAAGCGTTTGATGCCTAATCAATAATGATCCTTCATATCTCGATGCAAAATGAAAAGAAATTGCACCAAAGTACACGGTCGCATATAAGAAACGAGAAATATGAGAAGGAGTCCATTGCGGGTTGGTTCAGAGGTACTGGTTCTGAACTTGGTAGGGCGTGCTACGGCTCGATCCCCCACAACCTCCAAATCGGATAAAATATGTAGGGTTACCACACTCGTGTACCAGACCCCGTGCTAAAAAAGGATCAAAGTCGCTAACCGGCTACTCCACTACGTGCGTGCTAAGGCAAAGGGCTTAATGTGATTGCGCTAGAATGAAACCGGGCGAAATAAGATCGAAAAACTCTAGGTGAAATCGTAAAGTAATTGCCGATTGTTTCGTTTAACGGGAAGTCGACGACATAGCTTGTTGCTTGTGTCATTAGTGTATCGGTAGTGTTCTATCAAAGTACCGGATTATCCGACAAAACGATCCCTCGTATGATTTGTTATGAGTATGCGTGAATAAAATCTTGTCCGCCGATTTTCAACCGACTATTTGCTTGAGGACAAGCAAAGGTTTAAGTTTGGGGAAGTTTGATAACGAGAAAACGTATCGATTATATTGCTAGGTTTCATTAACGTTTTATCGCATAATCACCGTTTTAACACTCGATTTCTCGAGTTTTTCTTACCATTTTGCAGGTACATCATTATATGGAGCTAAATCATGAATTAAGAGAAAAAGGAACAAAATCAATCATAAAAAGATGAAGAAATGAAGAAGCCTGCAAAACTGCATATTTTGCAGCAGCCACGATCGTCACAAGGGTGTCACGACCGTGACACCCCAAAATGAGCCATCACGACCGTAAGAGAGTTGTCACGACCGTGACACTAAAAAGCCACATGACACGAACGTGAAGACCTTGTCACGACCGTGACAAGGATAAAATTAGGTTTTTGACTCAGACTACGTCAAAGCACTACGTGAAGATTTTTCCTCCTATTTTGTTGCCACGTACCTACATTCTCTCCACCAATTCATCAAGGCCTAAGCAACAAAGGTCCAAAAAGTCAGCCCATTAAGGATTCTATAAATAGTACAAGTTCTATGAACAATGTACAGAGCATTTATTATTCAATTTTCTGCGGAAGCTCTGCCGAACTGTTTTACGACCCTTTCTATTTCTGCATTATTTTTAGTTTTCTGTTTCGTTCTTATTGTATCCAAACCCGCCATATAACAATTTCCAACATCAGGAAATTGTTATACATTTATTTTTTTTCTAAACCTTCAGCCTTTGTTATTTTCGATTCCGCCAACTCCAAGCTTTCCGGTCTGTGGAAGAAGGAGTCTGCTCTAATATTTGTTAACCAGGTTTTTCATTATATTGCAATTTAATTATTTATAATGTTTATTTATTTTTCTGCCATGAGTATTTTATTATTTAATTTTCTGTCTCTGTCTGGTTCAACATCGATGAGTAGCTAAACACCTTAGGGCGGTATGTAGTTAGAACAAACTTAACCGGTAAAATATAACCATAGGCTAAAAATAATTAATCACTTAACATTCTGGCTGATACTTTTTAATTGAAATAGACCTTTTCGTTACGAGAGTAAGAAAAGAGTATTAGGTTAGGTCAAGACCACGAGAGTGTGAGATTTTAACCAGATAGCTAAAGTTAGGCATTTAAATTAAACACAGCGAGAGCGCTTTAAAATAAATTAGAATTACTTAGTTTCCAAAAATTACCTCTAAACACTTATGGGCTAGCGAGAGCAGGCATAGGGCTTTAGGGATAAGATCTGATATAAGACCACGAGAGTGTGAGTTGAGGGTATTTAAACTGGTAATCTCTACCGAATAGATTAAGTAAACACCTTTATAAGCCTAGGTTAGATTGACCCACCTAAGTTAGTATAATTACATACCGACCGCCTTAGTATTATTTTATTAAAACTTAAATTTAATTCCGCCTTTAATAGTCTTAAAAATCAACAAAAAATCGTGACAACCATTCGCCTTAGCTAAACTAGAAGTTCATCTAGCACTAAGTAACCATAGAATCCCTGTGGATCGATAATCTTAAATATTACTTTGATAGGCTGTGCACTTGCAGTTAAGATACCGCTAGACGCATAATTAGACACGTCTTTAGCCCATCATTTATTTTTCAAAATCTTCTCCCTTTCTTAACTCAAACCTTGACTTTTGTCAAGTGACCTTTTTATTTCTTCTTTTCTTTTAATAAATGTCAATGAACTTAATCACGTTGATTCTAATTCAAAAATTAAAAAGAACCAAACTCATTCAAGTTGTTTTGTGCCATTGAGCACTCTTTTGGTTTCTTTTCAAGTTTAGACTATGAGTCATTTTTTTAGTCGGGTGCAAGATTCCCAATCTCCATAGT